>JANAVB010038019.1:4693769-5293769 GCA_029216955.1 Iris pallida
TGAGTCTTTGTACAATACGTTAGGTGGAGACAAAGTCCACTACCAACTATCTCAAATAAAAGGTACAAGAAGGAATAGAGAAATAACATGACAGCCAAGTGCAATCATCTTCGAAAGGATGGAGAAGATCACGGCCTCGACTAGCACACCTGCAATATCACGAGCACACACACCTGGAGAGATAACCAGGTCCTCAGAGGGACGTAACAAGACACATAATATCATGCCATATAAACTGAATAAATATTGCTCAAATAAATAAGGAATGCCTACAATAGGGTACCTAACCATACTATAGTGAAATACAATAAAGAACAAACCTTTGATGCATGGGCCGGATCAGGAATAAGGGATCAGGACCGTACCTCCCACTGGAGATAACCGGCATCAGGACCGTACCTCCCACTGGAGATAACCGGCTATCAGGACCGTACCTCCACTGGAGATAACCGGCAATCAGGACAGTGCATATAGACCCATACATTAAGGAGCTGTTCTCCTACCAATGCCTACCATGTTATATCCAAACAGTAACCTCTATAACCGCTAAGTCAAACTAGCATGCAATTTCTATTAGCGGTTATTTCTATCGCAGGCTTATACGTACCGGTGGCCAGCCAGTCACGCATGTCCGTATTCTACATCATACGACACACAACTTCGTGGTACAAGTGTCAAGACCAATGAATGCAACACACAATGTGGTCCCTTAATCTAGGTTTAATGTGTAAGAAAAATAATACATAGCAGAAAATAAAATGAACAGTAAGTTCTAATAGGTTATGTTATGTATCACAGTTTATTTTGCATAAAAAAATAAATAATGCATGAAATATGAGCTAAAATAATTAAACAGCAAATGGCAAAGTGTCTTGCCTGAGGTCCTTGCTGGTGAAACCGATAATCCCGTTGGGTACAGAATAGTCACAAGGCTACACAAGATGAAACTCAGACGATGTGACAAACTTCTAAAATAAAAACCAAAAAATAAATATTCTAGAAAATTTAAGAATAAATATATGATGTGTATTTTTCTGTCAGCATTCCGAAACTTCAAACGGATCGTGATTCTGATTCCTGGTTCTCCCAGAATCTCAAAAACTCTAAAAACGTGTCAGATTTTGGACCACTGACACTCCACAAATTTTCCAGGAAAATTAAGTTCCGAATTTATGAAAAAAATTTATATTCAGAAGATATACCTCAATACGATTCCAACAAAAAAAAACTGGAGGTCAAAAGGAGTCCGGAGTTGGGAGTTATGGTTATTCGAAGTTACACACTTTGAAAATTGAGGCTGAATTTATGACGAAAAAAAAAGAGAGAAATTTGACAAGGATGGTTTGAAAGATGATTTTTGGTGAAAATAATATGGAGGAGTACCTGCCTATTTATAGGTAGGGTGGGAAATTCCCAATTAGATAAGAATTATGATTCCTTTAAACCCAATTTAGATATTTTCTAATTTAATTTAAAAGCAATCAAATCCAATCCAAATCCAAATCCAAATCTAATTTAAATCAAATCAAATTCTCTTAGTTTAAAATCAAATCAATTAAATCCAATTTAAATCTATTTAAATTTTTAGCTCAAAATCAAATGGGATAAATAAATTTTGAATATTTAACTATTTAAATAAATCCAAAAATCAAATCAAGATTTAAATGGCCACCATAACTTCCAAATATATTTTCAAAATTCCAATAATAATAATTTCAAAAATAATAACTATTTGTAAATATTTTTTTAAATAATAAAATATTTATTAATAAATCTCAAAAATTATATTTTTATTTAAAATAGACTAATAAATAATTACGAAATATATGTATGCACGAATAATGCATACATGATTATGCTTTTCCTAGTATACAATGAAATATTATTTATGATTAATAACTGCTAAAAATAAAAAGGCTTTTTATAGCAAGAATAATAATTATATAATATTTTTGAAAGTGTATAATAAAACAGAAAAAATGTTTTTCTAAAATATGTACGCTCGCACATATTCGCACTTGACGAGCAACTACGAAAAATAAAATTTTGTGCGCGACGTACAATACGACTATGCGACGTACAATACAAAATTTTTAAATCAGTACCAAATTTAATATATAAAAAAAAATGTAGAAATTTAAGGATTTTACATCCTACCCAATTTAAAAGAATTTCGTCCTCGAAATTAAGAATTAGGAGGGAGTGAGAAGGCACAACAGTAGATAGGAGGGTTTAAGGAAGTTTATATGGTCGTAGTCTAGGTTGAGGGTATGATTAAGAGACGATTGTAATAACTCTTAAATTCAAGTGATTAGAAAGTCAAGATTGTAAATTTAGTGTCGAGGGAGAAGTCGAGTAGTTCAAGACAAAGATATGTTTACATTGGGTGGTAATGGTCATGGTGATAGGACAGTTAGAGGAGTTTAGTACGACGCTTTCGTCCTTCTAAAATAGGTGAAGGCGAACGCAATATAGAGTTCGAAGGAGGCGTTATCGAATACGAATACGTGGTTCAAAGGCGACCGAATAATTCAAAAGGAGTTGTCAAGGCAGTCGCGGATGGGACTCTAGAGGACAAGTTTAGCTATGTCTCCATCCACGTAGGATGATAGATAAAAGCGAACCAAAGTGCACTCGGTTGATCAGACCATTATGCACCGGTTCTGATTAGACAACATGTTAGTGGGTGCACCCAATAAAATATGTCATGATCAAGCTTGATAACGAAATAAGCTTGCAAAACTGAGGCTACGTTAGCAACGCGAGATAGTCAAAATATGAGCAAGGGAGGTACTGATGAAGGAAATTTTAAATAGTCCCAGATCTTTTAAGATCAAGGCTCGCCCGAAGTTCGGGCCAATACAGTTGTCTTGGTTGACTAGCTAAGTTAGGGTCCTCTGAACTTATAGGCTAAGCAAACTTATCCACATGGGTCACAAGGACAAAGGCTTTGTTGGGCCGTGAGGTATTTTACCCAAGTTACAAGAGTTAAACTAGTAATGGGATGAGACAATGGGTTAAGCAATCAAGATAAAGCACAAATTTAAGCATTTAAGGAATTGAGTAGAACAAAATCATATATCGGTCGAAAGAATTGAGTCACGATGGAATCCCTATCCGTGGTCAAAAATATGTCGGTATCATGGTAAAGGTTTTAGTTTGGCCATTTTGACCATAAGGTCATATCGAGAAATAGAGTACAAGGAGATGGATGTTGGTGGGACATGATATGTCTACAGGAAGGTGGGCTCGTCTAGATCTTACATATGAAATTTGTTGGAAGGAAAAGTCTAGTGTTGTACTCCAATATACAAGTCACGGTAGGGGACTCCAGAAAATCAAAAATAGAAAGTGGAAGTTCACGAGGTGATAATTAATGCACAAAATAAAGAAGATCAAGTTAAAGCATGAAATAAAATTAATTAAAGAATCCATAAAAATAATTTAGGAACACAATTTCGGAGAGAAGATAGTCTCCTAGATGAATACAGTTAAGGAACCATTAACTCATTATTCAAATTGCAAATGGGTTAAAAGGTCGTAATTAAAAGATCTAGAATTGAAGGAAGGTCGAGTAAGTCGAGGTAGAAATATAGTCGCATAGCTGGGTTGATGACTAACAACACTTGTGTATATACTACTATCATGGTCATAAGTGACATGGCAATTAGTGTGGAATACTCAATAGGGTTATCTTAGGGCCTACCATTAAAATTTAACTCAAGTTTCCTCCAAAAGTTTCAAAAGTAACTTTCAAAAATATACCATCAAAATTTGTATTTACTCCAAGCCGTTCAAATTTATCATAAAAAATTTAAATCACTCTCATAAATCTCAAAGTAAAATTTTATCACGTTACTACTAACCTTTTCCAAAATTAACGTTTAAATTCAACTATTTAACTCAAGAGTTCATAATTTACAAATCCATAAAAATTTACAATCAATCAAAAATTTAACACTCTAATTTTTTTTTAAATAACTCATAATAAAACTCTTAGCATATTAAAAACAATCTCAAAAATTAAGCTCAATGCTCTCATCAATTGTAACTTCTATTCATGCTAAGTTATTCCAACAAAATCACAACTTTTAAATGGTAACTTCCTTTATTCAAACAAAATAACTTTCCATCGCATCCTTCGAAATTCTTCAAAAAAAATTAATATTAGCAATCCCACATTAAACTAAATTTTCAAATAATCTTATCAGTCAAAATCTTTTTTTTTTACCAAAAATCTAAATAGATTTGTAAATCCTCAATCATAGGACACAATTTAAAATAAAGAAAAATTCCCAAAAATTATTTTCATAACTTTCAAATATTTTAAACCAAAATTCACCGTCATTACTTCCCCTTTAAATTTAAAATTTTATAAACACGAAAACCGCAAGTTGTACAACTCCGTTTAAATAATTCCTACGACCATTTTTAAAAGCTAAGATCATTTTCAAACCAAATCTATAACTGTTCAAGGTGCATAACTATAATACAATAAATCATGAACATTAAAACTTAAAAATTAAATAAATTTTATATTTGTTCAAAGATGTATATCTATCACCCAAACTCATAAATATCATAACTCGAAAAGCAAATCAATTTTATACTTGTGCAAGGATGTATAACTATAATCCAATAAATCATAAATATCAAATCTTTAAAAATCAATCAATTTCTTAAACCAAGTATAAAATTCTATAAATCCTCTGGTGTTTACTATTTAGAAATCTCAAGGTTAAAACTTTCTGTGGTAATATCCTACTTTACAAATTACTAATCATTAAATGATAAAAAAAGTCTTAAATGTATTCCAATTGCCAATATAACCATTCTAGCCATGTGTTTGACCTATAAGCATATACTAGTGTAGTCATCTTCCTAGTTGACACTAAGCACGAAAATAAGAATCAACGGTAGAAAGGAATCAAGCAAGATGCAATTCAAGGAAGTCGAACGAGAGTTCGGAATTTGAAGCCAAGGGAAGAGGTCAAGCTGTATGGATGAGATTCCTATAATTCTAATCCTATGTTGCAGGTTCACATTGGTACAGTAACATAACCGAAGTGACAAACTCGACCTGCATGGGCCACCACAAAAATATGTAACGCCCCAGTCCCATAATACTTAGGACTAGGTACGTATCCATGCCAGTTGTATACATACGAAGATACTCCAATATATGAAAACCTCGTATGAATACATAAGCTGTAAAATACAGTAAACCAAGAGTAATCTAATCTCATCCACAATGAAGAATAAAAGATATAATCAACTGTAATAAGTCTTTGTATAATACGTTGGGTGGAGACAAAGTCCACTACCAACTATCTCAAATAAAAGGTACAAGAAGGAATAGATGAAATAACAAGACTAGCCAAGTGCAATCATCTTCGAAAGGATGGAGAAGATCACGACCACGACTAGCACACCTGCAATATCACAGAAGCACACACACCTGGAGAGATAACCAGGTCCTCAGAGGGACGTAATAAGACACATAATATCATGCCATATAAACTGAATAAATATTGCTCAAATAAATAAGGAATGCCTACAATAGGGTACCTAACCATACTATAGTGAAAATGTAATAAAAAATAAACCTTTGACGCATGGGCCAGATCAGGAATATCAAGGATCAGGACCGTACCTCCCACTGGAGATAATCGGCAATCAGGACCGTACCTCCCACTGGAGATAACCGGCTATCAGGACCGTACCTCCCACTGGAGATAACCGGTAATCAGGACAGTGCATATAAGACCCATACATTAAGGAGCTGTTCTTCCCACCCAATGCCTACCAAGTTGTATCCACAACAGTAAACCTCTATAACCGCTAAGTCAAACTAGCATGCAATTTCTATTAGCAGTTATTTCTATCGTACGGCTTATACGTACCGGTGGCCAGCCAGTCACGCATGTCCGTATTCTACATGCGACACACAACTTCGTGGTACAACGTGTCAAGGCCAATGAATGCAACACACAATGTGGTCCCTTAATTTAGGTTTAATGTGTAAGAAAAATAATACATAGCAGAAAATATAAATGAACAGTAAGTTCTAACAGGTTATGCTATGTATCACAGTTTATTTTGCATAAAAAAATAAATAATGCATGAAATATGAGCTAAAATAATTAAACAGCAAATGGCAAGGTGTCTTTCCTGAGGTCCTTGCTGGTGAAATCGATAATCCCGTTGGGTACAGAATAGTCACAGGGCTACACAAGATGAACTCAGACGATGTGACAAACTTCTAAAATAAAAACCAAAAATAAAATTTTTTGGAAAATTTTTAAGAAAAATATATGATGTGTATTTTTCTGTCAGCATTCTGAAACTTCAAACGGATCGTGATTCTGATTCCTGGTTCTCCCAGAATCTCAAAAACACTAAAACGTGTCAGATTTCGGACCACTGACACTCCACAAATTTTCCAGAAAATTAAGTTCCAAATTTATAAAAATAAAATTTATATTCAGAAAATATACCTCAATACGATTCCAACAAAAAAACTGGAGGTCAAAAGGAGTCCGGAGTTGGGAGTTATGGTCATTCGAAGTTGCTACAACCTTTGAAAATTGAGGCTGAATTTATGACCAAAAAAAGAAAAATTTTGACAAGGATGGTTTGAAAGATGATTTGTGGTAAAAATAATATGGAGGAGTACATGTCTATTTATAGGATGTGGGAATTTCCAATTAGATAAGAATTAGGAATCCTTTAAACCCAATTTAGATATTTTCTAATTTAATTTAAAAGCAATCTTATCCAAATCCAAATCCAAATCCAAATCCAAATCTAATATAAATCAAATCAAATTCTCTTAGTTTAAAATCAAATCAATTAAATCCAATTTAAATCTATTTAAATTTTTAGCTCAAAATCAAATGGGATAAATAAATTTCAAATATTTAACTATTTAAATAAATCCAAAAATCAAATCAAGATTTAAATGGCCACCATAACTTCCAAATATATTTTTCAAAATACCAATAATAATAATTTCGAAAATAATAAATATTTGTAAATATTTTTTAAATAATAAAATATTTATTAATAAATCTCAAAAATTACTTTTTTATTTAAAATAGACTAATAAATAATTACGAAATATATGTATGCACGAATAATGCATAAATGATTATGCTTTTCCTAGTATACAATGAAAAATTATTTATGATTAATAACTGCTAAAAATAAAAATACTTTTTATAGCAAGAATAATAATTATATAATATTTTTGAAAGTGTATAATAAAATAGAAAAAATATTTTTCTAAAATATGTACGCTCGCACATATTCGCACTTGACGAGCAACTACGAAAAATAAAATTTCGTGCACGACGTACAATACGACTATGCGATGTACAATACAAAATTTTTAAATCAGTACCAAATTTAATATATAAAAAATAGTAGAAATTTAGGAATTTTACAACCAAGGATGTGTGATCCGACCGTAGACCGTGTTTATTTTTCTGCAAGTAGACATTGTAGACCGTGCTTATTTTTCTGCAAGTAGGCATTGTAGACCGTGCTTATTTTTCTGCAAGTAGACATCGTAGACAGTTCTTATCTTTCATGCAAGTAGACTTCGTAGACCGTGCGGTGTAGTGCCCCAGACCGATCACATATCAAAGGTACTTCTAACAGTTGGGAAAAGTATTTTGTGTCTATTTATTTGCTATTGGTTTTCTGTATTTCCTGTCTATTTTCAAAACTCATGATTGATGTCTAACCTTTATTTTATAGTCATTTTTATTTATTGAAATTGCATTCAGTGAATTGTGCTCGTTCCATTCCTGACTGGAAACCAACATTTTTCAGGTTAGCCGTGGATTCACTTAACATGGGAAATACGGGTGTATTTGCAGCCGAAGCCTAGAGCCTAGCTAGATAGTTGAGTTGTAGTCATTCATTTATTTGTACAAGTTTATATTTTTCTACAAATGTAAAACTTGTGATCATTGTAAGTTAAATTAATTATGTGAATGAGCATTATTTATGATTTTAATCGTTATGGCCGTGACATCGTTCTACCGTCGACTCTGCGGCATAGACTGGCTTGGACACGTCTCGTATTCGTTTTAAAAAAATGGGTGCGGGTCGTGACACTAGTTGACAACCAAGTATTTTTATGAACGGTCAAGATTGAAACGGTTGGGCACGACCAATCTATGGTCAGCATGGTTGAGTCATTACCAGCTTTTTAAGGAATGACCAAAGTTTTCGATGAAATCTAAACATGATTTTAGTCGCATTTAAGATGCAGTCACGATCAAGGCTAATCGTGCAAGTCATCCAAGTAGGATGAAAATAGAAAGTCGACACGAGCATGATCATGATCAAAATAGTCATGACCGTAGTTGGAACGAAGGTATAACCTTAGCTATGATTTAGTTGAAATTATAGATACGGTTATGATTTAGTCTTGATAAAATGGTGTAAGATCGATCAAAATTGAAATCATCTTGGTTCGAACAACTAGTTGAACAAAATTATTTAGGCACAATCATGTAATTGAATTCTAGGATGACAGGTGGATTGGCACGATCGAAATAGGATCGAATAGTTTGGTCATGACCAAAAATTATTTAAGGGTGATCCAATCAAAATCGTTCTAACACGAACGATGGTGTAGGCATGGTCATAGAATTAAACCTAGGAAAGGATACGAATTGACTCAATCGAAATATAATAAAAGGAGTCTAGTCATAATCGAAATTGTTCAAGGATGATCAAGTCCAAAAATGCTTAAAATATTTATCCACAATTATTTAGGCACGAGTTTAGAATCAAAACCTAGATAGGTTTAGGAATCCAGTCGAAATTACATTAAAAGATGACAATATGAAAAATATAAGGATAAGAAAGGAAGGAAGAATTACCGATTTATTGAGAAGATTGTGACTAGGAAGAAGCACAAATAAATTTAAAAACTCAATAATTATATGTCAATAAGACGTAGTCTCTATGGTATTCGAAACTCGTAAACATAATCAAAGTCATTTTATCGAGAGTTTATGCCTCGCCAGTGTACAGCTAGCTGCATTAAACCTTTGGTTCCACAACTCAAGCTATGTTGCGGTAACGAATACCCTATTCGACTCTATCTAATCTTGACATTACAACTCAAGAATGAAATAAGACGACCAAGACATAATTTTAATAATTTTAGGGGTCATGCCACGCCAGTGCGCTGCTGGCTGCAGTGAACCCGCGGTCTCGATAATTCAAATAAGTGACGACAGTGCGCTGTTGTCTTGTCATCACAAGTTATCAAAATTATTCCAACTATATCCCCAAGAATATCAAAGAAGTTTAAGAATATCATACAAGTTGATAAAGATGGAAAAAAATGCAATATCTGTTCTTCAAGTATAAGATCAACTTCTTGAAAGGAAAATAATCGGTTAGGAAGGATAATGATCGAAATCAAAATAAGTAAAAATCCTATAATCCTTATTTCATAGATATTCAATATTCAACGATTGAGAGAAAACTTTTGAATCCAAAAACTTAACTCGAGATTAATAGACAATTGAGTGAGAAGTTATTTTAAAAAAAATAATTCCTTAGGTCCAAGGAAAGAATATAAGTGATACGAACTTATGTTATGGCGATGTTTAGAAAAGACATATGATAAAGTTGTACAAATGACCATGGTTAGGGAGAAAATGACTGAAGGCAAAAGAAATATAAACTTAAATTTATGTTTCTCTAATATTCAAGATTGAGGAAAAATATGTATAAAGCACCATGTCTACCTATTATGAATGTATTTATACACAATTATGTATAGGTATAGCCTAAGTAATCCCAAAGATCCCCAAATTATTATTCTAAAAGGAGGTCATCCTATTTCCAAAAAAATACAATTTAAATAGCAATAATACATATATTATATTCGATATATAATTTATAGAAATTATTCCCAATACTAGAAATGGACAACCAAAATATATACACATCTGTATATCTACATGGACGTCGTTGGTCACTCTACATGACCACTAGGACTTAGGTTGAGTCCGGGATAGTTTGGAGCAACCGGGTCTTCTAAAAGCCAATAATATTAATAATAAGTAATTAAACTATTTCCAGGGCTATGTCACGATTTGGCCTAGTTTTCCTAGTTATTGCACACCTATGACTCGGCCTTCTCTACCATGGCTAGAGCACTAGTCAAAGCACTCGACCACACTCTCAGTGCCAAAATTCTTGGTTATCTCGCACTCTGAAACTTAATCGTGACTAAGGCCTTCTATACAAAATATTTATAAAATTCTAAAAATTACACTTTAATTCAAATAAAAGGAATAAAATGCTATTTTCAAAATTTTGGGAAGATGTTATGAATCTACCCTCCTTAGAAATACCGTCGAATCAAAATATGATAGTGTATCCTGAAAGTCATCTAGTGAGACCTATGTAGTAATCCTAACTACCCAAATGTCAAATTAAAATAGGGACTCCTAGTTCTAAACATTCTCTTAAAGTTTATTTACTCCTAGTTGTGAATGAGCATTTCCTAGTCGCAGGCTCGCAGTAGTACGACTAATATGGTACTACCACGAGTTCGTATAATTTATGAAAACTGACCTGCATGGGCCACCACAAAAACTTATCACGACCCGCACCCGCTTTTCGGATACGAGACGTGCCCAAGCCAGCCTACACCGCACAGTCGACAGTAGAAAGCTGTCAAGTCCGCAAGAAATAATTGCTCAAAATAACCTTTATTGCTCATTCACATTTCTAAATTTATTACAATATTTACAATATTTAAAATTAAAGAAAATACAAAGTTTTTATATTTAATAAAAATGATATAACTGCTATCTATTTTTAGGTTTCTGTCTGCAAGTACACCCGTATCTCCCAAAGCTAAGTGAAGCCACAGCTAACCTAAAAAATGTTGGTTTCCAGTCAGGAATAGAACGAGTACAATCTCACAACAGAATCAATAAATGACGAAATCCATAAATCTGTAATAATACTGAGATACATGATAAGTAGATAAATAGGGAATCATGGTAGGAATCATGCGAGTAAAAGCAGGAAGACGTGGTACACAAGACAAGCAATGACAAGAAACTGTAATGTAGCAAGACTATACCTAACAAGTGATTTAAAATACACTTTCGACATGTAAACGGCTAAGGGGTAAATCCGGCACCTTGTACGCGTCATGTGCAGCTGCTATTATTCAAGAACAGACATCATGGGGATATTTTTGGGTATGTTTACATGTCTACTAATGTACTTCTCTGCCCGGCTAGTACCCATGGATTCAAACATGTCACGAACACAAAAATATATTGGTCACGAACAACATGCAAGAATCCATAACTAATATCTCGTGTGACAAGCGTGTCAAGAATCAACATGATATCAATATAAAACAATATTAAATACAGAAAGTATAGAGATAATCAAATACGAAAACTATCAGAGATGTACTCGCCTGAGGTCATGTGCTGGTGAAACCGATAATACTATCCCACTCAATGAGCCACAACAGCCAATACATACAAAAGTCTCCAGATGCTGAAATAAACATTACCAACATTTTTAGAATAGTCAAATTAGCTAGAATTGCCTGTCCTTAAGTCCAATTCTGGACACAGAGATAAAACGGTAATTTTGGATCAAAACGGTATCCGCCATTGGACCCGCTTTGCACCGAAAAGCGTACCAAAGTTTATGGTCTCTAAAGTCATAAAATTATATGTCAATATGTCCAGTTTTTCGATACGAACCCAACCGTATGTCCAAAGTTGGATTCCGGCGGGCCGTGCACAAAATCGCCCGTTGAATCGGACCGTAGGGCCCGCAAAACGACGATCCGGTCAACTATCTCAGAATCGGACCAAACTTGGCATACAGGACCAAAAAAATGGTACGTTCCTGTTGGCGCAAGTTTCGTCTCGATCTGACGAACATGCATAAAGTAATTAAGAAATTTGCACAGGGGCCAATACGATAAATTTTGACGGATACGCATCAAATTCGTCACGCACACGCGACCAATTTGAATTCCGACAAAGCCCACACGTCCACGAAGCCATTACGTACCTTTCGATGCTTTCGGTTCGCGACCACGTCGCCCCAATTGGCGGGACGCACGTCGTTACGGAGGTTTTTTCTAGTTTTTCGAAAATAGTTTTATGTTATTTTTTCTAATCTTTGTAAACCAATAACTTCATGCAAAATAAATGAAAGTGAAAACTACCAAGGCCTTCTAGAAGGTGTATAGGTTGTCTATAAATCCCTTCAGGTAGATTTTAGAAAAAGTTGACATCCTACGTGCAATTGGCCTTGCAAAATAGGGGTCTGTCCAAGTTCACACTGTCCTGTTCTTGTCAAAAAACTAATTTTCTACTGATTTGTTTTCGATCTTTCATCAAATCAGGATCATTTTAATCTGAAATGTTTGATGGGATTCCTAGATGGTTACATGGGTTGTCAGTAGGATTTTTCGGAATCGAAATCGATGAACGGGATGCATAGGAATTCAGTTGAGAACATGGTACATGTCATGATATGTTGCGCACTGCCGTTGCTGTTGTTGTGCAGGCCGCGCATTTGGCAGCAGGTCGGCCACCACGGCGGCGGCACGGTGGCTGCGCGCACACGTGGTGCCATGGTCGAGTGTTCGACGTGGTAAGGTTTAGAGTTAGGGTTTTGGTTCTCGAGTATCACCCTCTCGATATTATATGCTCGGTGTTACAATAGGGTCGGGGAGGTCGAGCTGGGACTTGTAGGGGTTGGGTTTTGCTTGGCCGAAGCTGGGATGTTGCTGCTTTGGACTTTATTCTTTTCCTATTTTTTTTCTATTTCTTTCTCTATTTGCATAATATATATATATAGATATATATATATATATTATATATATATATATATATATATATATATATATATATATATATATATATATATATTCCTTTTCTATTTCTTTCTCTCTCTCTCTCTCTCTCTCTCTCTCTCTCTTTATATAGATATATTATATATAATATATATATATATTATATATATATAATATATCATATATATATTATATAAAATATATATAATATAAAAATATATATATATATATATATATTATATATATATATATATATATATATATATAAAAATATATATATATATATATATATATATATATATATTCCTTTTCTAATTTCTTTCTCTATTTGCATATATATATAATATATACAGATATATTATTATATATAATATATATATATATATATACATATATATATATATATATATATATATATATATCTATACATACACACACGCACATATATATTTATATTTACTTACACATACACCATATATATTCCATATACATACACATATATCATGTATATACATAACATGTATATATGTTATAATAACAGTATATAGTATATTACATTATTAAATTCTAAATATATTTATGTGCCTTCTATATAAAACACTATATATTTCTAGCAACCAATAATATCTTATAATATATATATATATAGATATATATATATATTATATAATATATATATATCTATATATATAGATATATATTATAATATATATATATATATATATATATATATATTTTTTTTTTTTTTTTTTTTTTTTTTTTTTTTTTTTGTGTATCTAATGTGTATAATTCCTATATATAGATATACTCACATATTATATATAGAAAACATTATTTATAGGCACTATGGATAATTACAGTGAATATTAAAAATATTCTAAAGCAAAACTCATGCTTGTACCATAAATCCTATTCTGTCAAATAAATTCTATGTTAAATAAATAAATAAATAAATAAATAAAATGATAATGGATAGAATGAAATGTAACACTAAAAGTTTTGGAAGATAATAGTATATAGCAGTAGACATCTATATATATATATATATATATATATATATATAATTGAATACCACATTGCACAAAGGTAGCTAGAAAAATTATATATTATATTTTCTCAAAGTAAGTAGAATCAAAATAGAAAATATTATGCATATTATCTTTATTATCCAATTAACAGAAAATACTTCCTGTATTATAAAAATAAGCTACAATTATATATACACATCTATATATCTATATGGATACCGTTGGTCGTACTGCATGACTACATGGGCTTGGGCTCAGTTCGGGTCCAGTTTGACTAGTTTAGTACAACCGGGTCACTTAAATGTAAAATAATAATAATAATGAATAATTAAACTATTTATAATGGTCATATCATAACTTGGCCTGGTTTTTCTAATTAGGACACACTTATAGACAAATCTTTCCTACCAGGGCTAATACACTAGTCAAGGCACGTCACTGCACTATTCATGCCACGATTTCTAGTCACCTTGTACTATAATTCCTAACCATGACTAAAATCATCTACCGTAATAATTAACTAAATAATTATTTATAAAAATCTAAAAAACACCATTTAAATAAAAATAAATAATAATAAAAATATTTCAGGATTTTCGGGAAGGGGAGCTACACTGTCCTCAAGCTGGCCTCCAGTTGAGCAATCTCGCTTTGGATCTGCGTAATGTGATTATATTTCTTAGTAATCTGTACAGCCAGCTTATTCTTCGAAGCAGCACGTGCCTCACTCGTAGCATTGAACTGCTCATACTGGTCAGCCAACTCATGGATTTCTTGAGCAAGGGCATCCTTCCTTGCTTAGAAAATAGCCTCCTCCTCCGTGAGAGCCGCGACCAAAGCCTCGTCTTCTGTACGGAACAGCGACGTCGGGCTCCGCTGTTTGGCATTCCGGAATCTGGCCACCTGACCCTCCAAATCATTCAAATCTTTCATGAGAGCATTAGCCCGCTCTTCATAGCCGACGATGCTCTCAAGCGTCGCCACTTGGCATTCAACAACAGCCTTCACAGGGCCAAAGGCGGCGTTCCGATTCAAGACTCCAGGAAGCTTTACTTTCAGGACAGAATAGAAAGCTTTGACTACTTCCTGGGACATCTCGTCGTCTTCAGTAGAGGTCGTTAGGGAAGATGCTTGATGAGACTTTTTCACTCTAGGAAGAGATGCCTGACAAGAAGCTGAACCTGGCAAGAAAATAATATAGGCATCAGTAACCAAAAAAGAAGAAGTGCAAAAGAATTGTAATTTCATACCTTCGGCATGCTCTGCGCTAGCCTGGGCCAAGCCATCAGTCTTGGCTTCAGGGAAACCAAGAGCAGGTCCAGACTGTTCAAAAAGAATAATATCAAGGCCTCGAACAGCATCAGGCCGGGTATCTTCCATGGTCCCAGCTGGACCGGGAGCAGATTCAGCAACACCTCCCTCAGTAGGCTGTTCAACCTCTCCTTCTGTAGTCGATGCTGGCTCACTAATGCATCCCTCTTCACCAACAAATTTAGAGGAGCCGGGGACAACCTCTGTTTCTTCCCCAATGCCTGGGTTTATCTTTACAAGCGATTCCTTCTCCTTGTCTACAAGGGAACATACAATTGTGGTCAGCCTCACGAGAAGCATGCAAAATCAAAGTCAAAAAATCTCATCCGAAGAGAGGCGCAAAGATAACGTACCCGTAGGAGGATGAGCCGATTGGACTTGATTCTCGTCCAACTCTTTCAGTATGGCCCCAATTTCAGACATCGCCCCCCAGGAGATATCAAAAGAAGGACTGGCTCTCTGGTCGCCATCATAATCCGAGCATTCGCCCTGATCATCCTTTGATTCAGCCTCCTTGAATAGGGAAGGCTGAACATCGTCTGCCGATCGAGGACAAGGAGGGGACGTTGTTGTCACGTCCACTTCCTCAGACGAGGAGGCACCTACCTCAACTACAACTTCAGGATCCTGTGCAAAGGACAAACGCAAGGGTGAGAAAGCCTCTAATGGTTTGAACAGAACGGCTATGGAGTCTAGAAAGGGATCTACCTCCTGAACAGTAATGGCCCGCGACGCCATTCCACTTCTTCCAGTTTGCCGAAAAGACCTTCTCAAAGGAGGAGAGCCAGCACCTACTTTCTTGCCTCTCATTAGGGCGACAGTCTTCTTCTTCCTCTTTAAAGTTGGCTCATGGGCCAATTCAGTGGAAGCTTTCCTCTTCTGAGGAGGGTTGAGAGGAGCAGAATCATCATCTTTTGTGTCCTCCTTTGGAGGCACTGTTGGCTCCCTACGGATAGCCTTTGGCCGTGGTACTGCGGCTGGCTTCACGGTTGGAGCAGCACTCTCCTTTTTATGGCCCTTCGGCGGCTTTTGAGCACGTGTTACAAAAAGGGGGCCAAACCGAGTCCCCAATATCAAGCTCTATTCATGATCATACCGGAGATGAAAAGTATTAATCTAACATAAAATTTGGTAGCAGCATAGCACAGGTGGATCTCAGGCTTATTCGAGGGCAGAGTGAAGATTGCTCCCGTGTATCCGACATTGTAATACATCCAGGCATGCACCCCATCAATTAAGCTGCCTATTGACTCCAAATACGGGCTAGCATTTTCCAAAAGGAGCTGGCTGTAGCCAAACTGCCACGCAAAATGACTCGGCAGGTATGGCTCCAGACAGGCATGGTTCCTGTTTCTGAGCACCAGATGCGACGGTCTGATAGACTGAAGCCAGTGAAATGCCCCAGTGGTTAAACTAGTGGCATGAACTCTCTCATCTACCAAGATATCTTCTACATTACCGTTGCCAGACGGAGGGAATACTCTGAAAAACTCATAGTTCTACAAGAAGCTTAAAGCCTTTCTGCAAACGGGGACACCAGTGACGACCCAATCCGAATCACAGAATCTGTAAAGAAAGGCATCTCCCGCCAAAGAGTTCGCTACCGGCCCAGCATTCATCAGAGTAGGACAATGCAGTAGCAGCCGCCCCATCAAAAAATGATACGGAAGTTCGGTTTGGGCAAAGTTGGCTCTGCCGTCAAGAGTCACCGTATTTCTAACAAAGTCCCGTAGACCCCGTCCAGCGGCACAGACCATCGTAGGAAGTAAAACAAGACGGTATCCGAACGCTAGCTTCACAGCTGGAAGTATTACGCTCCAGCTCATCCTCTCAATAGTCACTGAAACCCCAGGAACTATGCAATCACGAAGCCAGATCATCAAGAAAGCTGCCATCACAGCTTTCTCCGATAATATATATTCAGCTTGACAGAAGTAGTGGCCGATTGGGGACTTCTTCTCAGGATCATCACTATCCTCAGTATCCGCCGTATCATAATCTGCCATTAGGACTTCTTTCTCGGACTTGGTCATAGGTTTTAAAATCGAAAAGGAGGCCGGATCCTCTCCTTCTCCTTGAATGAAGACGTAGCCCATCCATGCTCTGATATGGGGATTGGCCCCCTCGGTCCTCCTTTTCTTGTTAATCCTATGACAGATGAGGAGATGGCAGAGTAACTCCTTGTATACATCAATCATCTCGGAGTTCTCATTCTCCAGATCTCGGAGCTCCTCATCACAAGGCATTTACTCTTCATACGGCTCCGTGCCCCAGGGAAGCTTCGACACTTCCTGCATCTCTCGTGGAGAGCCAACCCCATCTCTCCGTCTGGAGTAAAGAAAGTACAAGTGTGAAGGTTATATAACTTCGCCAAAGAAACAAACATTGGCCAGTTGACCCTTACTCCATATTAGGTGGCCCTAATAGCGTAAAAAAGACCAGCAGTCTTCAGGGTGGCTTCATACGTAGAAAGCACCCAGCCAGTGAGGTTGCTCCAGAATGAAGCTGGATACCTCCAACCTTCTATCCACATCTTTCCTATGGGATACGACACGTCCCCCAACATCATAAGATTGCAAAGTGTGTCGGCAGCATAAGGGTGGAGGTCAGTCGGGATGTCGTTCATTACGACACTAGGTTGCAGTCCCCTCGTAGAGTAAGATATAGAGCCTCGGACACACTTGAAAGTGTCCTTCTTTTGATCTCCTGAGTCGAACTATATTCTTTCGGAGACGACCCCGGGGAGCTCAGGAGTTAGCTCCCACTTCATCCGTCGTCGTGCGGCTAAGACAGTAAAAGCAGACTAAGGATACTGACGCTCCATCGACGGTAGCCATATCCTCTGATTGTTCAGCCTGACCACCAGTGGATTTCTCAAGCGTATCGTCTCGCCATCTTTGAACCCTACATTATCGCCAAATAGGAAGTACGACTTCTTGAAATGACGTGCCCCTCCAAGCAAGAACTTTTTATCGTTGATCATCTGTTTCAAGAAGGTCTTATCCTGTTCAAGTATGGTGAGTGTCCGTTTTGTAGGCTGATTATGATTGATCTTGGCCTGAACCTTGTTGACCATGTCGGTTATGAGACTTGTGTCGAGGACTTGACAAACATAGCCGAAAGGGATTCCATCAAGTTTCGGGACAAACATGTTAACTGCAAGGACAGAAAAAAAAGTCAGACTCAGAATCTGTAGGAAAAACTAAGCGCTGGAGGAATCTTATGCGCCCAAAAGGTTATGCGCCCAAAGGATTATGCGCCCAAAACAGCATGTGGGCGCATAACATACAGGAGCATGTGGGCGCATAACAAACAACAGCATGTGGGCGAATAACGTACAACAGCATGTGGGCGCATAACATATAGCAACATGTGGACTCATAACATACCACAATGTTGGCGCATGCTTCTGTGGGCGCATAAGAATGCTCACAGAAGCATGTTGCCTTAGGCGCATGCGCCCAGGCAGAGGAAAAAGTCTGAGCGTCACAAATTAACGCTCAAGACTTTGTTTTGAGGCGTAGCCTCACCCAGGATCGGGTCTTGGACTGGCGACGGCGCTGTCGCGGGAGGAGAGCCACTCGGTGCAGCCCCCTTGCCATTCGCGTATCTCTTAGAGGCCTTGGGAGACATGGTTCGTAAAGAGAGGAGATGAAAAGTCTTTTGAAAGTTCTAAGAGAAATGAGAATAATAAATTTTCTCTCTCTTTCAAAGCCTATTTATAGGCATGGGCTATACCCTATACGCCCACTACTTCTATGCGCCTATGCGCCCACTACGCACTATGCGCCCACTACAACTTATGTGCCCACATGAAGATCCAGTCTCTTGCACACTATGCGACTGTCACTTGCTGACATGGACAACGCATAAAGGATGAACCTCTTCAAATTCTATCCCGATAAATCTGTCAGTTTGAATTTTTGGGGAAGATCTCAACAGCCACCTCTCTGACAGACTGGCCAAACTCTATGCGCCCAAAGGGAGAGCTATGCTATGCGCCCACTGCATCACGAGAAGACAGTCCATGCTTCTTTTAAAGTATTTGAGAACTTGTTCAAGTATCGAAAACTTTGAAGGGGGTCTTGTAGAAGCATGAAAATTTTGGCATACTTGACAACCATGCGCCCAAGCCAGGGAAGAGATATGCGCCCAAGTCACCAATGAAGACATATGCGTCTAAGTCACCAATGATGACATATGTGCCCAAGTCACCAATGAAGACATGCGCCCAGTCCACCAGTGAGGTCATATGCGCCCAAGTCTCCAGAGTGAGCTATGCGTCCATGCGCCCACTCTAGGCTACTCCAGAAGGGGGCGCATAGCTCTAGTTCAGGCTATGCGCCCAAGCCATAACAGCCCCTAACTCGGTCAAACCTACGATCAAATCGTGCACCGAAGCATACGGCCACGTTAGTCTTCACGAGCAATCATGCACCGAAGCATGCGGCCACGTCAACACCATGATCAAACCACGACCACATATTTTGTATGTGCCTACGTCCTATGCGCCCAAAGCAGGACTATGTGCCCACATAAAAACTAGTGTCTTTCCTCATATGGGCGCATAACATCATTTTAGCACAAGAACGACTATAAAAAGGGGTCTCATACCTCTTTAAAACACGGAACGGAGAGCATTTTCAAGAGCCAAATTGCTGCACTTCTTGCCAGTGAGCCGAGAGTTAGCAATTTTCTTAGGTTTTATTCCACTTTTGTAATCGGAGTGTCAACGGAGTAAAGGAGCAACTGTCGCTCGATCTCCATCGTCCCATTCCCCAGAATTTTTTTTGTACTCGGGGATCCTCAGCGCAGGATCTCTCAGGCGTACTCGATTTGTGGTGCCTTGTGCCAATAAGAAAAGGCAACATTTCTTCTTCTTTTTTTTTGTGTGTCTACAATAGTTTATGCATATGTAACAGTTATAAATACAAGTGTTATGAAATGTCATGAAATCCAAAATCAGCCCACTCTCTTTTTCGACTGCTGTCGCTCTCTTTTCATTCCCTCCCCCAAAAAAACCAAAGGAAACCTAAAATCAAATCTCTCTCTCTCTCTCTTCCCTACTCTCATTTTTACTCTTGCTCTTATTTTTTCTCTCCCTCTGTCCTCCTCCTCCTCTCCCCTCTTCTTCAGAAACCTCTCCACTACTTCATCTTTCCTTCATGAAGGACCTCAAGAAGCCTTCGTGAAGGACCTCAAGGAACGGTTTGGAACCGTGAAGTCAAGGAGGGCTACAACCAAGGTTGTCGGGACACCGGAGACCCGGGTGGTAGCTTCCAGCCATCGTTCATTCTCGAGAGGACCATGGAAGCGAAGGAAGAAGAAGAAAATGATGATGAGGAGGAGAATATGTGCCCTAATTTTTCTTCATTCTCTCGTCTCTTCTACAAGGTCAGTAGATCCCTATTTCCTCATCAATCTGATTTAATTTCAAAAAAAATTACAATTTAAGTAATTTTACGGTTTATTTGAACGATTCGAGTGCTTACTTAGATTTTGACTGATCTAATGGTTGGGATGGAGTTGGGCTCCTACGGCTGAACTTGGCCTCGAAGCTCTACGAGGGCCTGCATTTGTACTTGGAATCGGCCAGCATCGTCATCGACGTAGCCGAGAGCCGAGAAACCTCGTCTTTTCGTCGGCATAGTCGAGCAACATAGCCTCCACCGTCATGACATAGCCTCTACCGCCAGCGACATAGCCTCTACCACTGGCAACAAGGTTTTGACCTAATTTATGCCCTAATTTTTATTCAAAATTTTTTGATTTAATTGATTTTAGTGAAACCTTAATTTATGCCCTAATTTCTATCATTGTGTTAGGATTTCTTTTGTATTTTCAAAATATCATTGAAACTATTGAATGCATGTTTCGCACGTACATGGATACAACATAGACAGACGAAAGCAAGGATCTTGAATAAATATATCATCCACAATTCTAAAGCATTAACCTTATTCTTCTTATCATGGTATGAAGCATATGCCTTAAAGATCTTTGTGAATGCACAGGTGGCTTTTTGTAGCATATCACTTGTCATAGAATCTAAAGGCTTTTTGAGAAGTGGAGAACCACCTCTTGGAACCAGAGAACCAGTCGCTTTTATCCTTTTTCCTTTTTGAAGGAAATTGAACGATTGCTTTACGAAGTTGCATTAAAGGTAAAACTTAAGTCTAAGAGGGAAATGGAATCACATTGCCAATCTAGACAGGTATTGATGGACGACATCTTCGGCATGCCTAGTAATAAATTTGATTTTATTTAGTATTAAAAGCACTTCAATGTTTCTGTTTTGGGCTATAGTATCACATCTGTTATGTGAACTGCAGAAATTCAGATTCACATGAATGTTGTGCTTAGAACTTTTGCCATGTGTATGGGTTCTTCACATATTATTAGTTATGCTAGGTAGTCCTTCAAATGTAGGCCAACTGTTCCTTTAGTTTATTATATAAAACAGTATTTAATGTACAATTACATGTATGTTCACGTCTCATAATTCCTTGCTTAGATTAAGTATTATGATCTAGGTAGACCAGGTTTTGGTTTTATTATTCTCTCATGGAGTTTGGTTATAAATTATAAACAAAGAATAATTTGTAAATGTCTTTGTTTTAGCACATAGACAATTTTCTTATCTGCATAATCTTCAGGGTTATGTTTAAGTTTGTAAGGGATGAGAAATTACTAACACAACACCTCCCCCCTCCCAACCTGCACACCACCACCAACAACAAAAAAGTGCTAAATTGGAGCTTCTTCATTCCTAATTGGTTCTCTCAACCACTCAGTCAAGATTCCTTTCAAGAAAAATATAATAAGGGGACAATAATATGTATAGTCTTATTATTTCTGTACAATCAAAGAGGGAGGCAGAAGATGCTTATTACTATCTTTGTTTTTGAACTGTATAGGAGATAAACCAATATTTGCCTTCTAATTGGAGACATTGAACTGTATAGTCTTATTATTTATGTGCAATTTTTTTAATTGGAGACATTGTTTTTTAACTGTATAGTCTTATTATTCCTGTGTAATTTTTTTAGCAGTCCCTAAGTTGCTGCCTCTATATCAGTATCATAGTATCATGCTACCTCTTTGTTGAGTATCAATTGTCCGGGCTATGATGAGTATCACTTTAAGAAATTGTTTGTTCTATGGTAGGAGACAATTGGTCTTATCGCTGGAATTGGCACACACACTATCTTTTATTTTGTTTTTTGAACACTTTACTTTTGTAAATGACTGAATATTTCTAAGCTCTACTACAAAATGGACTGTGGGTCTCTGGCATTCTTCAGGATAAGCGGTATGTTAAAAGCGTATTTTTGCAGTTCTTTCTATTTTTGCTTGAAACCTTTATCTTTTAGTTTTTTCTCTTGTTTATAATGCATTGCTAAGAGAGGACTATTCCCCTGATAGAAATTTTGGCATTTCAGGGTGTTTAGCATTAATTTTTGACATTTAATTAGAGTGTCTGTATCATGTACGATATCTGCAGAAATTGACAACCATTTTTGAGTGTATATGCTTCCTAGCTTACATGCTTGGATATGCTTATCCAACTTTGAGTGCTTCAAGGCCATTGAGATGGGGACGGTTCATAGGCATATGCCAGTGTCGATATAGATACGAAAATGGGACGCTAGAGATATATGGATGTGAGAGCTTACTTGGTTGCAGGTTAAGGTTTTCTGGCTTTAGTGCTCTTGCTAACTTGGGGCTCTTACATTATCTGGATTGTTTCAGGTTTGCAGTTTGGGTGACAAGATATATACTACATTTGCATTTTGCTCCGTTGCTTTTTTATTTAGTTTGATGCATTTTATGTAACTTGTTAGCAATAGGTTTGTGCTTGTACCGAAAGGTTTGTTGCTTTATTGTAGTCTTCTTTGCTTTATTTTTGGCAAGTTAGATTTTCAGTATTAAAAATTGGTGGGTTGGTACAATTTGGTCATATAATATTGATACTTTTGAAGTTTTCTTGCATTAATATAAATTTTATATATAATTATTATGATTTATGGGCGTTGATGAGATACTTTGGACTTTGGAGGTTCTATGTTGCTTGTAGACTATAATTTATGGGCGTTGATGAGATACTTTTGACTTTTATAGTTTTGCCTTGCCTGTAGGCTATGTTGCCTGTAGGATTCTTCTTTTAACTATGTTATTTTGTTTTCGTACTTGATAGTTTGGAGTTTGGACTTTGGAGGCTATGTTGCCTACTTGCCTAGATGTGTTGTCTGTAGGCTTCTTCTCATTTTATGTGTTGTCTACTGGAATCTGGAATCTGGATGCACCTTTACTTGCCTGTAGGCAGTAACTTTCTTCATTATGATGTGGTGATCCATCTCTGATCTCTGAGCCCATTATAGTATATATATTTACTATTTAATTTTGTTTTCATACTTGATACTTTGGATGCTATGTTGCCTACTTGCCTGGATGTGTTGTTTGTAGCCTGTAGGCTTTTTCTCATTTTAGGTGGTGCCTACTTTAGTCTCGAATCTGGATGCCTCTTTACTTGCCTGTAGGCAGTAACTTTCTTCATTATGATGTAGTGATCCATCTCTGATCTCTGAGCCCATTATAGTATATATATTTATTATTTACTATTTAATTTTGTTTTCATACTTGATACTTTGGAGGCTGTGTTGCCTACTTGCCTGATGTGTTGTCTGTAAGTTTTTTCTCATTTTATGTGTTGTCTACTTTAGTCTGGAATCTGGATGCCTCTTTACTTGCCTGTAGGCTTCTTCTTATTTTATGTGTTATACGTGAGGACTAGTATGTAGTTATTTCATTATTATAATTTTCTCAAGTCCTAAAAAATTACTATTATTGCCATGATCATAGAGAGTTGATTATGTAATTTATGTTTTTTTGTTTATCTTCCTGTTAATTTGATTCATTATGCCTCTATAGACCCCCCCCCAAATTTTTTTTTCTCATTTTCTTTCTTTGTAATACCTTTTTTTGTAGGGTACAGTTTTGACTTTTGAAGTGGTATACAATGTTGGCTTTTGAAGAGATGTCACTATTTGGTGTTGGTGAATGCAATGTTTCAATGTTTTGTGGCCGGCTGCCCTAAAAGGGAAAGATTTTGTGTTGGTGAAAGTTTTAAAGGAAAAAATATGTATATATTTGGGATTTTTTGGAAATGTATTGAAAAGGGAATTATTTTTGGAAATGTAGTTAAGTTGATGATATGTTAAGCAAAGGCTGAAAAAGAGATAGTTAATATGTAATTAAGATGGTATTTGGAACTCTAATTTATGAATGAAATTAATGTTTCAGATGTTATAATATTTGTGTGGAAATTATGCTTGTTCTAGAAATTCATATTGATCATTGCTTTTATAACCCATTGATTTATAAGTTTTCACAGGTTATATATATATATATATATATATATATATATATATATATGTGTGTGTGTGTGTGTGTGTGTGTGTGTGTGTGTGTGAATACCAGAACGAGCTAAAAGCGTTATGTATATATGGCACATACATGACGGTTGAAAATTTGATTGTTATATATAATTCTATTATTAATGTCGGTTTTAGAATTTTGTGTCATATATAATAGGACTATTTATATCAATTTCAAAAAGAAAATGTCATATATGGTCCATATATTCATAACGGTTATTATAAATATTTATAACACCCGTTTTCATCACGGTTGCCTGTGTCAAAAAAACTGTCATATAATGTCATATATAACGGTTTTTACCCGACATAAAATGATATTTTTCATGCAGTGTGTGTATGATCCAAGCTAAGTGGTATATTGAATTCAACGAAGCCACGAGGAGGATTATCATGTGCTAAAGAAATTGTACGAGTGTTGGAGGAAAGAACAAGATGGTAATTAACTATTTTGAATCAAAATTGAAATACTGTGCCAAGATGGTACATCATTTGAAATTAATCGAGATATTGCGGAGAGATGTTAAATATTGCAAGTCGATCGTGGAAGTTATATCAATTCAGTTGAAGTTATGGGGATGATTTTTGTTTAGGTTTCAAAGACAACTTTTTTTGAGTGATATATATTGTAGTGCCCAGACCCGCAAGATGCCTTATGATGGATGGTTTGTTCGATGAGCCTTATTGGACTTGGGAATATAAGAAGGATCGCTTGAAAGGCTATGTGATCGTGGCAGGAATCATCTTATAAATGTGAGTAGTATTGAATCCTTCGAAGATCTTTTAGCTTCACGCTTAATAAAAGGACTGTATGCTATGATTTTGTGTTGAATTGCTAAATGATACCTTGTACGGAATTCAGAAAGTAATGAAAGATAAATAATCACATGACCCGTAAATTGTTGTTGCTAAATTGATGAAATGTATGCTTGCGTGCTTTGCAATGAAATACATGACAAGTGAAGGAAAAGTCCCAAATACTTGGGCGGTGAGTATATTGAGCTTCAGCTCGATGAACGTATGGTAATACAGATGCTAAATCCCAAGAACGGGGCAGTGAGTATGCTTGAGTATGACCGTAAGAATGTATAGTATCAAAGATGTAAGAAGAGATTGAGTAATCACATTCTATTATCCCGTCGTCGATGTAGAATGTTGATTACACTAAACCCTGGATTGGGCAGATGGTAATGCGAGCATTGGCTCAAGGCAAGATGCAATACGAATGAGAATGGTGGCTTATTACTTTGTTTTCCTATCATGCATTATATATTTCTTTCATAGATAAGTTGCATATATTTGTATGGTCATGGACAACTTATGCACAAGATAGTTCCTCGAATGGTACTCCGCGGCCACGGACCCGGTTCATTCTAGCGGGAACAAGGATTGGTGCCGATGTACTGGCATCGGTATGTGGGACCTTCAGAGGGGCTAGCTACCCATACTGTAAGGGGTGTCGTTATACCTGTAAGACGGTCCAAGATGGCGTATCGCTAGTGACCTTCATATAGATAGGTCCAATGCTAATGATGTCTTATACAGGAAGAGTAAGTTATTACTCAAATACAGAGAAGGATGTCGTCTTTTGGTAAGAAATCACCTAAACGGTGACTATTATGATAATATAATATTGTTCCTAACAATGTCTTATGCAAGCAGAGTAAGTATTATAAATGTAGATGGATGGCTATACGATCATGGGTAAGATTCACCAAAAAAGGGTGATGACATATGTTTCACATTATGCTGGCTTAGAATAATATGCATGCTTTACTTCTGTCGGGATATGAATTGCTAATCGACTCTAAGGCAACATGAAAGACCACTTTTAATAATGTACTATAACATGATTACTTAGTATTGTCTTCAGAGGTAAGTTGGGCCAGCACCGCTCGCCATTACATAGATGATGTACTGACCCACGTTGTGGACATTATTACAGGTGCTCGTGGATGGGAGAAGTCGTTGATCAATGCTTGGCATATGATAAATCGGTTGGGTTGCAGAAGCTTTTATCGCATGACCACTACAGGAATAATGTGTTTTTACGGCGCGCAATGTGCGCTGTAAAACACTTTAGACGGCGCACATGCTAACGCCATATTAGCCCATGCCGTAAAAAGATAGTAGTTTTGACGATATAATCTGCGTGTCGTCTAAACTCAATTTGTGCGTCGTCTATACGCATTCATGATATTCATTTCATGCCTTGAAAAGAAAATTATAGCATGTATTAGTGCGTCGTTACTACACATTAACGACATATATATACACGTCGTTAATACACAATCACGACATTCAAATGTACGTCGTTAATAATATTTTATGGCATTCCTTTGCATGTCTTTATTAGTCAATTATGACATTCATTGTATGTCGTAAAAAGTTTCATATACACATCAATTAGAACATATCTTGCACGCCTTAAATTCTCTTATATTTAAAAAAAATCATGTTTTTTGTTAATCAATTTTTACCTAGATATTCAATCAGAGAGCATATAATATACACAACAATTATAAAAATAATAATTCTCATTAAAACAATAATGTCAAATCATCCAAATCCGATACACAATAAAAAGTATATGTCTTGGATAACCCGATACACAATGGAACATGAGCTAACAAAATACAATGTCTCATAGAGCTGAATATCTTAAAATTAGATGGAAACCTAGCCAACATAGGGCAAAAAGTATATTAATGAAAGTCAGTGCCATGGAAAGTAAAATAAGAGCAGCCATGGATGAGTGGTCAGGTGCTCGGGAAATCGGCAACCTCCTCAGAAAAGTACTTCTACTACTGATACGCCTAGAGGTCCTCCTACTCAAGCTCCATACCTGAGCATGACAAACCCAAACCGGTCAGTGAAAAGCTACCAAGTCAACAAGCAAAGTGATACCTAGTATGCATCCATGAACAAATCTTTTTTTTAAACGAAAAAAACATTAGTAAAGACTTCCTTGTGCCAATTAATCATTGAAAAAGCAAACATAATCTCTACAAAATAGACTAAAATCTAATTATTCATATGAAATGTCATAACTGTTAATTCTGAGATTCACAATTATACATTTGTTTCCATGCAATAAACAGATCCTGATGTCATTAATATCAGATGAATCAATGATATATATACAAGAGACCACTGTCTCCAAATGTATGTATATAGTTCATAGATATATTTACAACTAAATATATCATGTATCAGAAATTACTGCAGACAAATCAAAGTAAACATATATGTTCAGCAACTACGAATGCTCATTTTCAGATTTCTATTTGTAGCTAATAACTATTTCTCTTCATATAACTAATTACAGGGACCAATGCATTTAACTTCAAGATGTTAGATGCTGATAAAATGTTAATTATGATACATCAATAAAATAGCAAGTTTCAATTTGACATTTACCAAAAGTCACTAGGGTCTGGGTTCTATGAACTTCAAGTCAAAGACTGGTTCTGTTATGCCAAACTTGCTTTCTGATGCAATGCCTTCCTTTATAGTGATCCTTGGTGCAAAAATCAATCAACTGCAGGTTGTCTTCTTTCCTTCGGTCTAAAGAAAGAAACTTTCTCCTTGTCCTCTTGAATTTTGGAATAAGAGCCAACCTCTCCACCTTGCTTGTCGTTGATATTTACTACTCGGATGACTTTCCTTGGTACACAAGAGCTGGTAATGAAATATGAGGAGCATGAACTTAAACTGCACCAAATATGACAAAAAGAATAGCTCAACATGAACACATAAACTAAGATAATATGTCACGGTGAAGAATGAGTTCTGAATCTTATGCAGCTTAACATGTCATCACCATGAACACAACAAGCTAATCTAACAAGTTAATTGGTTTCTCGATGAATTTAGTAAACTATGTGGTTCCTATATCATGAGAACCTTCTGAAGCTTCGAAAAGGTCATGGTTAAGAATCATACCCAAGCTAAAGCCTTAGTTGGCATCAAAGAATGAATATATAACATTTCAGTCAATCACGATCTATTTAAAAGTTCTACTTATTAAAAAACTACCGTGCCGATAGGACAATTTTCACTTATTCTCTGAAATTAAACATTGAACCAATTAAATTACGTTTTATACCTGGATGACTTAGGAATTAACTGGACAAGAGTTAAACATTTAAGATTGCTTTCAACTAGTTGGATTATAAAAAGAAACAGAGAAGTAGGAAGAACAAAAAGACCCTGCAAAGTCCATTGTTTTGGCCAAACCATACAACATAAAGAAGGTAACATAGGGCATTAAAGTCAAAAGGTTTATTTCAAACAATATATGAAAGTTGTAAAGGCACATTAAGGGCAGTTAAAAACTAGTACAATAGTTGAAAATGAATAATCGGAAGCTTGATGTGGCTCACCTACTTCATATAGCCATATCCTCATTTCTCATAAACAAACTTGTTAAGTAATCATAATCATGTATAGAGTGGAGTATGTTTAATGTCATATCGGAGAGTTGATTGATGAAACAAGACACATGGGCCATGAAGGACTCATTCTAAAAGAAGAAAAAAAAAGAATACATAATGTATGAAATGCAATATTATCAGATGTGGGAAATAATAAATGCTTTGGGTAAAAATTGATGACCGAAAGACAAAAATATGCTGCATTGGAAAACAATTTTGAAAACTTAAACATACTGCACAGAAGATTAACGACTGAGTATAGTCTTGTAGGTCTGAACAAATAATAGCTGGACGGTGAAGGATCATGGATTGTCTTGTAGGCACATACCTCGGTTAGGATAACATATAATGAAATAAGACCCCAACCAAACAAGGGGAAGTAAGAAGGATCCAGGCATACAAAATGGACAAGAAAGATGTGAACTCTAAACATTTGAGAACAGTATGAAGGATAGGGTAACCAATGGGAAGGTCCCATAGTAGAATTAATAAGGACAAATAAAATGATATCAGTGGGCGTAAAAAAATTTAGGAGGCAAGACATTTCAAACACTCACAAGAAATATCGATGCTCGAGGGAACAAATCCCTCCCCCTCTGATCCATCTGGAACAACCCAAAAGTTGGAAGAGGCTGGTGGATATGATACAACAATGGAGTATCCTAACTGTATAATTTTGTATGTAAAGTAAAAGTTAATGGTAAGTCCTGCAATTTCAGATCGGATAGAACAATAGAACAAGGTCTGGTAGAATCTGGATGATTTGGAAAAAGATTTCATAGACGGGGAAATTATCACGAAGGATACCAATATTGGTATCAGTTGCTACATACTTCTCAAGCTTTTGTCAATTATCAATATCAAACTATTATCAATATTTCTTAAGGTACATAGACCAACTAAGCATCTAGTATGGATATTAATTTAATACAACTACAAATCTATATGATTCATGCTGATTTAAGTCATAATAATATATATGCGAACTACTATACTATTTATGATGTACGACACAACACATACCCAGAACAAGAGTTTCTGCATATTCCAAGATATATTTCTAAAGAACAAATTAATAAAGAAGAGGCTGATGATTATAAAATAGGTAAAGGAATCAAATGATCTCGCAGGAGGCATGTAGCACGAGAACTTCATATTAGAATCCCAACAATTCTTCATACAAAATTTGTCCTAGCAAGATATCCCCCCCTTTTATCAGCAATTTCTATGAATTAGGTAGTCGTGTTTATCAAGATTATCGAAGGACCCTTGGGATACATGTGCAATATTTGATATGTACTAAGAATTAGGTAGTCGTGTCTATCAAGATTATCCCTTTCTGTAGACCGTGGATGGAACTACAAGGACAAATAAAATCAAATATAAAACACTAAATATAAAAGAATAGAAATCTTGAATTGCATAAAGTATAAGCATCTTCAAGTGCTTGGCCTCTAGTATAAAACCCCATAAAAATTGTGATGTTCTGATTCTAGTTTACAAAATAAGCACAACAAAGAGTATAGGTTCCTGTATATACTGTGAAGATGTAATTCTACTTTACACAATAAGAACAAGAGAAATTTATTCATTCTGCATGTATATATGGGGTGAAAACAAGATTAACCATTCCTATCTAGATGAAAATATTAGAAAGCATTCATTGTTAACTATACAAATTAAATCTACAAAGTTGATAGAATAAATGAATATATAACATATCGCTTCAACATTAATCGAGAAACCAAGCTTGTTTGTACACGTCAAAGCAACTGAACAGAACATCAATGCATATTTAACACACACCAATAAATGCATTGTTGCCTAATACAACATTCAAATTTCCATGGTTAAATTCAAAGTCTTAAATTAGATTAAACTACTCAAACTAAATATAATTCATAATACCAATCCCTATTGTAATTACATACATATATATTATATTCTTATATTCTCCTGAAATAAACACATGAAGAAAGGATAGGAGAATGCAAAGACTAAATATAAAGGCTAAAAATGCATTACAGCTAGACATGAAACCTAATATACAGTGTTCGAATGAGGAAATCTAAAGTCTTATAACTCCATAAAAATATAATTAAAGTAAGAAAATAATTGTGTTTCTCATGTCCACTCATTACCTAATCACACACAAATATCTTATGAGTATCATACTCTATGATAAAATATGGAAAAACACTTTTAAATAATCATGGACCGTATCGATCCTTCTTATGCTCATGGCATTAGAGAATTTGACAACTACTCAATGAGTATGACTTGGACCTATTTGCACTCAACTTCAAAATTCTTCTCTGCAAGCAAGACAAAAAAGGTAAATATGTTAGACGTACAAATCTTTACAAATACTACTTACTATCCCTGCTCAAATGAAGCCCTTCTCAAAGTCGAAATAGATAACACCAACAGCTTGGAGTGTTTTCATGCCTATTTGGAGATAAAGAATCATGATAGGAAAGAGTTTTGGCATGCATTAACAAATTATATAATTTTACAGCGAATGATATAACACCAAACTGCAAGTATGTTCATGATTTTGTTTCTTGTAAGGAGATAAGGGTGAAAAGCAAAGATAGAACAAGGTAAATGTTAAATTTTAAAGCAAACACATGATGAATACAAAGCCAATTTTAGATAATTCACCTTCTCTCCTGAAGTCTGGAAGTTGGAAGTCTCTTCAAATTCTAATAGAAATTAATGAAGAAAAAAGGCAAAGACAACATAATATTATGCCATAGACATCAATCTTTTGCAAGGGGTACAAAATATACTTGCATAATAAAACTTATTGTTGATCAACTCCCGATATTTGGCAAACCAACAAAGGTAACAATAAAACAACAGGATTTGCACACTTGCACGAGTGTGTTCCTGCACTCAACCCAGCATGCAAAAGCCCCAAATTTACCATCCTAAAGCTAAAATAAAACCTAATTCTAACACAGACACATGAAATTTCTGTTTAATACAAACATTACTAATGTGCCAGAAGCAAAACTTTCAACAGAAACCCTTGAAAGCTGAACATCCTAAAAGCCATAAGTGGTTCCCATAGGAAGCATTGACACTTGTCATAAGGAATTTCAAAAGTGTCAGACATTTGTCAAACACACACTCCTTGAACACACACCAAACTGAGCATAACTATGTCTAACTTGAAATAGTGGTCAAATTCGATATAACACAGAGAATACACAGTATAAACGTATGTCAGACATGGTCCTAGACACTCATGGTCAGTAATTCATCAAACTACACAACTTCCTTAAAATACAATATATAGATAAGTAGGATATTGTATCTGTATTTGAAAACAAATGTATCAAAATTAATAACTTTGTCATGGATAAAAGATCAAATTTTCATTTTCAAATGGAAATGCTAGAGTTGTATCAAATGGCTTTTCAGAACTTTTCTTACAAACATGCTCTATAATTCAACTGTTTCATGAATAACAAAAGCAAATGACATATGACACAAAATAAAAGCAAGTCCATGATATGATATGAAAATCTTTCTCAATACAATATTCTTCAGGGTGATATATACACAAACTTCTTAAATATTAATCCCAAATTAAATCAAGAACTCATATGAAATTAAAATTAATTTTCTTAGGGTAATATTGGGAAAAAAGAAGAAATCGAACCTGAAATACTGTAGTAGAGTTTGTGGAGGAGGTTCAGCTATGGGTATCCGGACTCTCGGTAGATGTGCTCACAAATTTGTACGCCTAAATAACAAAAAAAAATGTATGCATATAAAACCAAAATTAACAAGAATGACAAAAAATCAGAATAAAATTTGTATGCATATACAACCGTACAGCTCACCGTAGCCGTGGGTTTCCTATAAAAACCCAAAATAACAAAAAAAATAGAATAAAACCCTAAATATAAAGAGGAAAATTAGAGAAAAGAAGTGTTTGCTCACAAATTTGTATGCCTCCACCTCCCTTGCTATGATCTAAGCACAAACTAAAAAAATCAATAGAAGAAGAGGAAGAAGCCGGCTGCGATGTTTCCTAAAAAATCCAAAAAAATAAAAACCAAAATAAGAAAAGGAAGAAGTCGAACCTATTTGAGAGGGAAGAATAGGCGCATGGAAAGTAGGCATTAGGGGAGAGAGGGGTGAAATTAGTAGGGGGTGGAAGTAAGCAGGATGGGGGGGAAGTTTTTAGGGTGAAAGTATGCGCGGGTTGTCTAAAACAATTCGCGGGGGAGAAAGATTTTGAGGGTGAAATACCTGCTGGTATTTTTTTCCTTTTAATTTAACGACATTTATTGTATGCTTTCTTTGTGTATACAATATTATGGCATACAATCCATGCCGTAAATAACTTACCAAGTTACATTTGGAAGTCTTTTACGACATTCATTGAAATGCATGTCGTGAATCAATTATTTACGGCATACTAATTATGTATGCCTTAATTTTAATGTCGTAAAAGATTACTTTTCTTGTAGTGGACGATGTCTTCTGTCATACGGGACATAATATATGGAACAGTATAACTCAGATGAACAATTAAGATTGTAAGCTAAGTCGGCATGCTCGGTTGTAAGCCTAAAGGGCAGGTATTTCAGTTGGCTATTCAAATGTCATATAACCTGTTGTAAACTCTGTATTCAGCTGCAAGTCTTGTAATCGATTACAATTATCAATAAAAGAGATATATTTCCTCATATTCTGTTGTGCCTCCAATTTGTCTACTTGGTTTGCTGTGATGTCATTGTTTTCTGAAAAATACTAGAAACTATGATGGTTTTGCCTTATACAAGTGCAACCTAAACTTGTGCGACATCATGTCCAGTGGCTAGTTTTCAATCCTCTGGAATCGGGGCGTGATAGTTCCCCCCTTGATCAGAGTGTTTGAGGCAGTGAATCAACTCTTTGGCCAGCATAATGTTATCTTGAATGGCTCTGCCTTTAACAAACCTACTCTGTTCTTGTGAAATAATCGAAGGCAGAAGACCCGACATCCTGTTAGAAATAAGCTTGGAGATAATCTTGTTAAGAAATGTGCACATACTAAGGGGCGGAAGTCATCAAAGGAAATCGGGTTCTTCTTCTTTGGAAGGAGTACTAAGTTCACACTCGAAATAGCCTTTGGAAAACTCAGTCCCTGAAAGAAAGCGACTGTCACTTCCCACACATCGGGCCCAACAATATCCTAGCATTTGATATAGAAAAGACCAGAGGATCCGTTTGGCCCCGACGCACTGTCTTTTTTAGGGCTCCCTGCGATCTCTTTGAGTTCGTCCTTAGAAGGTAAGAATTCCTCATTATCACTATTCAAAATCAGATAAGGAATGGCTTTGAGGAATTCTGGATTGTAGGAAAGTGGCTCTTTAGTGAATAATGAGGAGTAGAAAGAACTTGCCTCCCTCTGGATATCTTCCATCTCATTAAAAGTTGCCCGTTACTGTCACTAATGCTTTGAATGTGAAGAAGATTCCTTCTACCATTGACACAAGCATGGAAAAATTTTGGGTTCCTATTGCCATCCGAGTCCCACTTGTTCCTAGCTTTCTACTGCCAGAAATCCTCCTTTGTCTTCAATCGTTGCTTCAGCAGCGCCATAGCTTTGTTCATACTCGCTCTATCCTCCGTCGAGTTGGAAGCCGTATATCGAGCCTCCTTTCTCTGAACCTCGTCTTTTGCCAACTTAACCTCCTGAAAAAAGTCTCCGTATGTTTCTTTGCTCCAAGCCGCAAGGACCTGCTTGACAACTTTGAGTCGGAGCGCCATCCTGTGCAGTGGGTTGTAACTAGTCATAGACTCCCTATTCGTTTGCATCACCTCCATAAAACTCGGATGTTTGGTCCACAAATCCAGGAACCTGAATGCTTTGGCAGCTGGAATATCTACCGGTAGTACCTTAAGTAGCAGTGGTGCATGGTCCAATTTCATCGCATTCAAATACAGCAACAGCATTCTCATCCCCATCTCATTCCAATAATTGTTGATCCTAGCTTTATCTAGCCTAGATCTTTAGCATTTCTCTCCGTCATGCATGTTGCACCAAGTGAAGCTATTACCCGAGAATGGAAGAGTATGTAGACCATCTTCTACTATGAGTCTGTAAATTCATGTATTGATGAAGATGCCGGAGGCCTTCCTTCTGCTTTCTCCGAGCTCTCTGTGACTGCATTAAAATTGCCTATGCAGATCCAAGGATACGAAGCATTGATTTGGTTAAGATTATTGAGATGAGACCAAAGGAGTCTACGATCAGTTTCGTGGCAGCTGTCGTGCACAATGGTGAGCAAAGAACTCACCCCCATGCTCTGATTATCCACCTTCACCGTTAGAGCCTGGTCGAAATCATCCACCACAGAGATAGTGGCTTCCGCACTAGAGAAGATCCAAATGTCTCCTCTACCTACCACAACATTGGCAGAACCTAATTTCATTTTAGTACTAATAATTTTGGAGATCGACATCTTCGATTCGATATCGCCAGTATGGCTATTTTATGTAATTTACACAAAATTTTGATCCTTCTCATCGTGGACTTGTTAGCGACGCCAGTTTCTCTACTCTTATTATGTTATATATATGTATGTAACGTTGGCTTCCCTTCATAATCATTAAATCCGTCAGAGTGTAAGAACTGGAATCTTGCCAATTGCCATCTTTTTCATACTGCAAGTTAGAATTTATGTTACTATTACCTCCATATAGCTATTCAATTTATTTTTGAGAAAATTTGAGTGGCACCCCACTTTTTTTACGCTTATTTAAGGTGCACCCCACAAGTTTACATGAATGTACAACACCCCCCATTTTTAACGAAAAACGTCTATTGCTAACGGTCAACTCCTTTGACCATTTATTTTGGACGAAAATACCTTCGCTCGTTATGCTCCGACCCAATCCTTGCGTCGGCCCCCTCCCCGACCTCGTCGGCAGTTCTCCCCCTCGTCGACCTCGCCGGCAGTTCTTGTAGTACTTTGACCCGCAAGATGCCTCGTGATGGATGGTTGGTTCGATGAAGCCTTGTTGGATTTGGGATTATGCAAAGGATCGCTTGGAAGTCTATACGATCGTGGCGGGAATCGTCCTATGAATGTGAGTAGTGTTGAAACCTTCAAAGATCCTTTAGCTTCACGCATTAAAATAAGGATGAGTATGCTATGTTTCTTGTTGAGTTATTCAATAACACCTTGCATGAAATTCGAAAAAGACAATGAAAGATAATAATCGCCTAAACGTAAACTGTTGTGGCTAAATGAATTGTATGCTTGTACGATGTTACGATGAATTACATGACAGGTGAAGGCAAAGTTCCAAATACTTGGGCGGTGAGTATATCGAACTTTGGCTCAATGAATAGATGGCAAAACAGATGTTAAGACCCAAGAACTGGGCAGTGAGTATGCATTGATTTGCATTCGAATGAATATATGCTAAACAGATGCTAAGACCCAGGAATTGGGCGGTGAGTACATTAAGTTTGGTTGGAAAGATGTATGGTATCATAGATGTGGCAAAAGGATTGGATAACAACTTTCTATTATCCTGTCGCCGATATAGAATGTTGATTACGCCAAGACCCTGGATTGGGCAGATGATAATATGAGCGTTGGCTCAAGGCAAGATGGCAAGATGGTAATATAAATGAGAATGGTGCTGAATTACTTAGTTTTACTTATCATGCATCATATGTTTTTTTCTTAGATAAGTTGCATATAGTTGCATGGTCATGGACAACTTGTCGACAAGGTGGTTTCTCGAACGGTATTCCTGGGCCATGGAACCTGGTTCGTCCTGGGGGAAACCAATGCTGAAGTAGTAGCAGTGCTGAAGTAGTAGCACGGTATACAAGACTTGCAGTGGGGCTAGCTACCTGCACTGGCAAGGGCGCTGTATACCTGTAAGTCGGTCCAAGATGGCGTGTCGCCAGTGACCTTCATATAGATAGGCCGGTGCTAATGATGTCTTATGCAGGCAGAGTAAGTTATTACTCAAATACATGAAAGGATGTCGGCTGTGGGTAAGAATCACCTGAACAGTGATATTTATATTGAATTATGATATTGTTTCTAACAATATCTTGTGCAGGCAGAGTAAGTATTATAAATGTACAAGGATGGCTACACGACCGTGGGTAAGAATCACCAAAGGGTGATAACAGTATGCTTTAATTATGTTGGCTATGAGATTTGCATGCTTTACTTCTTGTCGACTATAACATGAAATTGACCCTAAGGCAACAAGAAAGACCACTGTTAATAATGTTTCGTAGCATGATTATTTAGTGTTATCTTCTTAGGTGAGTTAGGCCAGCACCGCTCGCCAGTACATTGATGATGTACTGACCTACGTTGTGGGCAATATTACAGGTGTTTGCTTGGGGAAAATCCTATGAATCAGTGCTTGGCATCGATGAATCGGATGGGTGTGCAGAAGCTCTTCTTTGAAGATGATGTCTTCTGCTATACGGGACATAATGTATGGAACAGTGGAACTCAGTTGTACCAGTGAGATTGTAGCCATATTGGCAAGTTCAATGTAAAAAAGTCGGTATATTCAGTTGTAGACTAAAGGGCAAGTATATACATTCAGTTGGCTATTCAAGAGTCTTGTAATCAGTTGTAAACTCTGGATTCCGCTGCAAGTCTTGTAATCCATTATAATTATCAATCAAGAGATACATTTCTTCACATCTTGTGTTACTTCAAATTATCTGCTTGGTTCTGCTACGTTAACGATGTTTTCTGAGAAATACCAGGAACTGTAATGGTTTTGCCTTGTACAAGTGCAATCTAGACTTGTACGGCATCACACCCAGTGGCTAGTTTTTGATCCTCCGGGATCGGGGTGTGACATAATGGTATCAGAGCACGGCTTTACGTCCTTGGATTCCTATTCAATTTGTTTTGAATCATTGTTGCTACTAAGATGATTCTAAGCTGCTTTCGCGATGATTCAAAGATTGCTTCCGCGATTATTCAAAGTTGCTTCCGTGATGAAATCAAAGTTGCCTCTATGATGACTCATAGTGCTTCTGCGATTATTCTGTATTGCTTCCAAACTATTCTATGTTGTTTCTTAACTGAAAGTCCGTTGATCCTTCTAGTTGCTCACTGGGTGTTCCATACAAATAAGTCTAAATATGTGGGCTGTGATATGTGTGCTTTGTTGAATTTCTAAAAGATACTGAAAAGAATAACAATGATGCGATGCTATAATAAGTTTGTGATGTATGCTGGATGTCTTATGTGTGGGATTCATGGAGCCAATTATTATGCAGCAATCGACAGTGGATGATGGCATGGTATGTTGGAACAGAATGTGCATGGATTTCAGTGAATGGAAATCGACAGAATCTTGAGTCGGTAATTGTGGTCAGCATAACCACTGCTGGATGGATTGTCCATATTGGACGTTGGTTTGATGCGAGGGAATATTGTGTCGGAATGGCTTGAGCTCTTAGTGGTATATTACACATACCCTCGTCATGATAAGATGTCCCTTGACCCTTGATGTGTTTATGATTTTGTGATTGCTTTACCTATAAGGTATTGGGTAGTATCGAATCGTAGCTAAGATTATGATTGATACATGTTGGCTAGGCATGTTCCTAGATTGTTAAGTTGGATGACCCGTTGTAAGATTTTGATGTGTTCAGATGAACCATCGTTAGACCTTGTCGGTTAGCATCATGTTGGGTAATAAGAGAATTGAGAATATGAAATGATGCCTTGGTTGGGAAGAAAACAAATTTTAGATTCAGGCGAAGACTTGAATCAGTCGGGTAAGGAGGATGGCAGGCTTAGTAACGATTGGAAGAATAAGATGGACCGAATATTGAACGATGTTGGAATTGAGTATAAGAAATTTGTATATTGGATATCGACGAAATTGATGGTGATGTTAGACACTTATCGGGATGTTGCGAATGATTTAGAAGATGCAGAGAGAGTTGCATCAACGACCAAAGAGTAGAAAGTGGGCTTGAGAAATAGATGATCTTAGCACGTGGTACAGTTGTGCTTGAGAGAATTTGATGTGTCCTGAATTAACAAGTTATGACCCTTGACTATTTTGAGGCATAGAGAATGAGTACTTGTCCCTTGATGCATGAAAGAGTAGATATTCTTTATGTGAGTCGAATGGCTGGGATACAAATAAGTATCGAGGTGCAGCGATATATAATAGACCATGTCGGTAGATGATGTTGTCGCATGAATAACAAGTATGGTGGAATATAGAATTGTGGGATTATGACTTAGCTAATTAAGTTATGTCATATTCAATTGGATGACCAGTATACGAATGCTAGATGATTGGTGCTATAGAGATTGGATCGATGCATGAGTAATAAATCTTCTTATGGAATCACAAGGAGATGATACAAAACGAATATTGATGGTTAACGTGAATTGCTAAGAGATGACCGTGTTGGTGCTAGAAAATTATAAATGATGCCTCGAAAGAAATACGATTTTATAGCTGCCTATGTTATTGGTTAAGGAGTACGGACCGTATCGATGATCTAAGAATGTGGGAAACAAATATGTCGCGAAGAGACCGTAGGAAGAGACCGTAAGTAATAAACTATTGAGATAGCAACGTCGGATGATGACTCGGAATAGTTGACCCGATTGAATAGACAATTTGAGTACGATATGAGGATGCAAGTTGGATTGAACAAGTGATGCTATGTCTATGCAAGTGGAAATTGAAAGTTAGAATATTTGATTGAGAAGTTTTATATGATAGCCTCGGGATTGACCCATAAGGATTGTTGGATAGAATTGGTCGCTTGAGGGTAAGTCTAGAATGAGACTTCGTTGGGTATGACCCAAGTATGAATACGGGTAGAAAGACTTGACCCTAGATTATCGGCTGGTTGCCTAGAATATTGGTTTGTTGCCTAGAATGTCGGTTGGTTGCCTAGAGTGTTGGTTGGTTGCCTAGAATGTTGGTTCGTTGCCTAGAATGTCGGTTGGTTGCCTAGAATACTGGTTGGTTGCTTAAGTTTTAGATTGGTTGGCTATGTTCTTTAGTTGTTCGTGTTGGGAATAAGTTCATAAGATTTGGGGTGGTGTCCCATGTCCCTAAGTTGGTCAGACCATAGAGTTGCCCTATGATGAGAATTGGTTGCCTCTAAGATAAGAGATAAGTATGTCCCTGATAGCTACTCATCTCACATGAGCTAGCTGAATGTTGGTTTAGCTTAGATTAGCTGACCATAGAGACTTGACTGAATGCTAAGTTGACTGTTGGAAAACCTTAGGATGTCCCTATTGATGTTACGTGTGTATAGTCGGAATGAGTAAGATATATTGGAAGGTAGGCTTCGGAATGGAATGGATATTGGGAAATTTGATGTTATAATGTTGGATGGGATGACGGATCATGTTAGTTTCAAAAATTGAGTTACCTTTGTTGGAATGCTGGAAATTGTTGAACTGGTTGGATTTGGTTGATTAATATTGAGCTGTGTAAAATTGATGGTAGTGCTTTGAGACAGTTGGAATAATTTCATTGATCGGATCAGAATTGAGGATAAGTGTAACGACGGAATTGAATAGTGCCTATAGCCGAGATCGGCGAGAGTGAATGTGAATAGGAATGACTCTCGAAATTAATATTGCTGGAATATGAAAGTTGCTTATGCGAGAGGATAATATGTTGGCTTATCAATAAGTGAATATATTTGGGTACATCGAGAAATGTTACTAGAATGGAATGATGGTACAATTTGATGGATGGATTATGATCGAAAAGTTACGAGTTGCAAACAAAGTGTATGGATACGAATGATGACGAGTACAAGATTTGGCCGATGACTATCGAGGTATCGAAATAAAATGTGGCAATTGAATTTATCAATCTTTGGTGGCATGGATGACAATGAACTTGAAAGGAATACTTGATACATCTAAGTCTGAATACTTTGGAAAACGTTGGGATCGATTGTGAAAAATTTCTCGAGTTGGAATTGGTAATATCTATTGTGTAATTAGTTGGTTGGGATATTGAATAAACAAGTGGGATTATACGAGATGCTCAGAAAGAATTACTGATGTTCAGAAAGGAAGTTACACCGTCGCTCGTTCGTTTTCTCTATCATTGAACTTGGCTGAAGTGCATGTATTTCGGGGACGCCTAAAATATGTGTATGATTCCAACTAAGTGATATGCTGAACTCAAACGAAGTCACGGGAAGGATTATTATGTGCTAAGAATTGCACGAGCGTTGGAGGAAAGATCAAAGATGGTAAACTATTTTGAATCAATTGGGATGATATATCGAGACGGTACATTACTTGAAATCAATCGAGAGATTGTGGAGAAATGTTAAATGGTGCAAGTTGATCGTTGAAAAGTTTCGTAAAAAGTTGGTTGAAGTTTTGGGGATGAGTTTTGTTTTAAGTTTTGAGGACGAAACTTTTTCTGGGTGGTATATATTGTAGTGCCCCGACCCGCAAGATGTCTCATGATGGATGGTTGGTTCGATGAAGCCTTGTTGGATTTGGTATTATGCGAAGGATCGCTTGGAAGGCTATGCGATCGTGGCGGAAATCGTCCTATGAATGTGAGTAGTATTGAACCCTTCAAAGATCCTTTAGCTTCACGCATTAAAATAAGGATGAGTATGCTATGTTTCTTGTTGAGTTATTCAATAACACCTTGTATGGAATTCGAAAAAGATAATGAAAGATAATAATCACCTGAACATAAACTGTTGTGGCTAAATAAATTGTATGCTTGTACGATGTTGCAATGAATTACATGACAGGTGAAGGCAAAGTCCCAAATACTTGGGCGGTGAGTATATCGAGCTTTGTCTCAATGAATAGATGGCAAAACAGATGTTAAGACCCAAGAACTGGGCAGTGAGTATGCATTAATTTGCATTCGAATGAATATATGCTAAACAGATGCTAAGTCCCAGGAATTGGGCGGTGAGTACATTGAGTTTGATTGGAAAGATGTATGGTATCAAAGATGTGGCAAAAGGATTGGGTAACAACATTCTATTATCCTGTCGCCGATGTAGAATGTTAATTACGCCAAGACCCCGGATTGGGCAGATGATAATATGAGCGTTGGCTCAAGGCAAGATGGTAATATGAATGAGAATGGTGGCTGAATTACTTAGTTTTCCTTATCATGCATTATATATTTTCTTCTTAGATAAGTTGCATATAGTTGCATGGTCATGGACAACTTGTCGACAAGGTGGTATCGCGAACGGTATTCCTGGGCCATGGAACCCTGTTCGTCCTGGGGGAAACCAATGCTGAAGTAGTAGCAGTGTTGAAGTAGTAGCACGGTATACAGGACTTACAGTGGGGCTAGCTACCTGCACTGGCAAGGGCGTTGTATACCTGTAAGTCGGTCCAAGATGGCGTGTCGTCAGTGATCTTCATATAGATAGGTCTGGTGCTAATGATGTCTTATGCAGGCAGAGTAAGTTATTACTCAAATACAGGGAAGGATGTCGGTTGTTGGTAAAAATCACCTGAACGGTGATATTTATATTGAATCATGATATTGTTCCTAACAATGTCTTGTGCAGGCAGAGTAAGTATTATAAATGTACAAGGATGGCTACACGACCGTGGGTAAGAATCACCAAAGGGTGATAACAGTATGCTTTAATTATGTTGGCTATGAGATTTGCATGCTTTACTTCTTGTCGACTATAACATGAAATTGACCCTAAGGCAACAAGAAAGACCACTGTTAATAATGTTTCGTAGCATGATTATTTAGTGTTATCTTCTTAGGTGAGTTGGGCCAGCACCGCTCGCCAGTACATTGATGATGTACTGACCCACGTTGTGGGCAATATTACAGGTGTTTGCTTGGGGAAAATCCTATGAATCAGTGCTTGGCATCGATGAATCGGATGGGTGTGTAGAAGCTCTTCTTTGAAGATGATGTCTTCTGCTATACGGGACATAATGTATGGAACAGTGGAACTCAGTTGTACCAGTGAGATTGTAGCCATATTGGCAAGTTCAATGTAAAGAAGTCGGTATATTCAGTTGTAGCCTAAAGGGCAAGTGTATACATTCTGTTAGCTATTCAAGAGTCTTATAATCAGTTGTAAACTCTGTATTCTACTGCAAGTCTTGTAATCCATTATGATTATCAATAAAGAGATACATTTCTTCACATCTTGTGTTACTTCAAATTATCTGCTTGGTTCTGCTGCGTTATCGATATTTTTTAAAAAATACCAGGAACTGTAATAGTTTTGCCTTGTACAAGTGCAATCTAGACTTGTACGACATCACACCCAGTGGCTAGTTTTCGATCCTCCGGGATCGAGGCGTGATAGTTCTCCCCCCTTCCTGGCCTCGCCGGCCCCCTTCCTGCTGTCGCCGTCGTCGCCGCTGCTGCCATCGCTCGTCGCCGCATGCCGCTGCTGCCACCGTGCGGAAAGGAAGGGGTGTTGTTGTTGGTGGTGGTGGTGATGGTGAAGGTGGTGGAGATGATGATGGAGATGGTGAAGGTGGTGGTGGTGATGGAAGAGGTGGTGGCACTACAACAAAAAGACCTATTAATGACGCTTGATAAGTGGATTTCATGACGGCTGATAAAAAAGTGTTATGAAAGTTCGAAATGCCTTTTTTCTATGACGGTTTGGGCTAATTTTGGACTTTTTATAACATTTATAAAACAAAACGTTATTAATATTTTAGAGCGGTGGCAAACTTGTAATATTTTTAAGTTTAATTTTTTGGGCAAAATGCTGAGAACAGCCCGCGCTTCAACAAAATTTTTCCTCTCCCCTATTCTGGTCTTCTCCTTCTCCTCCTCTTCTTCTCATTCCTTTCCCTCAACTCCAAAACCCTAACCCGAACCACAAATATCTCAGCTCAGACCTCCTTCTCCTTCTTCGATTCCCCTCAGCCGCGGGTTCCAAATCGAAACCCTAATTTCAGGTACTTTAGGGCTTTTTTATTCGATGTTATCAGTTGATTTATAGCGCTTTAGTCTTTCCCTCTCTTTGTGTTACTTTTTATTTATTCGGTTTCTGCAGAGTTTGTAGGCTTCTAGTGTTGTTAGATTTTCTAGGGCTAGGGTTTTGTTTGTTCCGAGTACGCTAACTTCATGTTCACTTGGGCTTTGGATCTCGCTTTCGCCTGGACTTCGAGATTGTTAGGTTCAGCGCTGGATTAACACTTTTTTGCTTTAGGTTTTATCTGTAGAAATTTCACCTAAGTCTAGGGTTTTGATGTCCGAGTAGGGGATTTGAGGATTATGTTCTAATTAAGTCGAGTCATGGATCATGTGTGTTATTAATAGTTGTAACATGATTTTATATACGGATATATATTTGTATCATTGGTTTGAAAAGAATAGTTATGGGTAGAGTTTGTTGGCTTTGCTTTGATATTGTTGCTGACTTTGTGGTGGTGTACTTTTAATTAGGGTTTTGATTGACAAATTAGTCTTTAATATTTCTATTATTGTTGGTTTCGTTTCGTTCCAAATCTGCAATTTGTTGCAGGAAGAATGATAACTTTTTGTGTGTTTGTTCGTTGCTGAAAATTCTAAAAAGCTTCTTACTTTATGATATATTTCCTTTTGAGGCACCTAATTTTCATAAACTTTGCAACTCTAAATGTAAATCAAATTTTGGGGGAAAAAACACTATAAGAAAGCAAAATATCTGGGTCATCAGGAATACATACGGATAATATGGTTAACGTGTTCCTGTTCTGGTAACAAGGAATTTGCACTTATTGTGACAATTATCTAATGGTTCTGCTTGTAGAGAGTTGTCTGTAATGGGTTACTGATATTTTCTGTGTATTTCCACATCCTCGTTTGCCGGTTATGTCAATAAAGTATTATTAGTTTGTATGAAAATTCAACCCTATGTACACATACTGGTAGCACCTTACATGAATTACTTTTGCATTTTGCTTTAATTCCTATTTTGGTTATTGAGATCAATTTATGTACATAATGCCATAATTAACAATTGAAGAACACACGTCCTTCTAAATCACAGTGACATAGTAGGACATCATGCTTGTAATATCCTCTGTATAATGCCCTCGGCTTTGCTCAAACTAACTTTCGGAATGATATGGAGAGGAACTATACCATGCAGGTTGTGTGCCAAGCTGCCATAGCAAATGAGTTGGAGATTAGACAAGCAGCTTTTGAGTGTCTTGTTTCCATATCTTCTATGTACTATGATATTCTAGAGCCTTACATGGACACACTTTTTACATTGACGGTAAATGCTGTGAAAGGAGATGAAGAGCCTGTTTCCCTTCAAGCTGTTGAGTTTTGGCGTTCTATATGTGATGAAGAGATCGAAATAAAAGAGGCATATTTGGAGCGGACCCCGATAGCTATGCATTCACATTTCATTGAGAAGGCTCTGCCTTTGCTTGGCCCAATGCTGCTCGAGACATTGTTGAAGCAGGAGGAAGATCAAGACCAAGATGATAGAAAATTACAGTCTTTTCCCTGAATGACATTTTATCTCCGTTTATTGTGTAATGATTAGGTTTTGGGATTGGAAAGGGCAAATAGTGAAGAATTCGACTCTCAAACACCACATCCTGTTGTTATTTTCATGCCTGAGGTATTTTGTTTATCAACACTTTTTACTTTGTGCTTCAACCACTAAAGATGGTAGTTCTTGACCACATCAATTTGTGAATGCAGGGATCAAGAACACACATGGGAAGTACAATGAGATTGGGGTCCCGGATAACATTTTTCAAAAATCCTGATTGTGTCACTTAAAAGCTGTAAGCTTTTTCTTCTACCTATTAATCTATTCTCATACAATTTAGTTTAAAAATATAAAATTGCTGGAGATATCCTTTCAGTTTGTAAATGCCATTCCTTTTTGTTCTGTCTTAATGTGTCGAGGAGATGTGTCACGACCCGCACCCTAGAATAAGGGCACGAGAAGTGGGTACGTCCAGCCTACGCCGCAGTGTCGGCGGTAGAACGCTGTCCTAGGTCTCAAGCATCTAACAGTATAAGGCTAAACAGTTTATACTCCCCGAATGGGGGTGACATAGCAGGTACAGACTCAATCACATCTAAGGTAGAGCATGATAAGGATAGATAAAACATGAAATCCAAAAGAGGTACAACAGAGAGAAATCTAAGTGTCTAAGATACACAAATCCAGAAATACATCTCAAATCTCCAAACTCAGATACAGTAATCCATAAAGTAAATACAACTCCAGACAATTAAAATAACTACCTAAACAACCTCTAATGTGTCTCCTCTAGGCTAGCAGGCAACCTCCAAGCTATCTGTAAAATTTATCAACAGGTCCAGTTATGACGGGAACGAGCACATATCTCTAAAATAGTTTATAGCAGGTTAGGAGTATAAATCATACAATAGAGTAAAATACATGAAGTGCTGAATAGGAAGTACGAGTAAAATGGAGATATTTTGTAACTGAAAGTAAATACATGATAGTAGAGACTGTAAGTAGCTACGTGATTTAGAGCACAATGGTTATGTAAACAGCTTGGGGGCACATGAATACAAATAAGGAGGCACATGAATACAGCTACTGGAATAGTGATCACATAACCAATTCTACTCACCCCACCCTAATCAATACACAAGGATCCGTTCAAGTTATGTTATAAGCACATGAATACAGCTAAGATACGTGAACTCATGTAATGAGTAGTACATGAGGCACATGATAAGCACATGAAAGCACATGAAGCACATGAAGCACATGAGAACATGTAAAAACATGAACTAGTACAAGTACAAGGAGTACCTGATGCACATGATAAAGTACATGAACATGAAATAACGGATGCACCCGTAGAGGGATAACATCTCAGGAAAGGATCCATATAGTACTAATCCGTGAAGATACGTGTCAGCATCAAGTAGAGTAATCTAGAGCAAGAATATAATCCAGATAAGTATGAAAAGATCAGAGAATGTACTCGCCTGATATCTGAATGTCCAAGGTAAAGATACTGTCCGAGGAGAGGTGTCTGGCTCCTAATTAGAACAGCACAAGTCACAATATGTCCAGAAGGGTAATATAAAGCACTACAATGTATTCTACATGAATCTAGGTCTAACTAGGCTAAAGTTAACCCTTGGTCAACTGCACTAGTCAAACTAGGTCAAACTAGGTCATGTCCTAACCCAGCAAGTCTAACTAGGCCTAACCAAGATTATCCTAGCAAGCACACATCAATACAAGGCTATACAAACCAACATACACCCAACTCTATATAACATGCAATTATTCAATACTCAAATAGGCAAGAATTCACATTGGATATACACTAGGTAATCTATTACTTAAGCTATATATGTCTACACATATATACACATGCATATATTGGTATTCAACATTAGGTCTATAATTATGGCATTTCCAATGGTTATATAAACTTATATATTACAACACAATATGCTAACATATATATAATATACATACATAGCTAAGTTAACTATATTCATAAATACTTATTTTAGAGGCTATGTGTGTTTATGTGAACATGGCAAAAGAGCAAGTGAGGGTTAAATGGGCATACATAGTGTATACATATCAAAGAGTGTCAAAGTGTAAGTGAACAAAGTGTCAAGTATGATAGTGTCAACATAGCGTAAGGGAGTACATGAGGTAATATAGGATTTGTGTTAACATAGAACATTACATCTCATTAACTTGTATATTGCATACATTACATCTATTATTACATTACATTCATGCTTGCATTCATTCATCATTCATTTATTCTCTTGCACTACTATATGCACCATACATTACATACTATGGAACTTACATATTCATTACAAGCCATACTTATACATGCTTACATTAGATAGGATACTTACACCTCATACATCATTTATTTAACCATGTACTCATGCTTGCATTCTCTATTTAATTACATGATATATATACATTAACATGGGTTAAAATCAAATAGAACATTATATTACACACAAGGGTGCACAAAATGTACATGCCGAATAGTAACTCCTACTAATAATCAATATTGTACCATCTCAGCATGAATTAAATTCTAGGATTAAAGTATGTTATAGATCTATGTGTTAGCTTTCCGAAACTTCAAGCGGATCGCATTTTCGTTTTCGAAAACTCCCGGAATCGCGAAAACACCGTGAACGCGTTTGTCTTTCGTACAGCTGACACTCAAATAATTCTCCAGAAAGTTACAGAAAGAATTAGGCCTATTAATATATGTTTTTGGAAAGTTAACTTCAATACGCTTCTTTTAAAAAAACAGGAGATTAAACCGAGCTATGAGCTAGAAGTTATGACATTTCTAAGTTAGGGCTAAAATTAAAAACGTGGATAAAAATCATGACGAATTTAGATAGTTTGAGCCAAAAGAATACACAATATATATCCTAATTATTCACAACAATAATGACAATAATAATATGAGGAACCACACTCACAAACTTGATTATATAATCATCATGAAACATTTATTACATATATAAATATAGATACACTCTCATTACAATATATATATACACAAATCTATATATGTAACATGAACACATCTATAAGAGATACATGAATGAAATGTAAAGTACTCAAGAATACATCTCTATATATTCAAATCTGAGATTTAATATGAATTAATTCATTTAATCAATATTTTAAATATAAAGTGTGTCCAAGTTTGGGAGTTTTCCCCATGAACACAAGACACAACAATAATACAATAGAAATCCCTAAAGGACACATAATGGACACAAGAGGACACAAAATAGGAACACAACAATGGGGGTCATTCCTATGGTTAAAACTTTCCTAAATGCAAAATGGAGAAATAAAAGAGAAGAAAATATTACCTAAAGGAGAGAAAATCCAAGGAGAAAGGTTTCTTCCTTGGGAGAGCTTGAGAGCACTTGGGGAAGAAGACTTCTCAAAGAAAGAAAATGAGATGGGAGTCCTATTAGGGCCGGCCATAATGGTTATATCCCCCCTTCATTGAATATTACAAGTTTGCCCCTCCCTTAGTTACAAGTGTTTAAAACAATTTTGGTTAGGATTTGGGGGTAAAAGGGTCAAAATAAAAACTCTAAATGGTTAACCTAATAATTAGGATTATGACTAATTAAAATGTGGGCCATGGCTAACTAATGCATGGGTCCAACTAGAGTCTAAGTTACCCCGGGTCCCCGTTACAAGTCGGATTGAGATAAAATTCGAACCCGACTCAAATAATCCCAAAATAATATCATAAATAATAAAATAAATATCAAAATAATTCAAAGAGGTCAAATGCAAAATATTTTTAGGCCAGAAATGACATTAAAATATCATAATCACATGGTTAGGCTCTAGGTCAAACAATCTCTAAGGTTTCACTAGCAAAACGTCAAAACCACAAGTCATTGATTTAAATAATTTTAAAATAATTTAAAATCACCAAAAATCATATCATGAATTAAATATCATTATTAAAATAATTATAAACACAAAATTTCAAAATTACCCTCATTTGAAAAATTGGGTGCTACAACTCTACCCACCTTAGAAAAATTTCGTCCTCAAAATTTAAGATCGATAGTACTCCTTCTAGAGCCTCTAACCTACGCAATATCTAAGGTAACACTTTCTAACACTGGAATAATAAACGGACATCTAAATAGTGTCAATCTAGGAATACCTCCAACACTGCTCTGCTGTACGGCGGTAATGGAACTTCAATAAAATATGGATTGGAACCTATATCCAAGGGACTGGACCTATTTTAAAGTGGTCTTAACTAAGGATGAAAAGGAACTGATCATCGGCTATAGGTATGCTCAAACTATTATCTTCCTATTAACCATCTATTAATACATTCTATTACTATAGGTACGATGCATTACTAAGACATATAGGCCCCTATCTCTCATAACACATTTATACTCACCAAAAGACTAGTACATCCTATCAAGGCTGATACTATAATCTCTCATAAATCGCATAAGCTACATATTTATAGACACACATCCCCACATCAAGGACTAACCTATATATATCTACAACTGATACTAATGGGGTGACGTCCCTATTTTCTAACAATTAAGGTCTGAATTTTTTTTATCTAAATCATGCAATTTAAAGGAATAGTATACAAGGTCAGGGCATACCGTAGCAGTTGGAAGTCTCACCTAGGTACACTAATCATTCTAGTCAAAACAGTACTATGGTATCAACACACAAACAATCTAGGTGTCCTAATTGGGAAGGTAAGGGAACAACAATCATCAAGGTTGTAGGGCTGTCTACCATCCTATATAAAAATTGGTCATTAACAAGCAACTAAGAAATTATTAAAAGGTTACTATTCCATAAAATGGCAAAAATTAAAAATTTAGGCACAACAAATCATAAATAGATTTTTGTCTTGACACGATCTAAGTTGATCAATTTCAGGATAAAACGAGATTTAGACAAGAAGGGAAATCAATGAAATTAAAGTATGAGCACGAGCATCCAATGATGGAGGTTCAGGTCATGATTAAATTTAATTCGACTGAGTACGAATACGAGGTTCATAGGCGATGAAAAGATTTCAAGGAGAATTGTCAAGGCTATCGCGAATGAGACTCTAGGGTCAAGTTTAACTATGTCTCCATTCTCGTAGATTGATACATGAAAAAGCGAACCAAAGTGCAATAGGTTGATCAGACCATCATGTACCTGTTCTGATTAGACAATATGTTAGTGGGTGGCCACCCAATAAAATATGTCATGACCAAGCTCGAAAATAGGTAAGCTTGCAAAACTAAGGCCAATAGCTGCACAAGATATAAGGGTTGTAATGATGAAAAGAATTACATAGTCCAAGTTTCTTAACCAACGGGTCAAGTAATCAGATAAGGTACAAGGTTAAGCATCTAAGAAAATAAGCAGAACACCATCACATGTCGGGTCGAAAGAATTGAGTCAAGGCTGGATTTCTAATTAAAATAAGAAGAAATTTAGTATAATGGTAGAGGTTATAGTTTAGCCAGTTGACCAGAAAATTATATCAAGAAAATAGAGTACAAGAAGACGGGTTTTAGTGGGACATGATATACCTACACGAAGGTGAGCTCGTCTAGGTCTTGCATATAAGATTTGTTGGAGGGTAACAGCTAGTATTACATTCCGAATATCAAAGTCACGATAAGGAACGTCAAGGATCTCAATTAGAAAGTGGGAGTTCAAGAGGTGGTAATTAATGCACAAAAATAATAAAGATCGAGTTAGTCATCTGCTTCTGATACTCTTAAGTTCATCTGGTCATAACTTGCCAATCATATCTTTACCTCACCAGTCTCCATATGAAAATTTAACCTTTACTTAAACCCTTACCATGACTACCGTAGGCAATTCCCAATTTCCAAACATCACTCTTGAAGCACAGCCCTCACATTTAGGAATCAACATTAACCATTTATTTAAATTTCCAAGTTCTTTCACCTTGTCTTAAATTTGACCCAAAACCTCTAAATCCCGTTTATGAATTTCTTGAACTTGTTCAAATTGTTCTCCTCGTATTATTTAATTTAAATCTCTAGGCCTTACAAAACTTATCTTCCATCATAAAATCAACTTTCGTATTTTCTTCGACATACACCCTTGAATATTATTCTCCTAAAAATATTTCACAACAATCTCTAAACTTCCATAACTTTGTGTTCTCTCTATCCCTAGTCATTTTCTTGCAACATCTTGTTTAATATCCTTATTAAACACAATTAACTTCTCTTTTCCATTACTAACCTTCTACATAGCCTCAGACTAAAAGTTTTTCCTAGAATCAATAACCAAGATTTTCTAAGTTCTCAAAACTAGGTTGACCTCTGATATCCTCATTAGTTTTGAATACACCTATAAACTATCTCATAACCCCAAAATTTCTCTAAATATAATTGTTTCCAGATTGACAGTATACATCTCTTTATTCTATTTGAGACCTTTACCATATTTCTATCTCAAGTTTCCATATGGAACACTCCACATTTGATTTCCTTTAGATCATCATAAAATAACCAGTTACGTCTTCTCTGAGCTACATAATTTACGTCACTTCCTTAGCCTTTCCCATGTAAAAGTTACGAAGATTCAAGGGTTTCAAAATACATCTGGTAGGGACGACAAGATATGGGTAATTAATGTAATGAGACAGAGTTTAAGATAAGAGGTAAATAAGAATGTAAGAGAATAATGGCGAGAAAGAATAATGAAGATATGTTCCTTCTCATCGGTTCAAACGAGAGGAACCCATCAAGCTTAAATTCAATAGCAAGGAATGAGGGTGAATCCAAACAAGAGGAAAATGAATTCCAATTGAAGTTCAAAATGAGTTTCTCAGGAGTCGTCCCAGAAATCTCTCAAAGAATCCTAAGTGTGATTGAGTACCTTGGATTTGAAAATATTAATCTAAATACAAAATTAAATCAATAACTACAAAATTTTATCAAAATTATCAACTAATACCAGGATTCAAAGTTCTGCAATGAATCCACAAAATCAAATTCAAATCAAGAAAAAAGGTGAATCAAAACAAGAAAAAGGAGTTTAAATCGAAATTCAAAATGAGATTCTCAAGGGTCATCCCAAGAATCTCTCAAGAATCCTAACAGTGATTGAGTATCCTCTCATCCTAACATCTTAATTTATATATCCTATAGCAGGCTCGTAGTAGTACAACTAAGTCGTTGCGCTACTACGAAATCTCACTAATACAAATCTCGACCTGCATGGGCCACCACTAAAAACATGTCACGACCCGCACCCTAGAATAAGAGCACGAGAAGTGGGTACGTCCAGCCTACGCCGCAGTGTCGGCAGTAGAACGCTGTCCTAGGTCTCAAGCATCTAACAGTATAAGGCTAAACAGTTTATACTCTCCGAATGGGGATGACATAGCGCAGGTACAGACTCAATCACATCTAAGGTAGAGCATGATAAGGATAGATAAAACATGAAATCTAAAAGAGGTACAACATAGAGAAATCTAAGTGTCTAAGATACACAAATCCAGAAATACATCTCAAATCTCCAAACTCAGATACAGTAATCCATAAAGTAAATACAACTCCAGACAATTAAAATAACTACCTAAACAACCTCTAATGTGTCTCCTCTAGGCTAGCAGGCAACCTCCAAGCTATCTGTAAAATTTATCAACAGGTCCAGTTAGGACGGGAACGAGCACATATCTCTAAAATAGTTCATAGCAGGTTAGGAGTATAAATCATACAATAGAGTAAAATACATGAAGTGCTGAATAGGAAGTACGAGTAAACAGGAGATATTTTGTAACTGAAAGTAAATATATGATAGTAGAGACTGTAAGTAGCTACGTGATTTAGAGCACAATGGTTATATAAACGGCTTGGGGGCACATGAATACAAATAAGGAGGCACATGAATACAGCTACTGGGAATATATGATCACATAACCAATTCTACTCACCCCGTCCCAATCAATACACAAGGATCCGTTCAAGTTATGTTATAAGCACATGAATACAGCTAAGATACGTGAACTCATGTAATGAGTAGTACATGAGGCACATGATAAGCACATAAAAGCACATGAAGCACATGAGAACATGTAAAAACATGAACTAGTACGAGTACAAGGAGTACCTGATGCACATGATAAAGTACATGAACATAAAATATTCGATGCACCCGTAGAGGGATAACATCTCAGGAAAGGATCTATATAGTTCTAATCCGTAAAGATACGTGTCAGCATCAAGTAGAGTAATCTAGAGCAAGAATATAATCCAGATAAGTATGAAAAGATCAGAGAATGTACTCGCCTGATATCTGAATGTCCAAGGTAAAGATACTGTCCGAGGAGAGGTGTTTGGCTCCTAATTAGAACAGCACAAGTCACAATATGTCCAGAAGGGTAATATAAAGCAATACAATGCATTCTACATGAATCTAGGTCAAACTAGGCCAAAGTCAACCCTTGGTCAACTGCACTAATCAAACTAGGTCAAACTAGGTCATGTCCTAACCCAGCAAGTCTTACTAGGCCTAACCAAGATTATCCTAGCAAGCACACATCAATACAAGGCTATACAAGCCAACATACACCCAACTCTATATAACATACAATTATTCAATACTCAAATAGGCAAGAATTCACATTGGATATACACTAGGTAATCTATTACTTAAGCTATATATGTCTACACATATATACACATGCATATATTGGTATTCAACATTAGGTCTATAATCATGGCATTTCCAATGGTTATATAAACTTATATATTACAACACAATATGCTAACATATATATAATATACATACATAGCTAAGTTAACTATATTCATAAATACTTATTTTAGAGGCTATGTGTGTGTATGTGAACATGAAAAAGGGGCAAGTGAGAGTTAAATGGGCATACATAGTATATACATATCAAAGAGTGTCAAAGTGTAAGTGAACAAAGTGTCAAGTGTGATAGTGTCAACATAGCGTAAGGGGGTACATGAGGTAATATAGGATTTGTGTTAACATAGAAAATTATATCTCATTAACTTGTATATTGCATACATTATATCTATTATTATATTACATTCATGCTTGCATTCATTCATCATTCATTTATTCCCTTGCACTACTATATGCACCATACATTACATACTATGGAACTTACATATTCATTACAAGCCATACTTATACATGCTTACATTAGATAGGATACTTACACCTCATACATCATTTATTTAACCATTTACTCATACTTGCATTCTCTATTTAATTACGTAATATATATACATTAACATGGGTTAAAATCAAATAGAACATTATATTACACACAAGGGTGCACAAAATGTACATGCCGAATAGTAACTCCTACTAATAATCAATATTGTACCATCTCAGCATGAATTAAATTCTAGGATTAAATTATGTTATAGATCTATGTGTCAGCTTTCCGAAACTTTAAACGGATCGCGTTTTCGTTTCCGAAAACTCCCGGAATCGCAAAAATACCGTGAACGCGTTTGTCTTTCGTACAGCTGACACTTAAATAATTCTCCAGAAAGTTATAGAAAGAATTAGGCCTATTAATATATGTTTTTGGAAAGCTAACTTTAATATGCTTCTTTTAAAAAAAATAGGAGATTAAACCGAGCTTTGATCTAGAAGTTATGACATTTCTAAGTTAGGGCTGAAATTAAAAATGTGGATAAAAATCATGACGGATTTAGATAGTTTGAGCCAAAAGAATACACAATATATATCCTAATTATCCACAACAATAATGACAATAATAATATGAGGAACCACACTCACAAACTTGATTATATAATCATCATGAAACATTTATTACATATATAAATATAGATACACTCTCATTACAATATATATACACAAATCTATATATGTAACATGAACACATCTATAAGAGATACATGAATGAAATGTAAAGTACTCAAGAACATATCTCTACATATTCAAATCTGAGATTTAATATGAATTAATTCATTTAATTAATATTTTAAATATAAAGTGTGTCCAAGTTTGCGGGTTTTTCCCATGAACACAAGACACAACAATAATACAATAGAAATACCTAAAGGACACATAATAGACAAAAGAGGACACAAAATAGGAACACAACAATGGGGGTCATTCCTATGGTTAAAACTTTCCTAAATGCAAAATGGAGAAATAAAAGAGAAGGAAATATTACCTAAAGGAGAGAAAATCCAAGGAGAAAGGCTTCTTCCTTGGGAGAGCTTGAGAGCACTTGGGGAAGAAGACTTCTCAAAAAAAGGAAATGTGTAACACCCAGTTTTCCAGATGAGGGTATTTTTGAAATTTTGTAATTATAATTATTATTCATTGATATTTATTTCACATTTTGATTCTTGGTAATTTTTAGTAATTTTTAAACTATTTAAAACTGGTTTAAGTCATGACTTGTGATTTTGATGTGCTGCTAGTAAAACCTGAGAGACTGCATGGCCTAGAGCCTAACCATGTCATTAGCATGATTTAATTATCATTTTTAGTCTAGGGGTATTTTGGTTATTTTGACTCATTTGATTTATTTGGTGATTTGTTGATTTGGTGAGTTCTAGTTTGACTTGACTTGTTGAGACCTAGTGAGCTAGCCTAGAAGCTAACCCTAGTCATGGTGACCCTAGTCTAACTTAGGTTAACATATTTTTAGTCATTAGAAACTAATTTTAGAATGAGGGGATTTGGTTTAGTGCATTTAAGTCATGGTTCATGGTTTCATGAAATGACTTATGGCTAAGTGATTTATTTTGGTCATGACTTGGCCCATGGCCCATAAATAGAAGCCCTAACCCTAACCAAACCCTAAATGACCAGCCATAGGGATCCCCACCCTATAAAAACACTTATTCTCTAGGGCTTGCCTCCTTCTTTCATTCATTTCAACATTGGAGAAGGAAAGGTATTGTCCCTCTTGCAAAAATCCCCATAAATCCATTTTAATTACTTTTTGATCCTAGTTTCTTGCATTAGGACCTAACACTCTCCTATTTTCTGATTTCTGAGTTTTATCCCAGCTTTGGGACAATTTGGAGCACTTGGCACCAAGAGGAAGAATCCCCCAATTGGAGCTTTTTCATGCTTTTTGCACCTATAGGTAAAACTCTCCAAATTGATTCAAACTTCAGTTTTCTTTGCATGTAGGGCTAGATCTAGGAGTCCCCTAGGTGTCCCTGAAATTTGGGTGGAATTCGTGTCCGTCTGGTGTCCGTATCGGACACGTGTCGTATTGTTTTGTAGGTATTTGATTAAATGCCTCTAAGGAATTTATTTTCAATTTTTGTAAATCTAATTATATGAATTTGTTGCTCTTAATATGTATATTAATCTTTGTGAAGACTGATGTGAATTTCGTGTCGATTTCGTATCGAAATTGGGTGCGGACACGCTTCACGACACGCGTGTGCGCTGTCCTGCTACCCGTGTCCTATTTCTCACAGGACACGGCATTTCGACACGCAAAACTTGGCGTGGAGGTTGGGGCAGTGACTGAGAAGACACTCCCCAAGTTTTATGACACCTCGTTTCGTGTCGGACACGAAAACGATGCCACATGGGTTTTGCACTGGCCGTGCGAGCGCTATCAGAGTTTTCTGATACGTGTCTCGTGTTCAGGACACGCGTGTCGTGGACACAGTGCAGGGTGATGGGACCCTAGCCCTATCCTTGGTGCACCCTAGGACACGAGCACAAGACCTACGGTATCGAGTGTCGTGTCCTAGCACACCTTGTACCTCTGCACGAGGTTGCTGTGCTGTTCTTTTGTCACTCATTGTGTAAATCATGTTTGGACATGTCGTGTCCACTTGTGTGGACACGACACAGTCTGTATAACACCATAGCATGCTCACACACAACTATCAACCATTTATTTGGCATTTTACCATGTTTTTCTAATTCGAATGGGGAATTCCCTACATGTGCTGATACTTGAAAACTGTAATTTGAATTTCTGAATTTGATCTCCTTTTAAACTGATCTTAGATGTTGTTTTAAATCCATGAATGATTCTTACATGTGTATTAGACTTATCCAAGGATTGTTTACTGTTTGGTGTGGGTCTTTGGAGTTCAAATCAGGTTTTGGGCTGTCATTTGAAACCACTGTTTGACACATGAAACTATTCCTAAGTCAGCTAACACTAAATCCTATCTAACTGATTTCCAATGTCAATATTGCTATGCTAATTTCTGGATTCAAGTGATTCAACCTATTTTTCCCTGTCTCCTATAACCTGAGAATAGTTGACACTGCTTTGACACTCACAATCCTGATACTTTTGACACTATGACACTTTGTTCTACACACACATTATTTTCCTGCCCATCCTTGTTCAAATAACAAATTTAATTACTGCACCTGTAGACACCACACACACTCACTGCTTTGAGCTCCTGAGAACTTCACTGTAATGGGGTTGTGCCAAATTGGTTTATTTGTGAGTGGATGCTTGTTAATTTATAGTATCATGTATATACAAATGATTCATGTGTGTGGCCTGTGATATCCAGTAGAGAGAGGCAGTGGATAGTGGCATTATGCTTGGGAATGAGGTCATTGGCCATGGGCCAATGTTGTGCACAAGTTAAGGGCAAAAATTGGCTATTTGAGTTAGTGTCTTGATGTTAGCAGTGGTTAGATACTAGTGTCAGTGATTTTCAGATATTAGATTGTAGCTTGGGTTAGGATACTTAGCCTGAGCCTGTGACTTTGTGAATTGGCCACTTGGCCAATTCTTTGGGAGTGAGTAGCAGTTTGGTTTTGGTTAGAGTATCATATAGGGTGAGTTGTGTATTGAGTAGTATTGAGGCCTGGGTTGGCAATTGCCTTTTGCTACTGCATTTGCCCTGCATTTGCAGCATGCAGCTAGGCAGCAGTTGGTTTGCATTGCACTGCCTGGCTTTTGCAGCAGCCTTGCCTAGCTTGCATTGCAGGGCAGTAACTGTCACGACCCGCACCCGCTTTTTCGGATACGAGACGTGTCCAAGCCAGCCTACGCCGCAGAGTCGGCGGTAGAACGCTGTCAAGCCCGCAAGAAATAAATGCTCAAATATCACATTGCTGCTCATTCACATTTCTAAATTTATTACAACAGTTACAACATTTATATCTAAAGGAAAAAAAATACAAAGTTTTACAATTAATGAAATGATACAATGGCTATCTATTTCTAGGTTGTCTTCAGCATACCCAAGTTCTCCCAGTGCTAAGAGTGATCGCGGCTAAACCTGAAAAATGTTGGTTATCCAGTCAGGATTGGAACAAGTACACAAACCGACGGCAGTGCAAAACATAATAGAATTATCAAGACATGAAAATAGCATATGAGAAATGAAAACTGTAAGATAAAGTGATGTCATAGCACGATAGAGAAATAAACAAGGAAAAGCTAATAAAAGACATTTATCTAAGTGGTGTGAAATATCCTTTCGCCATATGGACGGCTAGGGGATAAAATCCGACATACTGCACGTGTCGTGTGCAGCAGCTATCGTTCAAGAATAGACTCATGGGATATTTCTGGGTAGTCCACATGTATACTAAGATATTTCCCCTCCCGACTATCCGTGTGACGAGCGTGTCAACAAACAGCAAGATATATGTATAGACATGAAATAAAAAGACTACTATGAATCGGAAAGCAATCAGAAAGTGCATTTGCCTGGGGTCCTTAGCTGGAGAAACCAAAATACCATACCACTTAATGAGCCACAATCAGTCAACACATGTAGAAGTCTCCGGATGCTGAAATAAATAGTACCAACGTTCTCAGAATAGTCAAATTAGCTAGAATTGCCTGTCCTTAAGTCCAATTCTGGATACAGGGGCAAAACGGTAATTTCGGGCAAAAACGATATCCGCCGTTGGACCCGCTTTGCACCGAAAAGCGTGCCAGAGTCAATGGTCTCTAAAGTCGTCAAACTACATGTCTACGGATCCAGTTTTCCGATACGAACCCAACCGTATGTCCAAAGTTGGATTCCGACGGGTCGTGCACAAAATCGCACGTTGAGTCCAAATGGCATGTTAGCCTAGGGTCGATATTAAGTAGTCAAATTCCCGTGAAGTAGGAACGTATGACCAGTTATGATTTAAGGGCAATCTAATCTAATTAAGGAAAAATACATTTATTCAGAAAAGTTTATAACTAATTTAGAAATTACATATAATAATTGGAAAACGATCAAACTAATTTAGATAGATACATTTAAATCTTTTTAGGCAAAAACTTTTATTTTGTAAGTATAACCTTGATTCAAACTATATTCGAAAAATAACTAGAATTATTTTACGTCAAAAAGTTATATTACCATAAAATACAATAATATACTTTTGAAAATAATATAATATTAAATAATCTCAAAGATATACATATATATATGTACTGTTTTGAAATGCTATAAATAATAACATATTGCCATAATAGGATACATCTAGTTAAACATATTCTATATGTATAAACAAACTAATAATAAAGTACTGATTGTATTTATTTATATACACATGCTTATACTAAAATACCTACTAATATACATCTTATAATACCTACTTCCTCGTTTACTGTGTTTTCCTTGGTAACAATGTTCTTCTCTTCTTAAACAGAGGAATAAAATGAGTTTAAAGAAGGATGGGAGAGAGAGTGTGGTCTTTGGAACTCACAGAGTGGAAAGGGGATCGGCTCCGAGGGTTTTCGCCGGAGCCCAGTGCTAGGCGTCGGCGCCGACGCAGGTGGCCAACTGTGGCAGGGGCAGCGATCCAAAGGCGTGGGAAACTCCGGTCGTGCGGTGCTCAGGGCGGCAGCTCCAACCTGTGGGGCGCCGGGCTCGTCTCGGCCGGGGATCGAGAGAAGCGGCGAGACTCACCGGAAGGGGACACTCGACCGCGTTCGCCTGGCCGTGCGAGGCTCGGTGCTGGAGGTGAGCTTGGGCGGAGCGGGTTCACTAGGGCGGCACCATTGAGGCATGGAGAAGGCGGCCGGAAGCGGCAATAGCGGACGACCCGCCGCTTGCCTGGAGTCGGCCCGCGGAAGTCGAGGCGCACGGCGACTGGCGGTCGCCGGCACGAGTTTTGGTGCGGTGAACGTGGAAACAGAGTCTGGACGGCGTCGATCTCGTCTCGGAAGCGGTCGACGCGCTGGCTCGGCCCCGACGACTCGATTGGCGAGGAACAGGGGACTGTCATCTGCGTTCCCCCCCGTGAGTCGGGGTCATACCGAGGCGGGGTCTGACGTTGGGCGGAACGGACTCTCAACGACGGCGGACGGTCACCGGTGGCTCCAAGGTTTTAGGTTAGGGTTTTGATTTCCAATTTTTGCTGTGAGATTGGATTGTGTCCGTATGTTGGACATGGAATTCCTTTGGGTTTGTGTTTGCGTCCGACTCGCACGCGAGATTCGGTACTGGTGTAAGATCTGGATGGAGGAAATGGATGGGAAGGACACGGACAACACGGTCCGGACACGGTAATACGATAATGGTGGTTGTTGACACAGCACATGGACACGGTCTTGTGTTGTGTTGGATGGTGATGTTGTGGTGGCTGGGAGGGCTATGGTGGTTGCAATGGTGATGACGATGATTGTCGATGGTGGTCGAGAGATCCAGGATGGTGATGGTAATTCCTGTACTTGGTAGTGGGTTCGCTGGTTGTACTGGGAGGGAAGGCTGCGGCTCTCGGTTTAGGGTTTTAGGGATCGCGTGATGAATATATACCAGGAATAAATTTGGTTTTGAATCAATTCCCTATCTCAGTTGAAATATTTGATCCAATCCCTAGAAGGATTGGTTCAGGTAGTGCAAGAGTAGAATTTCAAAGGAATTTGAATTCGAGACTACCAGAGAACAAAAGGGGAGGGGCCCTATCGGGTTAGCGCAGAGTTGGGGGTCTTCAGTTTGGTCCTGGAAGTAGGTGGGGTCGGGCTCATGGGGGTGCTCGGGTGGGCTGTTGCTCGGTTTGGACCCAAAATTTATGATATGAATCGTAATAGATGATGTTGCACTTATTGGCCCCTCATCAAGATGGTAGGATGTAGACTGTAGAATAAAGGAAGATATAGTCCCATTTACGCCAAATAGTGAGATCAAGAGAACATTAGATGTATTTTCCAAGCACACAAAATGTTGTATACAATTTAACTCTCATATTGCTTTGCATAAAGCTTTCTACTCAGAGAATTTTTTACCATCTTAGAAATGTGCTAATTTTTGCTTTGACCATTATGCCACAGAATCTAGATCCCAATTATCTTCGCATGCCATATTATTTAAATGGGACGAACAAGCTCTATTAATTCTTCACAAAATAACCTTAATAACAATAAAATAAAATAACAACAATTGCCCCGATGGGTGATCTTTATCACACACCCTTGGGGCAATTGTTCCAATTGGGAAAGCACCATTAATAATAAATTATAAATTAGTATCTCTATTTTAATAATTAGAAACTATTTCTCAAATTCTAAAATAATATTAAAAAACATTTGTAACCCATAATAATAAAATATTTTCAAAATTTTCGGGAAGGGGAGCAACAAATCTACCCACCTTAAAATAATTTCGTTCTCGAAATTCTAACTCATAAACATGCCTAAAAATAATAATAAATAGAATAAATCCACTATTACTATAATCTCTTCAAATTTAATTTCTCCAAAATAGTTTATATCCTTCTCATTGGCCATTTTGGCAACTACAAAATATCGAGGACTTCTACCCACCTTTGATCACCCTACTCTCCAAAACATTGTCACTAAAATCTTATAATTTCTACTAGTGACCAATAATTCTACCAACAGATATCTAGGCATATGACATCTAGGATCCTCTCCTATCTATCAATTATGAGTTTTCGTCTTTCCAATCAGCGAAAGACAAAACAATGAAGGGTTCAAGGGAGATGTCACTGAACACAATTACGTGATTCAAAGGCGAATGTATAATTCAAGAGGAATTGTCAAAGTAGTCATGGATGAGATCCTGGATACCTCTATTTCTCAATCTACGTAGGGTAATTAAATGAAGAGCGAACCAAATGTATCATGGTTGATCAGACCATAGTACACTGATTCTGATTAGACAATATGTTAGCGGGCGTCCCCAATAAACATATGTCTCGAATCAAGCTCGATAAAAGAGTAAGCTTGCAAAAACTAGGCTGTAATAGCAGCATTGGTCAAGATATTCAAAATATAAGTAGGCGAGATTTTTGAAAAGAGATACAAGTAGTTCGAGTTTTGGGAAAATCAAAACCTAACTCGAGATTCATACACAAATAACAGAATCAGAAGTTATAAACTAACTCCTTACAGCATAAAGAATTTGAAATAGACACTTCTAACTTATGATATAAGATTTATATCTAATAAAGCAAAATAATATTAAACAGTTCATTAAAATTAATGCCTTAATTCTAGGCAAGTCTAACTTACCAGCGAATAGTGGATCCACATTGGATCATAATGTCATATTAAAAGTATCAGTGTACCTATAGGGATCTAGCAAGTTATCTAAATTACATGGCCTATCTAATAATCTTAACTACCCCATGGTCAGTGTGAACAAGGGACTCCTAGTCCTAGTTATTCTCCTAAATTATTTTAATCCTATTTGTGAATGAGCATTTCCTGGTCGCAGGCTCGCAGCAGTACGACTAAGATATGTACTACCACGAGTTCGCAGTCTTTTGCGAAGACTGACCTGCATGGGCCACCACAAAAACTTGTCACGACCCGCACCCGCTTTTTCGGATACGAGACGTGTCCAAGCCAGCCTACGCCGCAGAGTCGGCGGTAGAACGCTGTCAAGCCCGCAAGAAATAAATGCTCAAATATCACATTGCTGCTCATTCACATTTCTAAATTTATTACAACAGTTACAACATTTATATCTAAAGGAAAAAAATACAAAGTTTTACAATTAATGAAATGATACAATGGCTATCTATTTCTAGGTTGTCTTCAGCATACCCAAGTTCTCCCAGTGCTAAGAGTGATCGCGGCTAAACCTGAAAAATGTTGGTTATCCAGTCAGGATTGGAACAGGTATACAAACCGACGGCAGTGCAAAACACAATAGAATTATCAAGACATGAAAATAGCATATGAGAAATGAAAACTGTAAGATAAAGTGATGTCATAGCACGATAGAGAAATAAACAAGGAAAAGCTAATAAAAGACATCTATCTAAGTGGTGTAAAATATCCTTTCGCCATGTGGACGGCTAGGGGGTAAAATCCGGCATACTGCACGTGTCGTGTGCAGCAGCTATCGTTCAAGAATAGACTCATAGAATATTTCTGGGTAGTCCACATGTATACTAAGATATTTTCTCTCCCGACTACTCCGTGTGACGAGCGTGTCAACAAGCAGTAAGATATATGTATAGACATGAAATGAAAAGACTACTATGAATCGGAAAGCAATCAGAAAGTGCACTTGCCTGGGGTCCTTAGCTGGAGAAACCAAAATACCATACCACTTAATGAGCCATAATCAGTCAACACATGTAGAAGTCTCCGGATGCTGAAATAAATAGTACCAACGTTCTCAGAATAGTCAAATTAGCTAAGATTGCCTGTCCTTAAGTCCAATTCTGGATACAGGGGTAAAACGGTAATTTTGGGCAAAAACAATATCCGCCGTTGGACCCGCTTTGCACCGAAAAGCATGCCAGAGTCAATGGTCTCTAAAGTCGTCAAACTACATGTCTACGGATCCAGTTTTCCGATACGAAGCCAACCGTATGTCCAAAGTTGGATTCCGACGGGTCGTGCACAAAATCGCACGTTGAGTTCAAATGGCATGTTAGCCTAGGGTCGATATTAAGTAGTCAAATTCCCGTGAAGTAGGAACGTATGACCAGTTATGATTTAAGGGCAATATAATCTAATTAAGGAAAAATACATTTATTCAGAAAAGTTTATAACTAATTTAGAAATTATATATAATAATTGGAAAACGATCAAACTAATTTAGATAGATACATTTAAATCTTTTTAGGCAAAAACTTTTATTTTGTAAGTATAACCTTGATTCAAACTATATTCGAAAAATAACTAGAATTATTTTACGTCAAAAAGTCATATTACCATAAAATACAATAATATACTTTTGAAAATAATATAATATTAAATAATCTCAAAGATATACATATATATATGTACTGTTTTGAAATGCTATAAATAATAACATATTGCCATAATAGGATACATCTAGTTAAACATATTCTATATGTATAAACAAACTAATAATAAAGTACTGATTGTATTTATTTATATACACATGCTTATACTAAAATACCTACTAATATACATATTATAATACCTACTCCCTCGTTTACTGTGTTTTCCTTGGTAACAATGTTCTTCTCTTCTTAAACAGAGGAATAAAATAAGTTTAAAGAAGGATGGGAGAGAGAGTGTGGTCTTTGGAACTCACAGAGTGGAAAGGGGATCGGCTCCGAGGGTTTTCGCCGGAGCCCAGTGCTAGGCGTCGGCGCCGGCGCAGGTGGCCAACTGTGGCAGGGGCAGCGATCCAAAGGCGTGGGGAACTCCGGTCGTGCGGTGCTCAGGGCGGCAGCTCCAACCTGTGGGGCGCCGTGCTCGTCTCGGCCGGGGATCGAGAGAAGCGGCGAGACTCACCGGAAGGGGACACTCGACCGCGTTCGCCTGGCCGTGCGAGGCTCGGTGCTGGAGGTGAGCTTGGGCGGAGCGGGTTGACTAGGGCGGCACCATTGAGGCATGGAGAAGGCGGCCGGAAGCGGCAATAGCGGACGACCCGCCGCTTGCCTGGAGTCGGCCCGCGGAAGTCGAGGCACACGGCGACTGGCGGTCGGCGGTCGCCGGCACGAGTTTTGGTGCGGTGAACGTGGAAACAGAGTCTGGACGGCGTCGATCTCGTCTCTGAAGACGCGCTGGCTCGGCCCCGACGACTCGATTGGCGAGGAACAGGGGACTGTCATCTGCGTTCCCTCCCGTGAGGCGGGGTCATACCGAGGCGGGGTCTGACGTTGGGCGGAACGGACTCTCGACGACGGCGGACGGTCACCGGTGGCTCCAAGGTTTTAGGTTAGGGTTTTGATTTCCAATTTTTGCTGTGAGATTGGATTGTGTCCGTATGTTGGATATGGAATTCCTTTGGGTTTGTGTTTGCGTCCGACTCGCACGCGAGATTCGGTACTGGTGTAAGATCTGGATGGAGGAAATGGATGGGAAGGACACGGACAACACGGTCCGGACACGGTGATACGATAATGGTGGTTGTTGACACAGACACATGGACACGGTCTTGTGTTATGTTGGATGGTGATGTTGTGGTGGCTGGGAGGGCTACGGTGGTTGCAATGGTGATGACGATGATTGTCGATGGTGGTCGAGAGATCCAGGATGGTGATGGTGATTCCTGTACTTGGTAGTGGGTTCGCTGGTTGTGCTGGAAGGGAAGGCTGCGGCTCTCGGTTTAGGGTTTTAGGGATCGCGTGATGAATATATACCAGGAATAAATTTGGTTTTGAATCAATTCCCTATCTCAGTTGAAATATTTGATCCAATCCCTAGAAGGATTGGTTCAGGTAGTGCAAGAGTAGAATTTCAAAGGAATTTGAATTCGAGACTACCAGAGAATAAAAGGGGAGGGGCCCTATCGGGTTAGCGCAGAGTTGGGGGTCTTCAGTTTGTTCTTGGAAGTAGGTGGGGTCGGGCTCATGGGGGTGCTCGGGTGGGCTGTTGCTCGGTTTGGACCCAAAATTTATGATATGAATCGTAATAGATGATGTTGCACTTATTGGCCCCTCATCAAGATGGTAGGATGTAGACTGTAGAATAAAGGAAGATATAGTCCCATTTACGCCAAATAGTGAGATCAAGAGAACATCAGATGTATTTTCCAAGCACACAAAATGTTGTATACAATTTAACTCTCATATTGCTTTGCATAAAGCTTTCTACTCAGAGAATTTTTTACCATCTTAGAAATGTGCTAATTTTTGCTTTGACCATTATGCCACAGAATCTAGATCCCAATTATCTTCGCATGCCATATTATTTAAATGGGACGAACAAGCTCTATTAATTCTTCACAAAATAACCTTAATAACAATAAAATAAAATAACAACAATTGCCCCGATGGGTGATCTTTACCACACACCCTTGGGGCAATTGTTCCAATTGGAAAAGCACCATTAATAATAAATTATAAATTAGTATCTCTATTTTAATAATTAGAAACTATTTCTCAAATTCTAAAATAATATTAAAAAACATTTGTAACCCATAATAATAAAATATTTTCAAAATTTTCGGGAAGGGGAGCAACAGTAACTTAGGCAGTAGCAGTGGTTGGCCTATGGCTCAACACATTGGCCCTTTGGATGTGCAGGAGTATGAGTGTTTGAGAGAGAGGGTTAGTCTTGGGGCTGTAGGCATTGAACTGGTTTCATATTTTAGTTCTATTGAACTATTTTTAACTGACATCTAATCCTGAGAAAATTAAGTATTGATTCACTGTTAGGTAGTGTTTCACTGTAAGTTTGATTCATTGATAATTAATCTAAGATTATGGTTTACTGTCATGAACTGAGATGTGGGTTAAGTTCATTTATTTTGAGATTAATTTTAGTATGCCTATCATGACCCATGTTCAATAGGATATGGGACTTTGGTTTTGAGCCTTGTTTTAAATTGATTGTTTGAATGTATTATACTATTTTACTTCCTTATTTTTTCCAGTTTGAGTTAAGGTGGAACCTGAGTTTTAGGTATGGGACTGTTACTGTTTTTGTTGAACTGTCTTTTGGTTTGAACCTGGGCACTTGATCAATTAGCCATGCACAATTGTCCTGCAAATTGCTATGACTGAAATTTTCTGTTTCACATGAACCAGTAAAACACATACACTTCCAACCTACATATTATATCACATGTATCACAATCATGTTGTTTCACACACATGCCACCATGTTAACTCACACACACATGACACATTCCCTTAACCCTCTACACTATACCACACTCACTGTTTTTCCTCACCCTCATGTGACACTGTTCACACACAATTGCCCACACAACCTTAGCCCTCTTTATCTCATATGTATATATATATATATATATATGTATATATATATATATATATATATATATGTATATATATATATATCCATGTATGAAATATGTAAATATGCATGTATGTATATGATGATATATGTCAAATTTGATATTTGAATGTAATGTTAGATATGAATAATACATGTATGCATATATGAAGCAATGCACTTATAGGTATATAGGCAATATAGATATGTATCTATGTGAATGTATGCAAATATGCCAAGGAATGCAAGTTCAAATATGTGAATGTAATGTAAGCATGTATATATATGCAATATGAGTTCTCTATGACTTGTGATGGTGTGTTGGCTAGCCTAGGCTTGGTTAGGCCTAGTGAGACTTGACTAGACTAGGATTGACCTAGTTTGCCTATTGTAGTTGACTTGGGTCGACCCAGAGTTGACCAAGTTTGGCTTGGACCTAGTTTGACCTAGACAGTTGACCAGGTTTGACTTAGAGTTGACTTTGACCTAGATTGGCTTAGAAATTATGTAGATTGCATCATAGACTCCATTTGTCTTATTTTAAGCATATTATAACCTGTACTGCTCTATTTAGGATATTATGACTCCGGTGCGGATATCTGATATTTTACTGCTCTTTTTAGAGTATCAGGCGAGTACATTCTCTGATAGTTCTCTCATTTATTTGTCAATTACTGTATTTCAGTTCTAGTTAGCTGTATGTGATTCTCTGTTACAAACATGTACTATTATTTCTGGATTCATGTATACGACACACATTTAGTTTCTGGCCTCTATTACTGGTATCATCATTTCCGGCTTCTATTACTGGAATCATTACTAGAATCACCCCGGAATCATTTACTGGTATCATTGTACATGGCTGGACTCATCTTGAATCATTGTGTCGGAATTCTGGATTCACTTGCTGGGAGGGGAAATACTAGAGTAAGACATGTAGACATACCCCATTACTGGAATCACCCCTACTGGAATCTACTGGAATGATAGCCATCTCACACCCGGCCAGGTGTGTGATGTGCCGGATTACCCACAGCCGTTTACATGTCGATCTCGGTATTTTAAAACACACTGCTAGAGTATAGGCTGGACTCACCCTAGAATCATTGATCACTATGACTGGAATCGTCCCTTGCTGGATTCATCTCGTATGAGATTCATCCTGTACTGGACTTACATTGGAGTTACACTGGTCTACATGTTGTCTGGACTTTATATCATATTACCCTGGTTCAGCTAGTTCTATTTTTACAGTCTTCATTGCTATGATTCTTCTCTTGTTTAGTATTTACTTTCCTTGCACTTTATCTGTCTTCTTACCATCACCTGAATATAAACTGCCATTTTCATCAATACAACTGTCTATAACTGCTTTATAGTTCTCTGTCATTTACTTGGGTTTTCTAGATGAGATTATGCTCGTTCCTGTCCTGACTGGACCTGTTGAAAATTTTACAGATGATTGCCCTGAGGACACATGCCCTACATTTTACTGAGGAGATGGCTTAGCTACCTATGGCCCCGACACTCAGGAGTGATCGGGATTTAGTCTAGTAGACTTGCATTTATTTTTTTATTTAGAGCTTGTTGTATAGAATTGAGACTTGAGATGTATTGAGATTTTTCAGATGTTGTTATTATTTCAGTATTTATTTTTGTCTTCAAATTCTTAGTTACAATTCTGTGTTATCTTATCGTGCTTAGACTGTGATTGAGATACACCTTATCTTATACTTGTCCTCCGTTTGGAGTTGATCATGATGAGTACATTATATACTGCATGAGTTGATGGTTAGTTAGAGACTTAGAACAGCGTTCTACCGCCGACACTGCGGCGTAGGCTGGGCGCTGTTACGTACTCGTACCCTCACAGTGGGTGCGAATCGTGACAAAATGAGATGGGAGTCCTATTAGGGCCGGCCACAATGGTTATATCCCCTTTCATTGAATATTACAAGTTTGCCCCTCCCTTAGTTACAAGTATTTAAAACAATTTTGGTTAGGGTTTGGGGGTAAAAGGGTCAAAATAAAAACTCTAAATGGTTAACCTAATAATTAGGATTATGACAAATCTTTCTAACATGACTAATTAAAATGTGGGCCATGGCTAACTAATGCATGGGTCCAACTAGAGTCTAAGTTACCCCGGGTCCCCGTTACAAGTCGGATTGAGATAAAATTCGAACCCGACTCAAATAATCCCAAAACAATATCATAAATAATAAAATAAATATCAAAATAATTCAAAGAGGTCAAATGCAAAATATTTTTAGGCCAGAAATGACATTAAAATATCATAATTACATGGTTAGGCTCTAGGTCAAACAGTCTCTAAGGTTTCACTAGCAAAACGTCAAAACCACAAGTCATTAATTTAAATAATTTTAAAATAATTTAAAATCACCAAAAATCATATCATGAATTAAATATCATTATTAAAATAATTATAAATACGAAATTTCAAAATTACCCTCATTTGGAAAACTGGGTGCTACAAGATGAGTGTGATTCCATACACTTCATCTAAGGCCCTTTTTTAGACTACGGGAACTTTGAGAATGCTCCTAAATTGCACCAATTAAATTACACCAAATTAAATTCAGGCCCTTTTATTACTATAGGTAGGTATTTTAATGCTTTTTACCCCTTGTTTCTTTCATGTCGATTTAATTTTAGATTCAATGTATATGAAAGTATTTTATTACATAATCCTCAATTGCTAGTTTCTTGTTGGAAACTTGGTACCAACTCTTAAGACATGAGGTGGTCTTTTGGTAATATTTTTTTATCTTTTTTAGGATTTTGCTACGTGATGCCGACAGTTTTGATGTGCTCAAAGTTGAAGCCAATGTACTAATAGTTTTGAGGGTCTACTTACTAGTAGTAATTGTAAATATATGTATTTGGATGTCCTATTTTGAAAAAATGTAATGAAGATGGTGATATATATTATGTATATATTTGTAAATGGATTAAATGGTACTTTATGACATTTAGATGTTTTCTTGTGAATATGGTTCAAAATGAATGTTTTGAAATTGAATTGAGCAACATTGAGCATTGATCTATAATTTTTTGGAAAGTAATATATAAATGTACAGAATTGAGCGTTATAAATGTGCTGAATTGAGTCTATAGAGATTATCTATTCGTAACGCTTTCAAACTACGCTGAAAATAAGTGTAGCAGAAACTCATCACATTCATGACGTTTATTTTATGACGCTTTTAAAAAATATTTATAACACCCGTTTTCATCACACTTTCTTTGGAAAAAAACGTCATGGTTGGTCATTAATGACGGTTTTTAGCCGTCATTAAAAGGTATTTCTGTTGTAGTGTGGAGATGATGGTGGTGATGGTGGTGGTGGTGGTGGTGATGGAAGAGGGCCGAGCGACGCCGTGGAGGGGGGCTGAGCACGACGGAAAGAGACGGATAGTTGACGTGGGGAAGAGGACAACAGACATGAGGTATTTTCGTCCAAAAAAAATGGTCAAAGGGCTTGACCGTTCGTTTTGGACTGAAACCGTCAAAAGTGAGGGGTGTCATACATTCATGTAAACTTGTGGGGTGCACCTTAAATAAGCGTAAAAAAGTAGGATGCCACTCAAATTTTCTTTTTATTGTTTTTTGATTTTATACTTTTAACAAAAGGTTTTGTTGCAGATTGATGATGTTCTAGAGACTAAGTTGGACAGACAATACCAACTTGTAACGGACGAACGTGTCCAAGACGCTATTGGTATCATCTTGGCAGAGGACTTTGTAGCATCTTGTTGTCTAGTCATTTGTAGTATCATCTTGGCGGAGGAATTTTGTACCGATAAAAAAGAAAAATAAATGCTTAATTCACTGGTATTTATCGAGCAAAACCAATTCTCTTATTGTATACTAGTCTCTCGTTCACGTGCAACTCACGTATACAAAAAATCCATGATAGTATTAATAAAATATATAAAAATTTAAATTATATTAGAATATTTTAAATATAATTTGAATTTATTTTAATATGATTTGTTATTAAAAAATTAATTTTGGATATATGTTTAGTTAGATAATATTATGTAGTTAGTTTAAACATAATTTTAATTTTAAATATATTCTAGTATCGGATGATTTTTAATTTTGTACATGAGGAGAGAGGGCTTGGTTACCTACATAGAAGATAAGAAAGATAGTTAATTTTTTTTTTAAAATTTAATAGAAAATGGTTGATGATATATACGGCTTAGACGGCTCAATCTTGAGCCATTTTGAAGCACCTTTATAATAGTAGAGATGTAAGTCTAAAAATCAATGACCTTCAATTTGGTGGGGTTTTCAGGATGAAGTGCTTGTGAACTTCCCAGTACTATGAGATCTATTTAATTTTTTTTTTCAATTTTAATCACATTTGTGCAAAGTTTGAGATATATTCTTATTCTTCTATAGATATTTCTGATACCTCTTTTCGATTGCGTTTTAGGTCATTACATTGTGTAATACCACAAGAGGTGGAGACTTTTAACCAGAGGAAGTTCAGGTCTAACGAAACAAACAAAGATGCAGGTAGAGAACCTCTAAAATCCATAGCTTTGGATTATGTATATATGGGTTTTTATAACGCTTTTTGGATTAATAGTAGTTGTGTGCATGTTATTTCTTTTAGCATTAATTTAACTTTTTTTCTTAGCCCAATAACTTAAGCTCATTAGCTACCAACCCGAACCCATTTCACTTAACCCGTTAGACTAACTCATTCCACCCACGAACCCGTTCTCCTGGCTACCCCTCGTGGAGACCCCCACTTCTGGATATGCACCCTTACGTGCATAAACAAATATTCAAAACTCTTATTTCTACACAGAACATCTCTCCCTTCCACTTTCACAAACTCATTCCTTTCTCCTCCCACACTCCTCCGATTTTGAAACCAATCCCATCCCGACGCTCCCTGCGCCGTCCCGGTCGATCCGACACCCCAATCAGAGTGTTTTTCAGAAGTGTTGTTGCCCGCCGATCACACTTCGGCCATTTTCGGATGCGTTCCCGTTGACGGCCATAAGCTGCCAGTCCGCACGGCCGTTCGTCGCCAACCAGCAGCCGTCGGCCCGTGCACCATACACACGTCCGCGCCGTACGACAGCGCAGTGCAACGCCCCCTCACTCGCGTGCGCGCCCTCCACACGCCGCCAGCAGTCCGTGTAACGCCCCAGTCCCAACTACTTGAGACTAGATACGTATCATGCCAGCTGTATACATACGAGTAAATATACGGCTCGTATGTATACATAAGCTGTAAAATGTAGAAAGCCAAGACACTAAATCTCATCCACGAAGATAAATAATGATATAAAAGCAACTTTGAGTTTTTTATGTACACAATAGTTGGGCGGAGACAAATCCACTACCAACTAAATTAAATATAGAAAAATATACAAGGAAAGAATTGAGCAAGCGAGAGCAATGGCGAGTCCAAGAGCAATCATCACGGAAGAAGGAATGACCTTAGCTAGAGCACCTGCAAGAATCACGAAAACACACCTGAAGAGATCACCAGGTCCTCAGAGGGACGTAACAAGACACATAATATTATGCCGATAAACTGAATAAATAAAGCTCAACAGAAAAGTATGCATGAGTAAAGGTTCCTAACCATTCTATGTGATATACACTTTGAGGACAACGTTTTACGCAGGGGCTGTAGGTTCAGCAGAGTAAATAAAGAGTGGCAGTAAGTAGCGCTCATCCGAGTCACTATCGACCCTAGGCAGAAGGTAGTGCTCATAAGAGTCACCCTCGGCCCAAAATGTGTGTAAAAATAAATGTAGCCCCTACGCTAATAACTGTCCTCTCCCTCCCCATGATACTATACATGGGTCGTCTCCACGATACTGTTTAATCCTTAATAACTGTCAAGTCTTATATACAAATCTATTAGCAGTCATATCCTAACGCATGGCCTGTACGCATCGATATACGGTCGGTACGCAAGTCCGCATCTATATGCGACTCACAACTCACACACAACCTGTGACACATCGTGACAGTTTATGAGATGCTCTAAACATATGGTAGTCCCTTAACTATAAGCCAATTGCATAAAATATAATAATTTGCATCTATATATAGTTTTGAAAGAACAATTTGGTAAAATAAAACATGCATGATATTGAGCAAGAAAGTAAACAGTAAAGGAAAGGTGTCTTGCCTGGTGTGTCGCCTGGCATGGTGTGTTGTCTGACTAGGGGTGGGCATACGGTTCTAGGACCCGCGGATCCGGTCTGAACCGTAAAATGTCTAAACATGTTGGTTCCTAAATTTTAAAATTTAAACGGGGCGGGACGGGCCGGGACGGGTCGTGTGACATTAACGGGTCGGGGCGGGTCCTATTTTCAAAATAAACTGGGCCCCGGCCCGACCCGTTTCTAGGAGTATTTTTTATATATCAATTTTTAGCATTTTTTGTTATTATAGTCTATACATAATAGAATATCTTATTGTTTACTAAACAAATTCTAGAAGTTTGGGAAGACATTAGACTTGTTTTGTTCTTTTAGATAATATAACATATGTAAATGTTTACTATTATAGAATTTTTTAAACTTTTTTTTGGACTCGTTTGGATCCGGTCGATCCGTTTCGGACCCGTTTCAAACGGGTCGGGTCCGGTCCGGGTCCAATATTTTTTGGACCGTCCCGTCCCGCCCCGCCAAGTAACGGGTCCGGTCCGGGTCCAACAAATTTGGGCCCGGGCCGACCCGTGCCCACCCCTATGTCTGACAGTATTTCGATTAGTCGGATGGCCAAGCCCAATTGAAGAAGTCCGGATTCGCAAGAAAATATGAACGAGATTAGTCACGGTAAGGATTCAAAATCGAAGGGTTTGCATAGATAGATACTTATAACTTATTTCTCGAAAATATTTATACTATTTAAAACTAGATATATGTTTACTTAGAAGATATTTATAACTTACGTATACCAATGGAAAAACTATTTTATTGATCAAATATTCGTAGATAATTATTTCTTAAAAGTTATTTTAGATTAGTGGTTGAAAATTTAAGAAAAAAATCAGTTTTGAAATTATGTGAAAATACTACACTTTGTAAACGAATATATTTAATAAATATTTGACAATATTAATAGCTATAATTAATTGGTCATAAATTTAGCAAAATATTTATATGTATATAACCAGGATAAAAAATTATACAAATTATTACACTAATGATAATAATAATAATAATAATAATAATAATAATAATAATAATAATAATAATAATAATAAATAATACTAATGATAATAATAGCAATAATAATAATAATAATAATAATAATAATAATAATAATAATATAAACTCTTAAAGACTTTTACTTAATAATAATAATAATAATAATAATAATAATAATAATAATAATAATAACATAAACTCTTAAAGACTTTTACTGTTTCCATTCCCAATTTGTACACAGAAGGAGGGGGAGAGAGAGATTGAAGAGGAGAAAAGGAGAAATTACCAGAAGGGTCGGCGGAGACTCCGGCAAGCGTGACGGGGCGTCGGCCAAGGCGGAGGAGTGAGCGGCGGAGGCACAGAGGAGAGACGGCGTCGGTGGTGGTGCAAGGTTCGTGAAGGCGGAGGCGTCGGTCCTCCATCGGTGGGTTAGGTCGGCGAGGTAACGGCGGAGTCGGGCGGAGGTCAGGGCAGATCGGAGGAGTTCTGGCACGGTGGGCTCCATGACGGCGGATGGGCGCGCCGGTGCCAAGGTTTGGTGGAGGCGGCACGGTGGGAGGATGGAGAGGGTTACGGCGTCGAAGGAAGGCAGTGGCGGACGAGGCATGGCAGCGGAGGAAGCCGGCAGCGCAGCGGCGGCACGGAGATCTTGACGAAGAGGCGGGTGGATCTGTCGGATCCGGGCAGACGCAGAGAATGCCGTTGGAGGCTGTATGCGCGGCCGGCGGTGCGAACAAAAAGGGCGCGGGGGTCGACAGCTCCGATCGACGGAGTGCGGTGGCGCCGAGGTTTGGGTTCTTCTTCTCCTTCTTCTATTTTTTTGTGGTGTCGATGGTGGTGGTGGATTTGGGGTTTTGGGATTTTCGACGGATTGGTGATTGAACAGTGGTGGATGGCCTTGGTGTTGAGGATGGTGTTGTTGTCGGGGTCGAATAGATGGTCGTCGTAATATGAGTACGGGTCGCCGCTGTGGTGGTTACGGCGACGGAGTTGCCGGGTTTGGAGATGACGGAGGTGGTGACAGGCTAGAGAAGACGGATCTGGTGATGATGTCTGGGGTGATGTTGGCGAGGGTGGTAGGGATGATGGTTGTGGTGGTGACGGCGATGATGGCGACGGGATGGTGGCGATGACGGTGGAATGGATAGGAAACTGTCGGAAAGGTGTAGGATTAGGGTTTTGTCGACGTGTCGGCGTGTGTCATGTCGGAGGTGTGTCCTGACGCGAGACGGATAACTGTACAAGAGTTGGAATAAGATTTACACCGACACGGTGCACGCTGGCTTAGGTTGGCACGGACATGATGCACGCACGTGTGGAGAAAAATTTTGGAGGAATTTGTGAATGTTAGAAATATATGGATGAGTACCTCTCCTTATATATGAGGTGGGAATACCCAGTTGGATAAGGACTAGGATTCGTTTAAATTCCAATTGGGTAAATCTCCTATTAATTCAAATTGATTTAAAAATAACTCAATCCAAATCAAATCAAATCTAGATAAATTCTATCATTAATTTAAAATATTTTTAAATAAAGTCAATAAAATCTTTTCCAATTTAAATTACCATATTTAATCATATATTAAAATTAACAAAATCCCAAATATCCTTTTGATAATTAAATAAATATAGTAATAATTAATTTCGAAAATCATGATAAATAATCATAAAATAGCTCTTTATAAATAACAAAAATATGTTACTATACAAATTTCAAATTTTGCAATTATCTATAATATATTTTATGTAAACCAAAATTTTCCAAATCACCGCTTATCTTTAATGACGAACAATATAACTCTTTTATAAAATAAAATATTTATTATATTTATTTGAACATGTACTTTCCTATAAAAATAATTTTATAAAAAATATTTTTCAAGTAAATATATGTACGCTCGCACATATTCGTACTCGTCGAGCAAATACGAAAGATGCGAATTCGTATGCGACGTATAAATACGAAAAACAAAATTAACACCAAAAAAAAAAATTGTAGTAAAAATTTAAGGGGGTTTACATCTTACCCAACTTAAAAGAATTTTGTCCTCGAAATTTGGGAAAAAAATTTAGGATAGGTAGAGTTGAGTAGGTTGAAGAATTTTCTTGATATGAAAACACGATCGAAACATTTGGGTGAAGAGAGAGAAACGACAGTAGTGGAAACGGGCTATTTAGTTGGCTGAAAAAACAACGGATATCGTTTAAAAATGACCATGTGCATGACAACCCCTCCGTGTCTATTTACTACCATCAATCCTAGATTTGCGGGAATCTCAAGATTGTTAATAACTTCCTCGATCTCAATCTAAGATCAGTAACTCAATATTTGAGTTGTGTCATAATCCTTGAATCGTCAATATTATCTCATCAATAATCGTCTTTTACAATTTTGGTTTCTCCTTAAAATTTATATTCCATAAACTTAAATTCCTTCCTTCCTTTATTTAATTTGATAATCGTCCTCGAGAATTATTTTTTCAAATTTTTTTTCCAAAATATATATTCTAATTCTGTTATCTCATACTAGAAATTCTATGAGTTCCGAAATTTTGAATTCAAATAATCTCTACTCTTCTTCTTCTTCAATATATTCATATAATTATATATATATATATATATATATATATATATATATATATATATATATATATATATATATATATATATATATATATATATTTTTCTTCAAGCTAAATTTTGTCTTTCCTCAAAAATTAAAATTTAATAACCTTCAATCAATTTAGTCGAAGCGAAATTAATTTCTATCTAAATCATGAAATTTGTATTCATAATCATCATAGAAAAATATAATCCTTAAATCATCATGAATAAAAAAAAAACTTATCCTCAATGTTGGGGTAACTTTGAGAACTAAAACACCCTATTTATTATCATAAAAGTTTCTCAATAATGAATTTACCTCGAAAAAACTAATATGTCAATCGAGAAGTCTACTGTCCCTTGCTCATATCGTAATATCACCTTTCTCAATTCCCTTTTATATGGTTTACTACAAAATTTCACTAATGTCTATAATCACACAATTATCCCTTTTTTTTGTTTTTTTTTTGTTTTACGATACTACTAATCTCCTTTATGGGACTTTCTAATTTAGTCCCGTATGACTGAAGGGTGTCATGATACAACTACCATCTTTGCACAAGGGATTCAAAAGAAATAAGGTTGCATATATCATGGGGAGGTCAAATAAAAATCCTCAAAGGGGAGGGCCAAACAATTTGGGAGGAAAGTTTTGGTTAGGTTCAACGGTTGTGGTATGGTTTGGACAGTGATTGAGAGTTACTAGTTTAACGCACAAAATAAAAAGGATAAGGGTTAGGTAATCAAGATAAAACATAAAGTAAAGCTAATTAAGGAATTAAGTAGAACAAAATCACATATCGGTTTGAAGGAATTGAGTCGAGGTCCATGGTCGATAAATATATCGGTATCATGGTAAAGATTATCGTTTAGTCTCTTACGACCCCAAAGCCATATCATGAAAGCAGAATACAAGGAGAAGTGTTTTAGTGGCACGTGATATACCTACATGAAGGTGGGCTCGTCTAGGTCTTGCATATAAAATTTGTTGGCTGAAAAAGTCTAGTGTTGTGCTCCAAATATCCAGTCACGGTAAATGGCACAAAAGAATTTAAAATAGAAAGTGGGAGTTCATGAGATAATAATTAACGCACGAAATAATTGACAAGTTAAAAGCATGAAATAAAGATAATTCAGATTCGAGTAAATCAAGGTAAAATAAGTTAGAAATACAGTTTCTGAAGATATGATAGCCACTTAGATGGAGTATGAGAAAGTCACGATAAAATCTAGGTTTGAGGGAATGTCGAGTGAGTCAAGATTGAGACATCTTCACATAGTTTGGCAGATGACTTAACTACGCCTGAGTATATACAACTATCATGGCAATTAATGAAGAATACTTGTATCCCATTAGGGTGACTTGCTTGATTCTTGGTCCTCTATCAATATATGATCTAATTTCAAATTTCAAGTTCCTCGAAGTTTCTCAATAAAATTTTCAAGATACTCCGCCACAATTACCAATTATCTTAGACTGTCAAATTTAATTTAAAATCTCTAATCAATCTCGAAATAGTCCTTGTATATCGCAAAATGAACATACTTTTTACCAAAATTTAAATATCCATAATAAAGGCTTTAAACTCGAAATTTAAATAACTCTATAAATCATAGATCATAGGACAAAATTTGAAATTTGAATTTTTCCTTCAAAGTCGATATCTTCCAAAAAATTTAAACAAATTTTTTTTTCCATCATCTCTTCGAAATTTAATAAACTTATAAATCGTACGCGCAATTTTAAACCTCAAGTTCTTTCCCTTCTAAACTTTCGTCTCTCTAGTCATCTATAAAATCATAATTTAAACTCTTTAAATAATCTCGAGATATCCAAACTTAAAGTTAACCGTAAATCAAGCGTCACAATATAAAACTTAAGTTATTTCTCAATCGATTTCATATCCCTAATAAATCATAACTATTTTACCACTTCAAAAAATTTCGTAAATCAAAATTTTGTTTTCTTGATCTAGCTATCCTCTTGTGTATACCACCTTATAATAATAAAATTCTAACTATCCTTTGAAGGCGGTAATATGCTACTACCCAACTTAAAATTAACTAATCCTTAAGATCATATCTCTAGGAAAAATAAATGCCTTTATACTCAAATATAACCTCAATGGATATTATTTGTCAATATAATCTTTCTAGCCATAGGGTTGACCAATAAGTATATAGTAGTGTAGTCATCTTTCTAACCATGTTTAAGCACGAGATGGTAGGGTGTTGGTAGAAAGAGTTCAAGCAAGATACAAAAATTAAGGAAAGCCACGGGAGTCGGAATATGGAAATCAAGGAAGGTCAAGCAAGGTGATCAAGTATGTGGATGAGATTCCTATATTCTAATCCTATATTGCAGGCCCGCTTGGTACAGTCATGTAACCGAAACGGCAAACTTGACCTACATGGGCCACCACAAAAATATGTAACGCCCCAGTCCCAAATACTTGAGACTAGATACATATCATGCCAGCTGTATACATACGAGTAAATATACGGCTCGTATGTATACATAAGCTGTAAAATGTAGAAAGCCAAGACACTAAATCTCATCCACAGAGATAAATAATGATATAAAAGCAACTTTGAGTTTTTCATGTACACAATAGTTGGGCGAAGACAAATCCACTACCAAATAAATTAAATATAGGAAAATATACAAGGAAAGAATTGAGCAAGCGAGAGCAATGGCGAGTCCAAGAGCAATCATCACTGAAGAAGGAATGGCCTTAGCTAGAGCACCTGCAAGAATCACGAAAACACACCTAGAGAGATCATCAGGTCCTCAGAGGGACGTAACAAGACACATAATATCATGCCGATAAACTGAATAAATAAAGCTCAACAGAAAAGTATGCATGAGTAAAGGTTCCTAACCATTCTATGTGATATGCACTTTGAGGACAACGTTCTACGCAGGGGTTGTAGGCTCAGCATAATAAATAAAGAGTGGTAGTAAGTAGCGCTCATCCGAGTCACTATCGGCCCTGGACAGAAGGTAGTGCTCATAAGAGTCACCCTCAGCCCAAAATGTGTATAAAAATAAATGTAGCCCCTACGCTAATAACTGTCCTCTTCCTCCCTATGATACTATACATGGGTCGTCTCCACGACACTGTTTAATCCTTAATAACTGCCAAGTCTTCTATACAAATCTAGTAGCAGTCATATCCTAACGCACGGCCTGTACGCACCGATGTACGGTCGGTACGCAAGTCCGCATCTATATGCGACTCACAACTCACACACAATCCGTGACACATCGTGACAGTTTATGAGATGCTCTAAACATATGGTAGTCCCTTAACTCTAAGCCAATTGCATAAAATATAATAATTTGCATCTATATATAGTTTTGAAAGAACAATTTGGTAAAATAAAATATGCATGATATTGAGCAAGAAAGTAAACAGTAAAGGCAAGGTATCTTGCCTGGTGTGTCGCCTAGCCTGGTGTGTTGTCTGACAGCATTTTGATTAGTCGGATGGCCAAGCCCAATTGAAGAAGTCCGGATTCGCAAGAAAATATGAACGAATTAGTCACGGTAAGGATTCAAAATCGAAGGGTTTGCATAGATAGATACTTATAACTTATTTCTCGAAAATATTTATACTATTTAAAACTAGATATATGTTTACTTAGAAGATATTTATAACTTACTTATACCAATGGAAAAACTATTTTATTAATCAAATATTCTTAGATAATTATTCCTTAAAAATTATTTTAAATAAGTGGTTGAAAATTTAAGGAAAAAAAATCAGTTTTGAAATTATGTGAAAATACTACACTTTGTAAACGAATATATTAAATAAATATTTGACAATATTAATAGCTATAATTAATTGGTCATAAATTTAGCAAAATATTTATATGTATATAACCAGGATAATAAATTATACAAATTATAATACTAATGATGATAATAATAATAATAATAATAATAATAATAATAATAATAAAAATAATATAAACTCTTAAAGACTTTTACTTAATAATAATAATAATAACATAAACTCTTAAAGACTTTTACTGTTTCCATTCCCAATTTATACACAGAAGGAGGGAGAGAGAGAGATTGAAGAGGAGAAAAGGAGAAATTACCAGAGGGGTCGGCGGAGACTCCGGCGAGCGTGGCAGGACGTCGGCCAAGGCGGAAGAGTGAGCGACGGAGGCACGGAGGAGAGACGGTGCCGGTGGTGGTGCAAGGTTCGTGAAGGTGGAGGTGTCGGTCCTCCATCGGTGGGTTAGGTCGACGAGGTAACGACGGAGTCGGGCGGAGGTAAGGGCAGATCGGAGGAGTTCTAGCATGGTGGGCTCCACGGAGGCGGATGGGCGCACCGGCGCCGAGGTTTGGTGGAGGCGGCGCGGAGGGAGAAAGGAGAGGGTTATGGCACCGGAGGAAGACAGTGGCGGACGAGGCGTGGCAGCGGAGGAAGCCGGCAGCGCAGCGGCGGCGCGAAGATCTCGACGAAGAGGCGAGTGGATTTGTCGGATCCGGGCTGATAAAGAGAACACCGGTGGAGGCTGTACGCGTGGCCGGCGGTGCGAGCAAAAAGGGCGCGGGGGTCGACAGCTCCGATCGGCGGAGTGCGGTGGCGCCGAGGTTTGGATTCTTCTTCTCCTTCTTCTATTTTGCTGTGGTGTCGATGGTGGTGGTGGATTTTGGGGTTTGGGATTTTCGACGGATTGGTGGTGGAACAGTGGTGGATGGCCTTGGTGTTGAGGATGGTGTTGCTGTCAGGGTCGAATAGATGGTCGTCGTAATATGAGTACGGATCGCCGCTGTGGTGGTTACGGTGACGGAGTTGTCGGGTTTGGAGATGACGGCGGTGGTGGCAGGCTGGGGAAGATGGGTCTGGTGATGATGTCCGGGGTGATATTGGCGAGGGTGGTAGGGATGATGGTTGTGGTGGTGACGGCGATGATGGCGACAGAATGGTGGCGATGATGGTGGAACGGATAGGGAACTGTCGAAAAGGTGTAGGATTAGGGTTTTGTCAATGTGTCGGCGTGTGTCGTGTCGGGGGTGTGTCCCGACGCGAGACAGATAACTGTACAAGAGCTGAAATAAGATTTACACCGACACGGTGCACGCTGGCTTGGGTTGGCACGGACACGATGCACGCACGTATGGAGACAATTTTTGGAGGAATTTGTGAATGTTAGAAATATATGGATGAGTACCTCTCCTTATATAGGAGGTGGGAATACCCAGTTGGATAAGGACTAGGATTCGTTTAAATTCCAGTTAGGTAAATCTCCTATTAATTCAAATTGATTTAAAAATAACTCAATCCAAATCAAATCAAATCTAGATAAATTCTATCCTTAATTTAAAATATTTTTAAATAAAGTCAATAAAATCTTTTCTAATTTATTACCATATTTAATCATATATTAAAATTAACAAAATCCCAAATATCCTTTTCATAATTAAATAAATATAGTAATAATTAATTTCGAAAATCATGATAAATAATCATAAAATAGCTCTTTCTAAATAACAAAAATATGTTACTATACAAATTTCAAATTTCGCAATTATCTATAATATATTTTATGTAAACCAAAATTTTCCAAATCACCGTTTATCTTTAATGACGAACAATATAACTATTTTATAAAATAAAATATTTATTATATTTATTTGAACATGTACTTTCCTGTAAAAATAATTTTATAAAAAATATCTTTCAAGTAAAAATATGTACGCTCGCACATATTCGTACTCGTCGAGCAAATACGAAAGATGCGAACTCGTACGCGACGTATAAATACGAAAAATAAAATTAACACCAAAAATAAAAATTGTAGTAAAAATTTAAGGGGCTTACAGTCCGTCGGCCGCCAGCTGCTCCCCGCCTGTGCAGCAGCCCGCGCGCACCGCTTCCCGGCCGCGCCAGCATCCCCCGGCCGCTTCACGACCGCGTCGGTGCATTTTTGCGCCCACTGCGCGTGTCCCGTGTGCCCGTACGCGCTCTTCCCGCATGAGTGCACTTTCCGCGTGCATTTCGAGTCCGAGGCCTCCCCTCGGTACTCCATCATCAACCATTTGGTAAGTCTGACATTTCTGTGTATTTTTACAGAATACCAAACCAATCTTGTTTCGACCGAAATTGACAGAATAAAGCTCTGTCAATTCTAGGATAGACAGATTGTAGTTTCCTAATTGAGACCATAGGTTTTGTAGTAAAAATGCTTATAATTTATTAATATTACGGATAGATTATTAATAAGGAGTATGTCGTAATGTATATAAGTATTATATTAACTTGTAAGTTATTAGGCTTAATGGTTTACTAAACGTTTAATTACGAATGTCGTAGCACTACTACAGAAATTGGTAACAATGACACTTCATAGATGACACTCATCTCAAAATGTCATTAATGTTACATTTAATGTCGGCTCATCAGATGATCATCATTAATAACTTTATCCATAACAATTGAAAAAACTAATGTCATGATAAGTACTATAAGATGACAACCAAAAAGATAAAGGTCATGAAAAAATGTATGGATGTCATCTTTTGTGTTTGAAAAAATATATATGTAAGACTAATAATGACACAATGCTATTAGAAGTCATACTCAGTTTAAACAATGACAAAGACATGTTGTGTGTCATAAGATATTGACTAAAAAATGATATACTAATAAGTGTTTTGTCATTTATTCTTTTATTCAATTGATAAATGGAACAAGGCTTCAATAGTACCAAATGACCCAAAAAAATACAAGAAAAATAAAAATAAAACATTACACAACTAAAGAGAAAACATAACCCTTTCAAAAAGAGAACCACCAGCCCAAATTCCCCTCTCTCCCTCCCTTTAACCAGGGATCCTAACCCTAATTCCAGTCTGAGCCCCATTTCGAATGTACTCACCATCAATACCTTACCTTTCCCTCCATACCCTTCTCTTACCTAACCTCCACTGTCAGAGATCGGAGGACTTGGGCTTCCTGATGTAGCGGAAGAGGGACGGAAAGGAGGAGAAGGGGACGAGGGAGGAAGGGGCAGCGGGGACGACGACAATGAAGGGATTAGCGGGGACGCAGGGAGCTCGAGGATGGAGGGGGACACAGACGTGAAGAGGATGAGGGCAGAGTTTGAGGATTTGTGCAACGAGGAGAAGATGCTGGTGTTCTTCAAGAGTCTGTCGTGTAGTGTCCCGTCCCGCTCAGTCAATCGGAGGAATCGAAACGCCGATGGCGTTCGGACTTAGCCATGTAACAGCTTGTTCAAAGACCCGCTCGATCGAGGCGACTCCTCGCTCAGGTGGGTGGCTTCGGTGAACTTGCCTCAACTTGGCCTTCGCACTAATAAAACGAAAGTTTTCAGATGCACAAGTAAGCTTGATAATAAAAGAGATGCATCCACATAGCTAAAAGGGAATAATCCCAACTTGGGTCAGACTGAGTTAGAATATGAAAAGGTCCCACGGTCGGCTTAGAAGTTTGCTCAGCATGCTTTCAAAACGATACTCGATCTTTCGTCCCATGGCTTGGGAGAAGAAAAGTTGGTCTTCACCACAAAGATATGAATTAGACTAAGTCATAGGCGTCGCCCGCATAAATGCTAATAAAGCATGCACGGTCCCATCGACCAAGGCTTAGTTTAGTCCTTGCTCGTCCTACGGGCTAAGTTGCATCGCACGGTTTGTGGCATTAGTCTAGGCACCCAAATAACTTGGTTGTTCAAAGTCGAACGTGTCACTCCCCGATACGCCGAATCGGTCGCCATCGCCTTGACTCGATATAAATCGATCCCCACGGGTCGGGACATGATGCCGTACAAGTCTTTATTAGACTTGCACAAGGCAAGGATGTGCGCTTGGAAATTCCTTTGACACGGCGCGTTGAAATTAAACAGTACAGAGAGTTTGAAGGCATAGAATAGGAAGAAACTTAGCTTTTCATTCATAAACTTGCAAAATATGTGCAAGGTCATTTTTACATTACATATGCCGTTGCGGCTACATCTTTGAAACACAAAAGAAACTATCGACACGCTCGCCTTGAAATAATCCTCGACGTTCCATACATTCATGCCCCTTTATACATTTTGAACAAAAGCCTTCGGTCTGAATTGGGCATCAAAATACTTTAAAATAGGAGAGCTTCGTGCCGCCTCCCGTTCTTCAGCTCCAGCTTAGTCTCGAGCTCCCGCAGCACGCTCGTTACCTGGGGAGTTGGGGGTTAGCACACTTGCTAGTGGATGGGACGAACCCACTCGTCTAAACCGATACTGCTTATTAAGGATTCAGGCAATACGAAGTGATCTTTCTATTTAGAACTATATGAGTTGCAGTTCATATCGAAGGCACATTTTAAACGATAACAACATAACCAATTTTAACCATTCTTACCACGACCGTGCTCCTTTCCTACACAAGATACACATAATACTTACCACCTGTACAAGACAATAGGTGAGCATGCAATCTAACCTATATGCGGTCATTGGTGATATCGACACCAAGAAGGACGATTACGTAGCCTTGCGACGCGCCCTCCAGTCCAGGTACCGAGCCTAACTGGAGGTCTCGTAATGCCTCGCGCCGAAGCACGATTTCCATAATTTCCTCCCAGGCCGATTCGGTCCCAGGGCCCCGGGTACCGTCTCGAGGAAAGCTCACCTTGTGCACAAGTCGTCCTTGACCATGCGAATGTATGAACAGTTTAATATGTATGAAGTAAATTGCATAGCGTAACCATTATCGAATCACATAATCATTCCTACTCGTGCAAGGGTCCCTTCCCCCGAAACCGTACGTTCTGATTTAGCGTCCCGTAGGCACCAAATTTCCCGAGGCATGATGTACCGCCACCAAGGTTTTCATCGTTGTGTTTTGCATGACATGAGTATATTCTATCTCTTTCTTAGAACTTTATCTTTTCTCTACTTAGTGTAACTTATGGACTTAGAGTTAACTTCTCTAGGTTGATATATTATCCCAAGCTCTTTATCTTAGTGGCAAGCATACATCCCGTTAGCATCATCGATTTCAACGTTGAACTTTAAGAATTTAGTTGGCGGGAAGGAGTAGAAAAGAAGGGGCCGAAGAACCACCCACCTAAGGAGATTGCGCCGAGAGTAGGAGAACGCTTCGCGACGGTCAAGCGTCAGTTACACGAACTCCTGCAATGGCACGAGCATTGAATTAGAACCCTTCCTTCAATCCTTCCTTCGAAATTCTCAAGGACGCATTCAGAAATCGACGCGAAAGCACACTATCAAATCCACGCAATAATTCGTTCAGAAAGCCAAGAAAACTAATAAAACCAACGGCAGACGGGTTGCATCGCTCCTTTTAGAGTTCCTTCGCCAAGACGTCGCCTACCGCATCTAGGACTCATTCCAACAGTAGTCGATCCATTAGTTGTAACGTACTCATATCACTCGTCCAAATCGATTTTATTGATGCCATGGTTTTTGTATACCAAACTCGTCGCTGAGTCAGACTAGCCATCTATGTTCCCGACCATGTCTGACTTGGCACGAGCCTATTACATAGTGCTTCGCCCCAACGGAAGCGGGGCACTACATAATATACCACTAAGAAAAAGTTTTGTCCCGAAACTTAAGAGAAAAGGTCTGACCTTCGTCAGCAAAAAGTGAAGGGTACTTCTCCCTCATCTCCGCATCTAGCTCCCACGTCGACTCCTCGACAAAATGGTTACGCCAGAGTACGCGAACCAAGGACATCGATCGGCTCCGTAGGATCTTTTTTTTACGGTCCAAAATTTGCACGGGCTCCTCCGAGTATGATAGATCGGCGCGTAGCTCCAACTGATCGAAACTAACCACATGACTTGGGTCATGCACGTACTTTCGAAGTTGGGAGACATGGAAGACGTCGTGCACTTCGGCCAGGACAGGAGGTAGCACGATCCGGTAAGCAACGGTCGTCACTCTTTCGAGGATTTCGAAGGGCCCTACAAATCTTGGACTCAGCTTGCCCTTTACCCCGAATCGCATGACGCCCCGCATCGGCGTCACCTTCAGAAACACATGGTCCCCAACCAAGAACTCTAACGGTCGTCGACGAGTATCTGCATAACTCTTTTGTCGACTCTGAGCAATGCGGAGCCTATCTCGAATCATACGGACCTTCTCGACGGCTTGTTCGACTAATTCTGGCCCGAGCACCTGTCGCTCCCCGACTTCGTCCCAGCAAATCGGAGATCGGCACTTCCTCCCGTAAAGCACCTCATAGGGAGCCATTTGGATGCTCGATTGGTAACTGTTGTTGTATGCGAACTCCGCGAGCGGCAAGTGGGTGTCCCAGCTAGTCTTCAAATCTATCGCGCACAGACGTAGCATATCCTCCAGGATCTGATTCACTCTTTCTGTCTGGCCATCGATTTGCGGGTGGTACGCGGAGCTAAGGTTCAACTTAGTGCCCAGCACCGCCTGTAGACTCGTCTAGAAACGTGATAAGAATCGCCCGTCTCTGTCCGAAATAATTGTGGCCGGTACCCCGTGCAGTCTGACGATCTCATCGTGATAAATCTGAGCTAACCGATCGACGCTCCATGATGCTTTAATAGCAAGGAAATGAGCAAATTTGGTCAAACGGTCGACAATGACCCAAATCGCATCATTTTCTCGCGACGTCTTCGGAAGGCCCATGATAAAATCCATAGAGATGTCGTTCCACTTCCATACTGGAATGTCGAGGTTCTGTAGCTCCCTGCCTGGTCTTTGATGCTCGACATTCACCCGTTGACAGGCCATACACTGTGACACGAACGTCGCCACGTCTTTCTTCATGCCGTGCCACCAAAAGGTCGTGCGCAGGTCCTTATACATTTTGGTACTCCCGGGGTGTAACGAGTACTTCGCATAATGGGCCTCCGTCAGAATCTCCTTTCTAAGTTCAGCATGATCCGGCACGCATATCCTCCCCTTCATCCGCGTCATTCCGCCCTCGTCCACCACAAAGTCGGTCGCCTTTCCCGTCGAAATCAGCTCGTGTATCTTCTTCAGGAATGGGTCGTCCTCCTGTGCGGTCTTTATTTTGTTGTGCAAGCTCGACTCAAGGTGCAATTGGGCCAATCGTGCTCCACGGTAACGGATTCGGAGTTCGATACCCATCTTTGCCAAGTCTCGCTGTATGTTACGGTTGATAGACAAGCACCCTGCAAACATTCTACTCAGCGCGTCTGCCACAACGTTCCCCTTACCTGGCATGTACTCGATAGTCAGATCGTAGTCTTTGATGAGTTCGAGCCAACGCCGCTGCCGTAAGTTCAGGTCCCGTTGAGTGAAGATGTATTTAAGGCTCTTGTGGTCCGTATAGATGCGGCAAGCTACACCATAAAGATAGTGCTGCCATAGCTTCAATACGAACACAATGGCCGCTAACTCAAGATCATGCGTAGGATAATTTTTCTCGTGTTGCTTCAATTGTCTCGAAGCAAACGAAATCACCTTATCCCTTTGCATAAGCACGTATCCCAAACCCGTCCGCGATGCATCGCTAAATATTTGAAACCCTTCCGGCCCGTCTGGAAGTGCAAGGATCAGCGCTGAGATGAGCCGTTTCTTCAACTCTTGGAAGTTCGATTCGCAGGCGTCGTTCCACTCGAATGCGATTCCCTTCTGGGTGAGGCGAGTCAGAGGTGACGCAATTTTGGCAAAATCTTTCACGAATCTACGGTAGTAGCCCGCCAAGCCGAGGAAACTTCGGATGTCGCCTGCTGAAGTAGGCCGCTTCCATTCGACTATTGCTTCAATCTTCTTTGGGTCCACTGTGACACCTTCTGCTGAGACAACGTGCCCAAGGAACGTCACGCTGCTCATCCAGAATTCGCACTTGCTTAGCTTGGCGTATAGTTGGTGCTCACGCAGAGTCTGCAGCACCGTCTTTAAGTGTTCCACGTGCTCTTCCTTGCTCTTTGAATATATGAGAATGTCGTCGTTGAATACAATGACAAATTTGTCTATGAACGGTCGGAACACCCGATTCATTAGATCGGCCATGAACGCGGCAGGAGCGTTGGTCAAGCCGAAGGACATGACCAGAAATTCGTAGTGACCATATCGAGTTCGGAAGGTGGACTTCGGCACGTCTTCGGACTTGATCTTCAATTGATGGTAGCCTGAGCGAAGATCAATCTTGGAAAACACCGTCGCCCCTTGCAACTAGTCAAACAGATCATCTATTCTCGGTAACGGGTACTTGTTTCGTACCGTGGCTTTGTTGAGTTCCCGATAATCGATGTACAGCCGCATCTATCCATCCTTCTTCCTCACAAACAATACTGGGGCACCCCACGGAGAGACACTAGGGCGAATATATCCGTGATCTAGTAACTCTTGTAGTTGTGCTTTCAGTTCCTTTAGCTCTGCCGGCACCATTTGATAAGGTGCTTTGGATATCGGTCGGGTGTCCGGAAAGGTGTCGATGCTGAATTCAATCTCTCGGTCCGGCGGCATCCCTGGCAACTCGTCTGGGAACACATCCGGAAATTCTGCTACGACTTCAGTCTGGGCCGTGCTTGCAATCTCCGTTCTCGTGTCTCGAACTGATGCTAGGTATCCGCTGCACCCGGACTGCAACATACGCCTTGCCGAAATCGCCGATATCACCATTGCCGACTTTGATGCTGCTCCGCACGAATAGGAGAACTCGGTTTCGCCCGGAAGGCGGAACACAATTCTCTTCTCCGCGCACTCGATCGTTGCGTGGCATGCACCCAACCAATCCATGTCGAGGATTATATCGTACTCCTTGACGTCGAGGACGATAACTTCCAATGATAGATTCCTCCCTCCGATGCATATATAACCGTCCCTACAAATATGAGTGGCAGGTATATCTACTCCCGGTGGAGTGCTAACGCTAAGATTCATATCTAAAAGTTGCATAGGTAATTCATTTTCTTTTACAAAGTCGGCAGATATGAAACTATGCGTTGCATCCGAATCGAACAATACTCTAGCAGGCATATTTTTATAGAGTAGTATACCTATCACGACAGAGTCGGACGCATAGGCTTCGTCCCGCGTTAGTGCGTAGACTCGGCCTTGCGCCCCTTGGCGATTTTGTGGGTTCACGGGCACCGCGTTTGCGCCATGGGCGGGAGGCACCCTGTTCTGGTTCTGGACGTCCCTTGGTGGATGTTGGTTCGCCCTCCCTATTCGACAATCTACCGCCTTGTGACCTAGCTGGCCACACTTGAAGTATCCTCCTCGGCAATCGACCGCCAGATGTCCCATCTTGCCGCAGCGATGGCAACGTACGCCTGGGTGAGGCCCCCGATACTCGGTCGTGCTCTAGCGCTTTGGCGCACCAGATCCTCCCACGTCGTTAGGACGCTTGTTGAAGTTGTTGCGGATGCTTGATCCGTCCTTCTGTGACGCTCGATCGAAGACCCGCTCCATATCAAGAGCAGCGTTATATGATTCCCTGTACATCTGGAATCTCTGGTTCATGACGTTCCGATGCAAATCTTTGTTCAGGCCTTGCTGGAAGCGCTCGTACCACGCCTCTGTGTTCGGTAGAAAAGACCCGGCAAACTTTGCTAGCTTCGCGAACTTTGCATCTTAGTCTTCAACGGACAAGTTTTCTTGCTTCAAGGACATGAATTCCTCTTCCTTCTGTCGACGAAGGGCACGAGGGATGTACTACTCGAGGAAGGCTCATTTGAACGTCTCCTACGAGATCTTGGCGCTGGGGTTGGACTCTTGGAGTTCCTGTTTCTTCGCCTCCCACCAGTCGTAGGCCCTCAAGTTGAGCTGCAACACTGCGCACCCGACTTTCTTGGACCCCTTGATGTTGAGGAGAGTGAACAGACTCTCAATCTTCACTAGCCATCCCATGACTTCGTCAGGCTCTGCTCGACTGTTGAAGTCCGGCGGGTTCATTTTCTTGAACTTTGTCATCTTGAGCAGGGAGGAGGAAGACACATGTTTTGTCTTTTCGGCTTGCACTTCTTCCTCGGACATGACGGTCGTCGAGTTCTGTTGCGTCGCTATGGTGCTCACGATCCTGGTCAGGGCGTCCATTTGCTTTTGTTGGGCGCTGACTTGGGCTTAGATCTGTTCCTGCAGCTGTCGTTGTTACGTCTCTGACTGACGTTGTTGGAGTTCTATGAGGCGTAGTAGTCACTCCATGGCAGATTCGCTAGGCGTCGCACCTTCGGTGCTATCCGTGCTAATCAATGTGGGGACACCCAGTCTTTCCATCATTCCTACAAAATTGAGCAAACCCGTTAGTATTCTCAAAATATCTACGGGCTTATATGTATGGAACGATTATTTCAGGCCGCATATGTCGAAAAGCATAGTTTTTGAAAAATCGCAACGGCATCATCTAAAGAAAGTATTTTGGAAGGTCCGAGGTGTGAACCGTGCTCTGATACCACTTGTCACGCCCCGACTCGCCGAATCGGTCGCCATCGCCTTGACTCAATATAAATCGATCCCCACGGGTCGGGACGTGATGTCGTGCAAGTCTTTATTAGACTTGCACAAGGCAAGGATGTGTGCTTGGAAATTCCTTTGACACGGCGCATTGAAATTAAACAGTGCAGAGAGTTTGAAGGCATAGAATAGGAAGAAACTTAGCTTTTCATTCATAAACTTGCAAAATATGTGCAAGGTCATTTTTACATTACATATGCCGTTGCGGCTACATCTTTGAAACACAAAAGAAACTATCAACACGCTCGCCTTGAAATAATCTTCGGCGTTCCATACATTCATGGCCCTTTATACATTTTGAACAAAAGCCTTCGGTCTGAATTGGGCATCAAAATACTTCAAAATAGGAGAGCTTCATGCCGTCTCCCGTTCTTCAGCTCCAGCTTAGTCTCAAGCTCCCGCAGCACGCTCGTTACCTGGGGAGTTGGGGGTTAGCACACTTGCTAGTGGATGGGACGAACCCACTCGTCTAAACCGACACCGCTTATTAAGGATTCAGGCAATACGAAGTGATCTTTCTATTTAGAACTATATGAGTTGCAGTTCATATCGAAGGCACATTTTAAACGATAACAACATAACCAATTTTAACCATTCTTACCACGACCGTGCTCCTTTCCTGCACAAGATACACATAATACTTACCACCTGCACAAGACAATAGGTGAGCATGCAATCTATCCTATATGCGGTCATTGGTGATATCGACACCAAGAAGGACGATTACATAGCCTTGCGATGTGTAATGCCCCGCTCCGCATCGGTGTATTATGATGAGTCGTTGACTCGAAGAGTTGCGTTGACCCGATGAGGTATCGATGCGAATCGATACAAGTGTTACGTTGGCTAAAGGTAAGCTTTGAGTCGGTTGGGATCTATGAATCGAATCGATGCAAAGGATAAGTCCCGTTTGAGCAAGTGCTAACTTTGGTTGATCTGGTGTGCAGGCTATGCTTTTACGCTGGACGATAAGAGGTCGGCATTTTGCCTTATGCAATGAAGTGTCCGCGAAACCAAATCGAGGCCCTACGACGGATTGTGGCATGGGCGCGATAGGCTAAATCAACCGAGTAGAGCAAAGGAATGGCTAAGTCCGGGAGTTAGCTATGCGATCGAATTATGGAAGCGAGACGCTTCAACTCAGCGAAATGGCAAGGCGTATCGACTTAAGGTGGGCGGGTTCTTGACTCTCTCTCCCTATTCCTTCACGTCAAATAAAATATGTTATGGTTTGCGTAATATGTTATCGAGTTGGCGAGCGTGGCTCGGCGAGTAAGTGTCTAAGTATGCGTTGAACACTAAAGTAGAACATTGAACAATCGAACAATTGAAGCGACGTGCATCAAGTGCACGGGTCGCGATAGGGCATGATGGTAGAACATTGAAAGACAACATCGAGATGTGCATAATGTGTACGGCTCCGAGAATATTGAACTCTAGGCGTAGAACATTGATTATGGTGCTGAGCGTGCCTTTGTGCACTCAAGCTACGAAATGACTAAGTAAATTCGGAGGTAGGCTATGCGAATAACATTATGTACGGGACGCGTGAATACGAGTATGAGATGACTAAGCCGTTGGGCGTCGTGCATCAATATGGATGTGTTGGGGCATAACGCCGACGGAGCTCCCCATGTAAATGGTGGATTATGTTTATGGCACGGGGAACCGTTTATGGCACGGGAAACCGTTTATGTGCGAGACTATGTTTATGGAATACGAGATCGGTTGGTATGCTATGGATTGTATGATATAGAACGTATTGCATGGTCAATGGACTCGGATTGCCCGTGTACGGGTACGGTTTCTCTCGAACGGTTACGCCGGGGCGCCGGGACCGTTCGGCCTAGGAGGGAATTATGTGTGATATTTATGGTGCACAACATTCGGACGGATTGCGACCGTCCAGTGCTGTGATAAGCTATGATATCCGTAAGTTTGGGATCCTTCGGATACTGGGCTAGCAACCCGTATCGAAGCTATTGTAGGCTTACACATAAGAGATGCCAAGTCCATTACGGTGCAAAACACCGTGACCTTCATATAGTTAGGGCCGGTGGGCTGAGATGAGAGCTGGGTGCAGGCGCAGGGCCTGCTACCCATTATGCATATATTTACGTTTATGATCGGTTGGTTGTACGAATCGTATGTTTGCTTATGTTATGTTCTAACCACTGCAGGCTAAGGAAAATGGGACGGCATGAGCACGAACACTATGTTTACGTTTATGTTATGGCTAACTGTATCTGCTGTAGGAACACGGGATGTGGTGACATATTATAATAATGTGCTATGTTAAGTTTTGCCATGAAACTGATCCTAAGGCTAAATAAAAAGACCACAAAGTAAGATGCATGCTCACTAAATAATTAAGTGTTTGGTTTGGGTGCGAGCGGGTTTTGATCAGTACGAAGCGAGGACGAAAGCACTAAGCCCCCACTAGTTTATGTGCAGGCTCAGGTTATGATCAGCTCGGGGCGGAGCTTGGCTTGGACGTGCTGAGGCATGGAGTCCTTGGCGTTCAAGAGGAGCTTCCGTATATGCGTTCGGACTTGCGACATGGAGATGTTCGGCCGAAGACTACTTAGTGGCAATAAAGGGACATAATGTATGGAACAATGTAATCCTTTGTGAGCTAGAGAGATCATGAGTGTTGTAGCCAATTGGCATTTTATGTGGGGCTATTCAGAGCCTTTGTAATCTTCAGTTCAATATGAATAAAAGAGATTCTTGTGTTATACTTTATTTCCTTCCGCTGCTTTATGTCATCAATTTGAGATAAACTCTATGTGAACTGTTATCTTGCCTTGCACGAGCGCAACTCCAGGCTCGTGCGACATCACGCCCCAGCGAGGACGATGATTCGGGTAAAATCTAGCGAGGACGAGCGATTTCCCGGGTCGGGGCGTGACAAGTTGGTATCAGAGCGGTTCCATCCTTTGGACCGTGCACGAATCTCTTTGACCCTCAGTTGCTTCGATATCGAAATTCAGTTGACTCTAAGTTATTTTCGCAACCGCATGGCTCATGGACCTGCTCGACGCTACATTGGATGTTCCATACAATAAGTCTATATTAAGTGCGTACGTCTGCCACAAGTATGTCATGACTATCACGTTATCTCCGGGTGCCGTCGGAGAGTGTTGGTTGCACGAAGTGCAACGAGTTATGGGATGTTGGTTGCACGATGTGCAACGAGTTATGGAATACTGGTCGCACGAAGTGCAATGATATATGTGTTGTCGGTCGTACGAAGTGCGAGGAGCTACGTGTTGTTGGTCGCACGAAGTGCGAGAGATATGTGTTGTTGGTTGCACGAAGTGCAACGGATCAATATGTGAGGCGATGCGTATTATGTGGCTACGCGAATGGTTATGTGTTGTTGGTTGCACGGAGTGCAGCAAGTCGTGAATCGTTCGTTGCATCGGTACAACGAGTCGATATGGTATGATGCGTGTTGTATGGCTATGCGGATGGATAGCGATATGTTGCACGGGATTGAGTAAAGACCTTAAGTATCGAGACTAAGTTGTTGCACGAGCTGCAACGAGCAGGATTCGAAGATCGCGGATGCGATTGTACGAGTTGAGTTGGTCGCTAAGTCGAGTTGAGTAGGCGAACGTTTATGTTGGCCGCATGTCGCGTTGAGCTTTTGAATAAGCAAATGTTGCGGGTGTGATCGAAATGATCGCCATGGTACGGTTAGATCGAATGTATGTCAAACTTGAGCTAACGTTAGAGCTGGGATCGGAAGGATCGCCATACGGGATAGTTGATTTGGGGAATAGATGTCGGACCTATGCGAAGTGTGATGTCGAGTGATGACTCGATTTCGAGTGGTATATACAATACCAATTATGCGAGCAAGTGTAGCAAAGTATTGTGTCGATAACGATAGGCTCGATCCTGAGTGGTATATGGAATACCACTTAGCGATAGCTATGTTAAGCCGGTTGGTGACTTGTGATAGATTACGTCGAGACGATATGTTGTTACGATATGTTTGTCCTCAACGGACGGAGTAGTATCGAGGCTTGAGTGGGAATGACTTGAGAGAAGTCGATGTGAGTATGTCTTGATGAATTAAGTTGAACGATTATGTGCGAAGTCGTACTTATGGATGATATGTCGGACGAGAATTCGTTAAGTATAAGTTGAACGATAGGCCGAGCATATGCGAACGAATGTTACGTTGAGGAAATGGTCGACCCGGTCGAACTTATGTTGAGTTAGTACGGAGACTTCTTCAGAACATGTTGAGTAAGTACGAAGAAATTGTGCGAACGAATTTGGGTTAACGCGATGAATCGGTGGCACGATCGGAGAGTGCGAGTTAGGGATATGAGAATGGATATGTGAATTGGGAATTGTGTCACGATTATGGTAGTTATAACGGAATGAATCTTGATGTGTGCAAGACTTGATTCGTATTCGAGTTTGGATAACGGCAGTGATTGCAACGAATTTAAGATTATGAGAAAGGAAGATGTTCAAGTTATGCATATCGACGATGGTATTGAGGCGTATCAAAGACGATATGTAATAACTCGGGGATACTCTGATTGAATGAACGAAAATTTTGTTGAGCATTGTTGTTGGATGAATAAGATGCAAGTTAAGTTGATGGCAGTTTGGATAATAACGGTAGGAACGCTTCGGAGAATTTGAGAGTCGATGGATATTGCTTGGGTGAAAATGAAAGTGTCGGAATTGCTTCGCAGATCACCACTGGGTTGACATTCTTGTCTTGAGCGAGCGCAACACTAGCCTCGCACATGCGTCACATCAAATTAGAACGATCATTCTGCGTGAGCGTTGGTATGGTGACTCATCCAGCGGGGATGATCGAACTTACGAGGCGTGGCAAATTCGATATGGACTTGTGGTTTGATGCGAAGGCGAAATTAAGGATTTTGCGATATTGTCAACGGTAGTATACGAGTGATTTGAGTAGTAGTGGCGCATCAGTTGTGTGGGGATAGATAAATTACTGATTGATAATATACGTCGGGTTGGATAAAGTTTCGTAGGAATCGTCGGGAATTGATTTGGCTCCGCGATAGGATATAGCATGGTTCGTTGTAACTGTCCTTCGTTGATAATCTTCAATTATCGAGCGTAGTTTCGGGGCAGATGACCCTAGAAGACTTGACCGCCAAATCAAGTGAATATTGAAGTCCTATAGGATGACCCTAAAGAAGTCGCATAAAATATTGTTAAGGATAAAGAATGATCGAGTATATGTTGAGGAACGTGCTTAGCGTAGTGACGCGGTAAGGCGATTGCAAGAACTCTGCAATGCGTGAGAGTAACGGATAGTAGAATGACCCTAAGAGTGTGTCGTAGATCGGTTGAGTAATGGTTAGGCCATGTGTATTGAGCGCGATCTATGTTACAAAATGAACCAGTCGGGATTGAATTGAAGTTTGAGTAAAGGATTCGTACTCGATCGAGAATAGGAGATGGGCGTATCGTAAGAGACCTTGGGTCGGAAAGATTGTTGCCTTTGAGCATCGTAGACTCAAGTTGACCTCTTGTGTCGGAAGAGCGCGAGCATGATGTCTGGATAAGTTGCCTAGCGGGGGCAGCCCCAGACTCGATGTGCGGGTAGTTCGAGAACATGGGTCGTGTTGGATAGTTGTGTGCGAGACTTAGTGTGGATTGTAAGTAGAAAAAAATGGAGACATGTGGACTTAGTCCATGTCGTTGAGGCCAAGCGTTATGAATGATTGGATGAAAGACTTGAGTTATGCGAGAGATAGGAAATGGTTGGGCGAATAGGCGTTGCAGGAGCTTGTTGCGATCGGATACGCAATGACTTATGCAATGCATATGTTAGGTGGCCGGTGAGAGCTTACGAGATCGAAGTACAGATTTGAATTAAGTTAAGTGCAAGATGTTGGAAGATGATCGCATGTTATGGTATGATGCATACGAGATGGAGAATAGGCGCTAAGATTTGACTAAGTCGAGTACGGATTGATTGGTGCTTGAGGATTAAGTTGAGCTTGTTAGTTGTCCCGATATCCTACAACTAAGCTTGGCTGAAATGCATATATTGGTGGGACGCCTAAAATATGTGTATGATCCAGACTGAGTTGTATGATTCAACGATACTAGCACGAGATCGTGAAGTGATCTATGCGAGGCACTTGGATTAAGTGTTGGTTTCGGTTCGAGGACGAACCTGATTTTGAGTGGTATATTATGTAATGCCCCGCTCCGCATCGGTGCATTATGATGAGTCGTTGACTCGAAGAGTTGCGTTGACCCGATGAGGTATCGATGCGAATCGATGCAAGTGTTACGTTGGCTAAAGTTAAGCTTTGAGTCGGTTGGGATCTATGAATCGAATCGATGCAAAGGATAAGTCCCGTTTGAGCAAGTGCTAACTTTGGTTGATCTGGTGTGCAGGCTATGCTTTTACGCTGGACGATAAGAGGTCGGCATTTTGCCTTATGCAATGAAGTGTCCGCGAAACTAAATCGAGGCCCTACGACGGATTGTGGCATGGGCGTGATAGGCTAAATCAACCGAGTAGAGCAAAGGAATGGCTAAGTCCGGGAGTTAGTTATGCGATCGAGTTATGGAAGCGAGACGCTTCAACTCAGCGAAACGGCAAGGCGTATCGGCTTAAGGTGGGCGGGTTCTTGACTCTCTCTCCCTATTCCTTCACGTCAAATAAAATATGTTATGGTTTGCGTAATATGTTATCGAGTTGGCGAGCGTGGCTCGGCGAGTAAGTGTCTAAGTATGCGTTGAACACTAAAGTAGAACATTGAACAATCGAACAATTGAAGCGACGTGCATCAAGTGCACGGGTCGCGATAGGGCATGATGGTAGAACATTGAAAGACAACATCGAGATGTGCATAATGTGCACGGCTCCGAGAACATTGAACTCTAGGCGTAGAACATTGATTATGGTACTGAGCGTGCCTTTGTGCACTCAAGCTACGAAATGACTAAGTAAATTCGGAGGTAGGCTATGCGAATAACATTATGTACGGGACGCGTGAATACGAGTATGAGATGACTAAGCCGTTGGGCGTCGTGCATCAATATGGATGTGTTGGGGCATAACGCCGACGGAGCTCCCCATGTAAATGGTGGATTATGTTTATGGCATACGAGATCGGTTGGTATGCTATGGATTGTATGAAATGGAACGTATTGCATGGTCAATGGACTCGGATTGCCCGTGCACGGGTACGGCTTCCCTCGAACGGTTACGCCGGGGCGCCGGGACCGTTCGGCCTAGGAGGGAATTATGTGTGGTATTTATGGTGCACAACATTCGGACGGATTGCGACCGTCCAGTGCTGTGATAAGCTATGATATCCGTAAGTTTGGGATCCTTCGGATACTGGGCTAGCAACCCGTATCGAAGCGATTGTAGGCTTACACATAAGAGATGCCAAGTCCATTACGGTGCGAAACACCGTGACCTTCATATAGTTAGGGCCGGTGGGCTGAGATGAGAGCTGGGTGCAGGCGCAGGGCCTGCTACCCATTATGCATATGTTTACATTTATGATCGGTTGGTTGTACGAATCGTATGTTTGCTTATGTTAAGTTCTAACCACTGCAGGCTAAGAAAAATGGGACGGCATGAGCACGAACACTATGTTTACGTTTATGTTATGGCTAACTGTATCTGCTGCAGGAACACGGGATGTGGTGACACATTATAATAATGTGCTATGTTAAGTTTTGCCATGAAACTGATCCTAAGGCTAAATAGAAAGACCACAAAGTAAGATGCATGCTCACTAAATAATTAAGTGTTTGGTTTGGGTGCGAGCAGGTTTTGATCAGTACGAAGCGAGGACGAAAGCACTAAGCCCCCACTAGTTTATGTGCAGGCTCAGGTTATGATCAGCTCGGGGCGGAGCTTGGCTTGGACGTGCCGAGGCATGGAGTCCTTGGCGTTCAAGAGGAGCTTCCGCATATGCGTTCGGACTTGCGACATGGAGATGTTCGGCCGAAGACTACTTGGTGGCTATAAAGGGGCATAATGTACGGAACAATGTAATCCTTTGTGAGCTAGAGAGATCATATCATGCCCCAGAACTAGAATACTGGAGAGCGGGGGCAGACATAGCCAGCTACGTATATTGAAATAGAATACATCTCAACTATACGGTCACGGTTGTCTAGATATAAGGGTTTACTACAAGCCAACAGTCTCTTAAGGTCAAGCCTATTGTCTCAATCTCAAGCAAGTAATATAGTCACAAGATGTATGATCATTAAATATACAATAAAAGGCGTTCCAAATATTACATATCAGCTGATCATGAAGCTAGTCGTACAAAATGTTAGGACTAGCAAGAGTTCAAGTCATACATGATCAACCCTAGGATTTGTTAATCATGTTTACAGTCCGTAGGCAGACAGTAAGTAAGGTGCATCGAGCTAACAGGTGCTCGTCGGCTAAACGCCTCAAAAGAATAATTTTACAATAGAGTGAGCGAAATAAAATAGAAAATCCACTCGTAGCCCGGGTTCCGTCTAGTCGCCAGTATCGGACTGGAGGTTCGGTAGATCCTCGGGTGCTGCTCCGAAATCTGGCCACACAAAACCAGCTGGGTCAAACCCCAGAAAGAGCAAGTGCCACAAAGGAGGCCACAAAATAAGAACAAAAGCCAGCATATCAGAACATAAGAAAATAATTACATAATAAAGACAATTATTAAGGAGAAACCTGGCAGGTGATATACGATGAGATAACCATGGAACTCTTCAGATAACCAGGTTACAACCCGTAAACCAAACAAGGACCGGGGTTGTAACCCTTCGTCTGAACGGAACTTGGTTTATCCCACCATTTATCGGCAAGATAAATACAAGAAATCAGGACCTGTAATTAATCATGATTAAGGTAAAGCACGAGTAGTCATGTCATGTCATAACTTGTACATGATCAGGGCAAGACAAGCGGGACTAGACTCCATCCAATCAATTACGGCTAAGCAAGTACTACGGCTTACTACTTAACTAACTAGGGTTATCACAAGCCTAATTACTAACAAGATGCAAGTGAGAATTTCCCGGTCCCAAGCCCTGCAGACTATCCAGTTATCCTTCCGCGGGTTGAGAGTTATAGGTGGGTACATCGCCCGGGAGACAAATGTACCCTTAGGTGACTTAGAGGGTGCAACACGCGACGGTGTGCTGGAAATGTGCTCTACTCGTCGGCAAGCTACAAGTCCAATTAAAGCGCCCAGATAACGAGATTGTCTGTGACTGGAAATTCTCTATGAACTACACTTTGATCTAGTCATTAGCCTGATCCATATTCAGTATGAATCCCCGACCGTGGGAACCAGGGAGTCACGTCCTAGACATGATGCAAGACAAGACAAGTGGATTGTACAAGAAAGCAAGCAGGAACACCCACGGTGTCAAGTTGATTATACAAGTCAAGTTAGCCGTCGCAACAGCATCAAGTCAAGTCAAGTTACAAGTTACAAGTTACAAGTCAAGTCAGGTCAAGTACAGGTCAAGTCAAGTACATGTCAAGAGTGCGCCGCCACGGGCCACTATCAAGTCAGGTTGGTCATGTCAGGAGTGTACCACTACGGGTCACTGTCGTGTTATGCTAGTTCTTGTCATACCATGCCATGCACAATAGTCATTCCAAACATATTAAGTAAAATCAAGTTCATGACAAAAGGCGTAAGGATATAAAATGGGCGTAAAATATCTAATAAAATATCAATATACAGGGCTATAGAAGAGCCAAGCTTAGAGAAATAAAACCAAAACTCCAAGAGCCAATAGATTGCGCAAGGGGTCAAAGGGTTGGATTGCACAGGAGTCAAGTGCGCCAGGAGCCAACTGCGCAGGGGTGAGCTGCGCAGGGGTGGATGGTGCAGCAGATAGATTGCGCTGGATCAGGTTGCACAGGAACGGATGGCGCAGCAGATGGATTTTGCTGGATCAGGTTGCGCAGGAATGGATGGCGCAGGGTCAGATTGCGCATGAGTGGAGTGCGCAGGGATAGATGGCGCATGGGCAGACTGCGCATGAGCAGACTGCGCATGAATCCTATGCGCACTCGGGTTGAGCACAGTTCGCCAAGGGACAAGCTGCGCGGTCGGCGCTGCGCTAAGGAGCACTGGCGAGGGGGAATGCGCAATCCACCCCTGCTCTAAAGAGCGCAGGCTGCTGTCTTCTTCTCCAGGCCGAGAAGAAGACTCCAAGAACTCTAAGGTTCAAAACTTCATATCTTGGTAAAATCAAAACAAAATCTAGACTTTCAAAGGTCTAACTTGAGTAAAATCGAATTCTCTTCCACATGGAAGCATCAAAACATGCAAAAATCGAAGTTTAATAGATCAAAACCAAGGATTTTCGAAAATAGTTAAAACCTAGATCTAGAAGAATGAAAGCTCCAAATCACAAAATGTCAAGTTCTAAAGTTGATCACCATGGCCTAATCTAGCTAATGAATAAATAAAAAGTGGTGCTTATTTGATGGCAAGGTGTACTTGCCTATAGGTGATGGTGTTGTGTCGAGGAAGGAAGAAGAAGAAGAAATAAATGAAAATAATGAGGAGAGAGAAAAGTAGGTGGGGATTTATGATGGTGGGTTGTGGTGGAATGAGGGTGGAGAATAGGTTAAGGTGTTCCTCCCATGATAAACCAAACCAAACCAAACCCTCTCCATAAAATAAACCAAGCCATGTAAAATCCAAATTACGAGAACCAAAATCCGCAAGTCAAGTCAATTACAAGTACATGCCAAAATCCAAGAAAATAAAATACAGGTCCGAAATACATATAAGCCTGATAAAATACGTATTCCGAATATGGGTGTTACAACTCTACCCACCTTAAAAGAATTTTGTCCTCGGAATTTAATCAAGGAGCTAGAGATATAAAAGCCAGCTATACTATCCACAAGGCTACACTAAGCAAACAATCAAACATTCATACATGCAAGCAAGGGATGGAAAAGCATAAGGTATAAGGAAGACATTATACCTTACGAGTCAAACAGGTAGGGATAACGTGATCGGATATCATCCTCACACTCCCACGTTTGACTTTCCCAAGGAGCGAGGAACTCAAGCAACACGAACTAAACTGATAGTCTTGCGCTTGAGGTCTCTCTCTTTGGTCAAACATGGACACGGGCCTTTCCTCATACGAAAAGGTTGGTACCAAGAACCATTTTTGAATGATCTAGGACATGGCTCGAGTCCGGGATATACCGTCGTAATTGGGATACATGAAACATGACATGTGTTCTGCATAACGATGGCGGAAAGCAAGACAATAGGACACATATACCTCTCTGTCGATCCTGGGTCTGGGCCTGGGCCAGGGCAAACTGCTGAGGCCTCTGTTGCTGGAAGGCTTGGGCCTGAGGCGGCAATGGCCTCGGAGGCTGGTACTGCTGCTGAAACACTTGGGCCTGAGGCAGCAATGGCCTCGGCAATGGATACTGCTGCTGCTGCTGGACTGGTGCTGGTGCTGGTCCCCTTATCGAGGGACTAGTCTGGACTGATGAGGAGGGACCGGCTCTATTCGGACAAGACCCTATCTTGTGGTCCGGTGCTCCACAAGCCAAATACAATCCCTGAGCTCTGCGACACTCTGAAACAACGTGTCCTGGCTTCCCACAATGAGTGCAGCCCATTGCGGAAGACTGCTTCTGCTTCTGTTGCTGAGGGAACGTGACCGACGTCACTGAGGCTGCCTGCCTCGGAGTTCCAATTGTCAAGGCCCTGACTGCTGGGGCTGGTGCTGTCGACTGGGTCATCTGGCCGTGAGATCGCTTCCGACCTCCGGTCCTGTCCACGATCCTGTGGGAGGTATACTCGTGCCTCCTGGCTGTCCTCAACACTGCATCAAAAGTCTGATGTTCAAACTGTTCCACTGCTAACAAAATCTCGAGGTGGAGCCCTTGCTGGAACCGCTGGGCTCTATCAAACTCGGTCGCCACCAAGGTGGGAGCAAACCGACTAAGCCTGGAGAACTCGGCCGCATATCCATCGACCGTCCTGCCTCCTTGCTTCAGATTGGTGAACTTGGTCTGTAGATCGTACCGAGCCACCGCATCAAAGTACTTAGTCTGGAATCTCTCTCTGAATAGTGCCCATGGAATAGGGGCCACTAATCCCATGGCCTGTGCTGCCCACCAGCTGCGGGCAAGATCCAGTAACTGTAGACGCACTACGGCCACCTTCTCGTCCTCCGGGGTTCTGGCTGCCTCTAGAATGACTTCAGTATCCTGGAGCCACGCGTCAGCAACGATAGCATCTTCACTGCCATCGAAGAATAGAGGGTTCAGGCGCTTGAAGCTGTTCGCTGCACTGTTCCTTGGATTACCGCCTCTGTTCAGAGCATCTTCCACTGCCTGGTGCAAGGCATCTCCTCTGCGATCTTGAGAAGTTATCAAGGCCCTGATGAGACCTACCAAGGTGCCATCATCCGGCTCAGCAGGCTGAACGGGCTGAACTGGCGGCTCTCCTCCAGTAGGTACGACTCGGGAGGCAACTCCGGAATGCTGGACTTGATCTCCAGGTTGCTGGTCCACGGGAGGTGCTCCTACTTGCTGATCGACGGGGTCAGGTACAGTGCCGCTGAAGAAGACGACACAGGAAAAGCAATAAGAAAGGACCAGGACAGATCAACGATACAAGCACATGATCAAGACAAGAATCCAGAGATTTAGAGGATATGAACGGAGATCAAGGACGAGTAATGATTGAGACATCTATTCGGTAAACCCTTATATTTCTTGAAGGCCAAGACCTGCATGGGCCACCACTTAAACCATGTCATGCCCCAGAACCAGAATACTGGAGAGCGGGGGCAGACATAGCCAGCTACGTATATTGAAATAGAATACATCTCAACTATACGGTCACGGCTGTCTAGATATGAGGGTTTACTACAAGCCAACAGTCTCTTAAGGTCAAGCCTATTGTCTTAATTTCAAGCAAGTAATATAGTCACAAGATGTATGATCATTAAATATACAATAAAAGGCGTCCCAAATATTACATATCAGCTGATCATGAAGCTAGTCGTACAAAATGTTAGAACTAGCAAGAGTTCAAGTCATACATGATCAACCCTAGGATTTGTTAATCATGTTTACAGTCCGTAGGCAGACAGTAAGTAAGGTGCATCGAGCTAACAGGTGCTCGTCGGCTAAACGCCTCAAAAGAATAATTTTACAATAGAGTGAGCGAAACAAAATAGAAAACCCACTCGTAGCCCGGGTTCCGTCTAGTCGCCACCATCGAGCTGGAGGTTCGGTAGATCCTCGGATGCTGCTCCAAAATCTGGCCACACAAAACCAACTGGGTCAAACCCCAGAAAGAGCAAGTGCCACAAAGGAGGCCACAAAATAAGAACAAAAGCCAGCATATCAGAACATAAGAAAATAATTACATAATAAAGACAATTATTAAGGAGAAACCTGGCAGGTGATATACGATGAGATAACCATGGAACTCTTCAGATAACCTGGTTACAACCCGTAAACCAAACAAGGACCGGGGTTGTAACCCTTCGTCTGAACGGAACTTGGTTTCTCCCACCATTTATCGGCAAGATAAATACAAGAAATCAGGACCTGTAATTAATCATGATTAAGGTAAAACACGAGTAGTCATGTCATGTCATAACTTGTACAGGATCAGGGCAAGACAAGCGGGACTAGACTCCATTCAATCAATCACGGCCAAGCAAGTACTACGGCTTACTACTTAACTAACTAGGGTTATCACAAGCCTAATTACTAACAAGATGCAAGTGAGAATTTCCCGGTCCCAAGCCCTGCAGACTATCCAGTTATCCTTCCGCGGGTTGAAAGTTATAGGTAGGTACATCGTCCGGGAGACAAATGTACCCTTAGATGACTTAGAGGGTGCAACACGCGACGGTGTGCTGGAAATGTGCTCTACTCGTCGGCAAGCTACAAGTCCAATTAAAGCGCCCAGATAACGAGATTGCCTGTGACTGGAAATTCTCTATGAACTACACTTTGATCTAGTCATTAGCCTGATCCATATTCAGTGTGAATCCCTGACCGTGGGAACCAGGGAATCACGTCCTAGACATGATGCAAGACAAAACAAGTAGATTGCACAAGCAAGCAAGCAGAAACACCCACGGTGTCAAGTTGATTATACAAGTCAAGTTAGCCGTCGTAACAGTATCAAGTCAAGTCAAGTTACAAGTTACAAGTTACAAGTCAAGTCAGGTCAAGTACAGGTCAAGTCAAGTACATGTCAAGAGTGCGTCGCCACGGGCCACTATCAAGTCAGGTTGGTCATGTCAGGAGTGCACCACTACGGGTCACTGTCGTGTTATGCTAGTTCTTGTCATACCATGCCATGTACAATAGTCATTCCAAACATATTAAGTAAAATTAAGTTCATGACAAAAGGCGTAAGGATATAAAATGGGCGTAAAATATCTAATAAAATATCAATATACAGGGCTATAGAAGAGCCAAGCTTAGAGAAATAAAACCAAAACTCCAAGAGCCAATAGATTGCACAAGGGGTCAGGGGGTTGGATTGTGCAGAAGTCAAGTACGCCAGGAGCCAACTGCACAGGGGTGAGCTGCACAGGGTACCAACTGCGCAGGGGTGGATGGCGCAGCAGATGGATTGCGCTGGATCAGGTTGTGCAGGAACGGATGGCACAGCAGATGGATTACGCTGGATCAGGTTGCGCAGGAACGGATGGCGCAGGGTCAGATTGCGCATGAGTGGAGTGCGCAGGGATAGATGGCGCATGGGTAGACTGCGCATGAGCAGACTGCGCATGAATCCTATGCGCACTCGGGTTGAGCGCAGTTCGCCAAAGGACAAGCTGCGCGGTCGGCACTGCGCTAAGGAGCGCTGGCGAGGGGGAATGTGCAATCCAGCCCTGCTCTAAAGAGCGCAGGCTGCTGTCTTCTTCTCCAGGCCGAGAAGAAGACTCCAAGAACTCTAAGGTTCAAAACTTCATATCTTGGTAAAATCAAAACCAAATCTAGACTTTCAAAGGTCTAACTTGAGTAAAATCGAATTCTCTTCCACATGGAAGCATCAAAACATGCAAAAATTGAAGTTTAATAGATCAAAACCAAGGATTTTCAAAAATGATTAAAACCTAGATCTAGAAGAATGAAAGCTCCAAATCACAAAATGTCAAGTTCTAAAGTTGATCACCATGGTCTAATCTAGCTAATGAACAAATAAAAAGTGGTACTTATTTGATGGCAAGGTGCACTTGCCTATAGGTGATGGTGTTGTGTAGAGGAAGGAAGAAGAAGAAGAAATAAATGAAAATAATGAGGAGAGAGAAAAGTAGGTAGGGATTTATGATGGTGGGTTGTGGTGGAATGAGGGTGGAGAATAGGTTAAGGTGTTCCTCTCATGATAAACCAAACCAAACCAAACCCTCTCCACAAAATAAACCAAGCCATGTAAAATCCAAATTACGAGAACCAAAATCCGCAAGTCAAGTCAATTATAAGTACATGCCAAAATCCAAGAAAATAAAATACAGGTCCGAAATACGTATAAGCCTGATAAAATACGTATTCCGAATATGGGTGTTACAGATCATGAGTGTTGTAGCCAATTGGCATTTTATGTGGGGCTATTCAGAGCCTTTGTAATCTTCAGTTCAATATGAATAAAAGAGATTCTTGTGTTATACTTTGTTTCCTTCCGCTGCTTTATGTCATCAATTTGAGATAAACTCTATGTGAACAGTTATCTTGCCTTGCACGAGCGCAACTCCAGGCTCGTACGGCATCACGCCCCAGCGAGGACGATGATTCGGGTAAAATCTAGCAAGGACGAGCGATTTCCCGGGTCAGGGCGTGACACGATGCGCCCTCCAGTCCAGGTAGCGAGCCTAACTGGAGGTCTCGCAATGCCTCGTACCGAAGCACGATTTCCATAATTTTCTCCTAGGCCGATTCGGTCCCAGAGCTCCGGGTACCATCTCGAGGAAAGCTCACCTTGTGCACAAGTCGTCCTTGACCATGCGAATGTATGAACAGTTTAATATGTATGAAGTAAATTGCATAGCGTAACCATTATCGAATCACATAATCATTCCTACTCGTGCAAGGGTCCCTTCCCCCGAAATCGTACGTTCTGATTTAGCGTCCCGTAGGCACCAAATTCCCCGAGGCATGATGTACCGCCACCAAGGTTTTCATCGTTGTATTTTGCATGGCATGAGTATATTATATCTCTTTCTTAAAACTTTATCTTTTCTCTACTTAGTGTAACTTATGGACTTAGAGTTAACTTCTCTAGGTTGATATATTATCCCAAGCTCTTTATCTTAGTGGCAAGCATACATCCCGTTAGCATCATCGATTTGAACGTTGAACTTTAAGAATTTAGTTGGCAGGAAGGAGTAGAAAAGAAGGGGCCGAAGAACCACCCACCTAAGGAGATTGTGCCGAGAGTAGGAGAACGCTTCGCGACGGTCAAGCGTCAGTTACACGAACTCCTGCAATGGCACAAGCATCGAATTAGAATCCTTCCTTCGAAATTCTCAAGGACGCATTTAAAAATCGACGCGAAAGCACACTATCAAATCCACGCAATAATTCGTTCAGAAAGCCAAAAAAACCAATAAAACCAACGGCAGACGGGTTGCGTCGCTCCCTTTAGAGTTCCTTCGCCAAGACGCCGCCTACCGCATCTAGGACTCATTCCAACAGTAGTCGATCCATTAGTTGGAACGGTACTCATATCACTCGTCCAAATCGATTTTATTGATGCCATGGTTTTTGTATACCAAACTCGTCGCCGAGTCAGACTAGCCATCTATGTTCCCGACCATGTCTGACTTGGCACGAGCCTATTACATAGTGCTTCGCCCCAACGGGAGTGGGGCACTACAGAACGCGTGCATGGCACGTTCCCGTGATGCGAGGCTTGACGCAGCCAATTTGCTCATCAAGTTGTTGCACGATTAAGTTAGGCTAAATTATGTTAGGCTATCGAAGTCATTCTAAGCACTGTCCCATGTTTTCTGCGGTTATCGTAACCACATGGTCCTACAATCGTAAGGCCCATCATGTGAAGTATGACTTAGACGGTAGTGTCTCATAGAGTTCAAGTTGGCTTAAGACACAATGTCATGGACTTAGTAGTTTTAAGGCACGGGCCACGGTTGAGTAAATTGAGTTTGAAAAAAGGGCTATCAAATGGTCGTACTTGAGTTGAGCAAAGATGATAGGACAAAATGGAAGGATACTCACGACCATATTTGGTGGCCCATGCAGGTCAGAGTATATCGTCTCGGTTACGTAATTGTACCGATACGAGCCTGCGATAAGATTAAATAGGATCTCAATCCACAACTGCTTGACAATTCCTTTGAACTTTATTATCGTCATTGAACTCCATATATGTAGTCACTCTCTTTCTTTCATTGACATCTCAAATTATTGTTTCTCGTTTCTCCCTATTTTTGAGAGACGAACGCTAGTGCTTGATGTAAGATATAAAATGGTTAGTACTACCTATATACTACATGGGTTATTTACATTGTTAGGATGATTGCGTTTGCAATTAAGGTTGTATTAGAGGGAATATAGCTTAAGTTATGAAACATTAAAATTTTGAAGGATTGATGAACAATATTGAATGATTTGAGGAAATTCTCCCTTGAGGGTATAATCTTGTTCTTATAAAAGATTGGTGCATTTTAAGGTGCGTAGATATGTGCAGATTGAGAGATTAAGTGCTTTTAAATTTTGAGAATTTTTCAAAAGAAAAAAATTATGATTTACTTGGGTTAATGTGAAAAAAAGGGGGGAACTTTAAGCTATGGAGTTGACTTGAGGATAAAGGTGTCTTGAAAACTTGAATTTTGAATTTTTATATTGGATTAAAAATTCTAGTTTGACGATTTGGTTTAAAGTTTGCGCGTTAAATCATCAATTTAGAATTTGATGGCGAAGATTGAAATTTGAAAACTATGAAATTCTAAATCAAAAATTTTGGTTTCTTCGGCTAAAGAATTGAAAAAGAACTGGTTTTCGAGGATTAAGAGACTTTCATAAGATAATACTTATAATTCAATTTTTTTTTTTGAGGATTTGGTAACTAGAAGACAATATTGTGAATGGCCTGACGAGAAAATTTAGATGGTCTTACATCTAGAATGGTCTTGTACTTAAATTATATGATCAAGCATATGAAGTTACAATTAAATTTTATCTTCGAGGTTAGAAGTAAGGAGGGTATATGTTTTAATTTTTTTATAAGATAGTTGTAAAAAGATGATGATAATAAGATTTTGAATGACACGAGGTCTTGAGTATTAAGAAATAGTAATACGGTGAGGGATTTAAATTAGAATTTTAAGCAATTGGTTATGGTGTTACCTTTATGGAGCAATGAGACAAAGTTGTTGATAAAAGGAAAATAATAATTGGCTTACGGGTTAAGCAATTGTGATGGAGATCCGATTTGAGGTATATATGTTATGGAGGGTAGTCATAAAAATTGTAAATTGCAATAAATTAGTTCCGTTTAAATTTCGAGGACGAAATTCTTTTAAGGTGGGTAGATTTGTAACCCCTCTTTTTGTACTTTTTTTTATCGAGCAGAGAGGGGAGATGATTTATTATAGATTTATCTAATATCTTAATATATTTTTTTAGTTTAACTACTTGATACGTATCTATAACAAACTCTTATTTAAACTATTTTTCAATATTATTATACATTTTTTAATTTTTATTAGAAACTTGTCACGTGATTACAAGAAACTATATATATATATATATATATATATATATATATATATATATATATATATATATATATAATTTTATTAGAAACTTGTCACGGGATTACAAGAAACTATATACCAAAAGCCATAACGAAATATTATAAAAAAAATTAAATTTTTATTAGAAACTTGTCACAGGGATTTTTTTTTTTTAATATAAATTTATAATAGTTTCTAATACCAAAAGTCTCCTTAAATTTATAAGAAACTATTATAAATTTTTATAAGAAATTATTAGAAACTAATATACCAAAAGCCATAATGAAATACATAACACATCGTTGCACATGTTATAGATACGTTTTGAATATTTTTTCGTTCTTTTATTAAATCATCTCTCCTCCTCTCCTCTGTATAAAAAAAAAAGGTACAAAGTCTGGCGACAATAGTGATGGCGCCAAGGAGGGGGGAGGGCTTGGCGCCATCACAAATGTCACCAAGGTCGCGTCATGTGTGCGGCGACATCTCTAATGTCTTATCGTCCTCTTTTTCGTTATTTTTCTAAAATTATCCTTTTTGCATAATTACACTAAAGTTTATTTTACTGTGTAAAATTTTCCTATATATTTATATTACGAGTGATAACTATTAGCAAGTTTCCCAAAAAGATCCGCCGGTTTTCCGACCAGCTCACTTCCTAAAGTGGGAGTTGAGTTAATTGGCGTTGTTAATAATAATTAAAAAAAAAAAAACGTTATAAGCATGTGAAAGCAAGCAACAAGTAGACTTTAATGTTTGAACAATATGACCCGAAGTTTATTTATGTACTTCCATTTGTTAGACAGCTACTACATAGTACATAAGCACTTAATACTAGGACTCGGAATGGAGTCACAATGCAACAAATAATTTCCAACTCTTTACTTCATGTGATTATTGTCTGGGAAATGATATTGCTGTCTAACAATAGAAATTGGCTAATTCTAAGAGCACTTCACATTTTGTTAGAGGCTATTTCTTACTAGAGAACAATCCATAAAAGTAAAAAAAAAATAGTGGAGACAGTCTGAATTTTACTTGGACATAGCACATCTTACCCCCCCCCCCCCCCAAAAAAAAAAAAAAAAATCATTTCTAACACTTCATTTCATCAATTTATTTCTCTCTCTTCTACATTCATAAAACCAAAACTCTATTTCTCTTCTCCATAACTCCAATCCCAAATTTCTAAATCCGAAATTCCTTCTCCATTCCTCTCATTCCAAGCAATGACACACAAGTCTAAATCTTCATCACAATCTAGATATTTTTTGACCTATTTTGCTATTTTTTTCGTTTTAATAAATTTTTCCCAAAAAATTCTCCAAATTTTTTTCTCTAAACTCTAAATTCCTTCTCCATTACTCCAAAAAATTCTAGGTCACATAAGTTGTCACGCCCCGCTCCCGTAGGAGCGATCGTCCTCGCTAAGGCGTGATGCCGCACGAGGCTAGATTGCGCTCGTGCAAGGCGGATTCCATAACGGCCGATTACAGTGACTGCGACGGGGTCGTCGCACAGAAGTCCCGTGCAGAGACATTGGTTTATAGCAGCGAAATTAGAACCAAACACATGAACACAAGTCATTCAAAAGAATCTCTTTATTGATATTGAATACAAGATTACAATGTCTCTCGTGCTCACTTTTCTCTCATTTACAAGTCACTCTGCTCTCCCGCATCTCTCGATACAATACTTGAATCCAGCGGAAGCTTCGGAAGGCGATGTCCATACATTATGTCCTGTATAAGTCTTCAGATCACGCGGCCGCACGCTTCGACTCGCCAAGGAACTCCGTGCCTCGACGCATCCAAGCGAGCTCCGCACCACGAGCTTCTACCTGTGCCTGCACATGAAACACTGTGTGGGTGTCAGTACCACTGTACTGGTGGAGTGAGCTCCTCGCCCACCCATACAAAACCTACACGTTTCATTTACTTTGTGCAACATAAACCCTTTTACGATTGTCTTTCTATTCTTGCCTTAGGATCAGTTTTGGGACCAGCGCCTTAGCGCAACTTGTGTATCGGAACCATCACGTGCTTGCAATGTCAACGTTAACTCATACTTTGTATCTAGACCACTCCTTGTGCCAACAACGTTAACCTATCAAGTCGTGTTTTCCTTACGGCCATAATCAGAGACGCAACTACACGAAGGACTCCATTTCCTTGCCTCTAGACCTTTCTCGTGCTTACATTGTCGACGCACCGGCTTATACTTATCTTTTGTGTCAAACTCTGGGACGTAACGACTCGGTCGTGCCATAACTCGATTCGTGCTTCAATATCTTCGAGGCAGCGCCTCCTCGCTTAGTCTCGCTTATACTTGTGTTGTAACAACGCGACCGTGCCTCATATTTCAAGGCCGTGCCCAATAACTCAACGTAACTTCACACAACTTGCCCTACGGCCCTTTTTGACTTAACTCGCAACTTAACACTCGACGCCACATCTCGTGCCGAAGCACGTCGCCTTCGTTGTAGCCAAATCTTAGGCTCAGACGTTGTGTCTTTTTAACTCATACATATTCAACTCAATCCAAAGGCACACACACGGATTGTCGCCCGTGCCGACACAAAACTTACCATGTTAGTTGAAAACAATTTATATCAAGTATTTGTTATGGAGGTCAATTGGCCTAACCAGCCGCCTTGGACGTAGCCTGGTAATACGGGACCCTTGCAACGCAAGTAGCGAGCCCCGATGCAAGTCCCCGTCTTACCGATCGCCTTTCCAGCGTTGCCTATTACCCAGCTCGGCTACAACCAGTTTCTTCCTAGGCCGAGTCGGTCCCGTGGCCCCGGGTTTCCGCTCGAAGAAACCTTTCCCTTGTCGACAAGTCGTCCATGACCACGCGCCTACGCTAACTTCTAGACTTAACGTAATGCAAGGTCTTATTATTATCACAGTTCTTTTGTTTTACTCTTTCCACTTTTCGTACTTCCTTTGCAGAGCCCCTAACCAGGGTTGCCTCGGCGACTGAACCACAGTCCCGATATATTTCCTCTCGGCGACTAACCATCGCTTAGACTTAACGTTCTTTTGAACTCAGGGAATGGCTACTGCATAGCCTTCCAACTTAACTTGAACATAACGTATTTCTTTAAGTACCAACAGACCGTGGCTAACTTTCCAATAAACCAACCGTGGCTCTTGCCTTAAACCGACTCATGTTCTACGCAACGCTATCGCCCAAGTCATACTTCATATGACGGGCCTTGGGGTCGTGGGACTATTTATCTTGACAACCGCAGAATGAGCGGGACAGCACGTAGAATAACTTAGGTCGACCGGCATAACTTTGTCTAACTCACTCAAGCCTACAACATAACCCAAGGGATGAGCAAAGGCTATGCCAAGCCTTGCGGGACAGGACCGTGCATGCTTTAGCAAGCATTTGTGCGGGCGACGCCTATGACTTAGGCTAACTCTCAGCTTTTGCACCGAAGACCAACTTTCCTTCTCCCAGGCCACGGGACGAAGGACCGAGTGTCATTTTCAAAGCACGTCGTACACCAACTCTAAGCCGACCGTGGGACGTTCTCCATATTCTAACTCATTTTGACCCGTCGGGATTATTCCCTTAGCTATGAGGATGCGTAGCTTTTATTTATCAAGCCTAACTTGTGCAAGTTGAAAACACGATTTATTATGTGAAGGCAAAGATGAGGAGAGTTCACCGAAACTACCCCACCTGAGCGATGTCTCCAAGTGTTACGACCCGCACCCTAGAAATAGGGCACGTGACGTGGGTACGTCCAGCCTACGCCGCAGCATCGACGGTAGAACGCTGTCCTAGGTCATAACATCTAACAGATAAGGGTAATATACAGTTATACTTCCCGAATGGGGGCGATATAACACAATATAACTCAACCACATCTAGGATAGAACAGGAATGATATAGAAAGATAAAGATAGATAACAACCAGGAATGTAACATCACAGAGATACAAATCCAGAATTCTAAGTGACTAAAATAAAATACATCTCAGAATATCTCAAGTCTAAAACAGTGATCCAAAAAGTAAGGCAATCCTAAAAACTAAAGGAAGTAACATCAACTGCCAGCAGGTCCAAGTCACTAGTGATGTCTAATGCTGCACCAAGAGGGATAGACACCAGAGCCTCATCATTCACTGTAAAATTTTCAACAGGTCCAGTCAGGACAGGAGCGAGTACAGTACATCTCAACAAATCATAGCAGGTTAGAAACATATGACATGCAGTAAAATAAGATACAGGTACTGAAAGAAAACAGTATGTAAAGCAGGAAAAGAACTGTAATATAAATATCTACTATACATAGAGAACTAGCAGTGACTAGTGAGTCAGAGTACGAGATAGCACATGTGAACAGGACAGATTTGCACAGGATGTCGAGGTGCACAGGAATCTATACTACGAGGAATTGTTCACACGACCACTAGCACTCCCCCGTATCCCCAATCAATACACAAGGATCTAAACAGGTTATATTATTGCACATGATATCACATGGGGGCCCATATAGGGTGCACATGATAGTATACATGGGGGCTCCGTGAACATGAGAGTACAAGATTCACAGGAGTGCACATGTAATGAAAGCACAGGAGTACATGATGTAAGTGAAACGCACAAGCACAATGTACCCGATGCTTCCGAGGGGGATAACATCGCATGTAGAGATCCATATAGTACCAATCCGTGTGACCAACGTGACAGTACAAGTAAAGTAATCTACTGCAGGTAATAATTCTAAGCATGATATGAAATGATCAGAGAATGTACTCGCCTCGTATCTGAATGTCTGAAGCAAATGTACTGTCCGATGAGAGGTGTCTGGCTCCTAATCAGAACAGTACAAGTCACAACAAGTCTAAAATGATATAATGAAGTCCTACTATGCATTCTACATGATTCTAGGTCAATCTAGGCCAAAGTCAACTCTTGGTCAACTCTGGTCAACCCTAGAAGTCAAACTAGGTCAACTAGGTCTATACTAGTCTAACCTAAGTCTAACAAGTCATTTCTAAGTCTAACTAGACTAATAGACACACCATAGACCTATAGCTCATACATCTATACCATACCACATATGAAAGTATATGAATATCCCTATGTGCATATAGGCTAGTATCCATAGGCTCCCATATATGATATTTAAATTACATATATATACAATCACACAATTTAAGGAGAAAACATATATATACATATATAGGTATATATATGATACACACATATGTAAATATAGGAAACTTAGAAAACAACCAAAGGCTAAAGTGTATGTGTGTGTGAAGAGTGTGAATGTGTGTGTATAGAGTGATAGGAAAAACACTAAAACAGTTAAGGGAAACAATATGGGGTGTGTGGTCTACATGTGTGTGTGGAGTAGTGAGAGGGAGTAACCCAAACAACCACCAATGCATTAGATTCTAAGTGTCAAACAAACTCAGATTTAAAAACAGTTTTAGGATGAACTTTGAATCTAATAATGTACACTCACAACAGACAACCAAAACCAATCCATAGAGATCTCAGATTTCAAGCTTTGTTCTCAGTTCACAGGGAAAATACCAATGCATTGCCTTCATTCAAAACATGATCAGAAAATAAAGAAGGGACAGGAAACCAATTCAGTTTCTAAGGTAACCACATTGCAATTAAAACAAAGGAAATTTCAGTTGTACCCAGCAGTTAAGGTACCAAGTTATCAATGGGAAAAGAACCTGGAATCTCAGGTTCAACCAAATACTCAAAATCAGTTTAAAAAATGAACTGTCAACATCTCAGTTAAAGCCTCATTCACATCTTAGTTTATCAAGTCACACAACCACCAAATTGACCCCAAATTCCTCATACATATAGATAATACTTAGAAGAACACATTAGGGGTTTGATAACATGTAAACAACAGTATCTAACAGGTTAATTTGATGTCCAAAACTCAGTTTATCAATCTGGACTGAAACAGAAATATGGACTGATACTTCACAGTTTTAATAAAACAGGGAATTGACATTTGATAATGCAAATCATTCTAAAATAGAGATTTAATGGTTGGTAACTAGCAAACATATTTTATACATGCTATGAAACTTGTTTGTGTCCACAAAAGTGGACACAAACGTGTCCAGTATCAAATAGACCCAAAACAGCATACACAGGACACAGAACCAACACTACATCGTGCACGTGTTCACACCAATACTGTGCACGACACGATACGACACAACCCTCGTGCACGTGTCCCAAGGTTGACCTAGACTAAGGCTATCCAATGGACACCCTGTCCTGTGTCCAAGTCACGTGTACTGGACACAAAGCGTGCGTGTCAGTGCACAAAAATAGTGAAGGACTGCACAGGCCAAGCCCCATGCACGAGCTCGTGCGTGTCCGACACACCACGTGGGCTCGTGCCACTTGACACACGGGGTGACAGAAGTTGCCCCATGACGTGTGTCAAGTCTCACATGTCGGGGAGTCGTGTCCAGGGCGCTGTGTCCCCCGAATAGCAGGACAGCGTGCACAGCCTGCTCGCGCGCGTGCACCCGCGTGTGCACGTGTTAAATCCGACTCGACACGACACAATGACACCCCCAGTCCAACATAAATGCATAAGCAACCCCAAAAACTAAATTCCTATTCAAATACATTTCTAAATTACACACGAAATGCCCATTGGGGCATTTCATCAAACACCTAACAGGGAACACTGATACGTGTCCAGAATGGACACGAAAATGACACGAAATTCCAGGAAAACCTAGTCTTACAGTTTGGCTAGGGTTTGGACATCCTAAAAATGATTTTTACAGAATTTTTAATAGGTTAGAGGAGGTTATACCTAGTGGTGCACCAAGCTCCAAAAACACACCAAAGAAGAGATCCCTTCAAGCTCCAAAACTCCTCAAATTGTGTGCCCCCTGTCAAATCTCAATCCCAACAGCAAGAAAACACCATTTAGAGACTATAGGAATTTGTTTGAAGGAAAAATGAGCTAATTTGGATTTTCTATGAATTTGTGAAGTTGGAACATTACCTCTTTTCTAAACTTGATGAATCCTAATGAAAGAGGCTATCCCTAAAAATTTGGGAGGATATAAATAGGGGATGGGCTGCTATGTGGCTGGCCAAAGGACCTAGGGTTAGGGTTTTAGCTTGTGGGTTGAGTCCTAACTAGTCTAGTCATGATTTGACTTGTGACTACACAAGCCATTCTCTAACCAAACTAAATCCGATTAGCCCCAAATCAATTCTAACTAACTTGAAATAATTAACTTAGGTCACACTAGGGTTTCTTAACCTAACCATGGTGTCTGGACCTAGGTTGGCCAATAGGATAGTCTCCTAGTCCACATGGGTCACAGTCTAAAACTAGCACCAAACAATTCACCAAAAATTACCAAAAATCACTAAAAATCATATTAATTATATTTAATAATAAAAATCCCAAAATAATTTCAAAATTTTGAAAATGACCAAAATACCCTCAATTGAAAAACTGGGTGTTACAATCCTACCCACCTTAGAAAAATTTCGTCCTCGAAATTAAGATGATCGTACCCCTTCTAGGTCAAACCCCCACAATCAAAATCTCAGAACCTATTTAAATCATTCAGTTGGAAAATGTAACTTATGGGGTCATGGCATGTAGTATCAGTTTAGGGTCTCATCTAGTTACACCAACATACTACAGTACTAGGAAATCACAAGATATCAAAACATACAACAATATGGTAGGGTGCATAAATTTTCAAAGACTGGCTAAGATATAGGTCAAGGACTCACCTCCAACTAGGTCTGATGGCTGGAACTTCCTCCCGAAGGCGGAGTCCTGGCTGAGATAAGTGCAGCAGGACAGTCTCGCAGTCTGTGTGCAGCTGACCCACACAACAGGCACACTCCTCTTCTCTTCCTACAGATGTCCCACACATGTCCAGGCTTCTTACAGAAGGCACAGGTAGGAACTCTCTCAGCTGGCCTCTGCTGAACAGGAGTCTGGACTGGGTAGGCTGGTCTAGGCTGATAGTCTGGGTGCTCATGGGGCTCTGGGTATACACTGCTCCTCGGCCTCTTAGAACTAGGCTCCCCTCCTGAATATACCAAATCCCACAGCAGTTGGATCCCACGACCCTGCTCCTTCGGGATCTCAGTCTGAACTCTCTGTGTCTCCAACACATCTCGGAGAAGTCTGGATATCTGAGCTCCGTCAGGAAACAAACCTGCCGAGGGTATGGTATGGGGTACTGCTCCTAGAGGCAGAGGAGGAGATGGGGAAGAACTCTTGGTCTCAGATGAGACTGCCACTCTCTCCTGAGTAACAGATGGTGGAGGAAGACTCTCTGGTAAGGATGCTGACACCTCCTCGATGGCGGGAGGTGCCACTACCCTTGGGTCAGCCTGAGGGGTCACTACCTCCTGAGCAGTAGGAGGTGGAAGCACACTGTCAGTAGCTGCAGCTGCTCTCAGGCGACAGGCTCGGGTCATGGGTGCCATACTGGAAGGGATAAAAACACAACAATCATTAAGGCTGTACAGGAATCTACCATCCTATATGCAAAACTGGTATTTATCAAGAAAATAAAATAAGACAACTACCAATCATCTATAAAGGGTACTATTTAAGAAAAATCAAACCAAAAGTTTAAGGAACGAAAGTCAAAGCATTGAATCCAATCACAATCTAATATGTATAGAAGAGAGAGTGTTAGAGGAAAAGCTAACATTAAGCAAGGGTCATGTGATTTGTGGCATAAACATGAAGGTGTTATAGGAGGATTTGGGTCTCAACTATAGTTATCAAGTTACACTACTCATGGCATATTTGTTAAGCAATCTATAAGGCACAAGCTATTACTCCTAGCATGTATGGCTAACCGTGTATATATGTATATCTATATGGCTATATTATCATAACATAGAGATGAAAGGTTAGGTTTTCATGGCAGTTGTAAACACTAGTGTAGAGTGTCATGTGTACATGGGTTAAAACTTGAAATAAAGGGGTTCAATCATTCAGTTTAGCTTATCATTACATATTAGATCTGAAATTGAACTACACATATTGAAGCAGTATAAAGATGTAATCATGAATTCAGTTTTCAAAATTTTGGAGAATTCGAACATCAAAACCAAATCAATGTTCACCACAACCACAGCCTAACATGTAAGAGTATGAACCTAACATTATACATCTGCACACAACCATGTATACGACTCAAAACATTATAATTTAAACTGCAATTTAAACTAAACACTTAGAATTCAAGGTTAAGGGTTTACTATGTACACAGTCTCAGATTTGACAATTCAACACAAATCTCAACCAAAATTTTGAAATAAAGCCCTGTATATAACATACATGTGTAGTGATGTAAGCAAGACTAATAACATGAAATTAAATTTAAATTACGAATTTAATATGAAGAGCATAGAACTAGTTACTGATACTGCACTATATTGGAATACTAGGATTTAGAGAACTTTAACATTAATCATGTTAACATGCATTTAGATAGGTTGGTAAACAAGTGTAGTATGCATACGTGTCAGACAAGTATCTGTGTCCACTATATATATTAGGGTAATGCAAGAATCAATGGCAAGAGGAAAATAATGATAAAATCTGTTCTGCCTATCTGTTTAAATAATGAACTATTTGAAACCAGAGCTATAACATCAATCTAAATTAAGGTCTAGCAGAAACACCAATTCATTGTATTAGGAAGAATTTATTGCAAGAAGTTACACAAGGTTATAGTAACAGCTAGGCTACTCCTACTCATACTCCTACTCCTAAGTTATTTGATGATGGGGAACAATTTATACAACAGAATGGTACGATAGAGATGATATGTTTAAAACCTTCTCAAGATACAATCTGATAATCATATGCGTCTGTCCAAAATCATGTTACTCAGAGTCCTCGCCATGCCAGTAAGCAAGGCTGCGAATAATGATAGATTCCATAACTAGGGTATGCACCTCTACAATCATGTCGTCTGGAAATCTCGCTATGCCGACTAGTATAGCTGCGAGAAATTCTAAATCTCATAACCAAGATACGTACATCCGAAGCCAGGTCTCCATGTTTCCGCCACGCCAGCTAATATGGCTACGATAAACTACAGGTTCCATAATCATGTAGACGTTTTACCATCCCTGTATTCCCGTCAATATATGTTATCAGAAAGTATCGTAACTCAGGCTATAAAATTCATCTCGATAGGAAATCAAAATCAACAACGATTCATCAAAATCAAATTCAATAATCAAGGAGTGAGAGCGAACAAACAAGGGGAAATGATTCAAATTGAAGTTTAAATAAGATTCTCAAGGGTCGTCCCAGGAATCTTTCAAGGAATTCTAACTGTGATTGAGTACCCTTAAAATATATTCTAATCCTACTGCAGGTTGTAGTGATACTCTAGTTCGAATACCACTACATAAACTCGACCTGCATGGGCCACCACTAAAAACGTGTCACGACCCGCACCCTAGAAATAGGGCACGTGACGTGGGTACGTCCAGCCTACGCCGCAGCATCGGCGGTAGAACGCTGTCCTAGGTCATAACATCTAACAGATAAGGGTAATATACAGTTATACTTCCCGAATGGGGGCGATATAACACAATATAACTCAACCACATCTAGGATAGAACAGGAATGATATAGAAAGATAAAGATAGATAACAACCAGGAATGTACATCACAGAGATACAAATCCAGAATTCTAAGTGACTAAAATAAAATACATCTCAGAATATCTCAAGTCTAAAACAGTGATCCAAAAAGTAAGGCAATCCTAAAAACTAAAGGAAGTAACATCAACTGCCAGCAGGTCCAAGTCACTAGTGATGTCTAATGCTGCACCAAGAGGGATAGACACCAGAGCCTCATCATTCACTGTAAAATTTTCAACAGGTCCAGTCAGGACAGGAGCGAGTACAGTACATCTCAACAAATCATAGCAGGTTAGAAACATATGACATGCAGTAAAATAAGATACAGGTACTGAAAGAAAACAGTATGTAAAGCAGGAAAAGAACTGTAATGTAAATATCTACTATACATAGAGAACTAGCAGTGACTAGTGAGTCAGAGTACGAGATAGCACATGTGAACAGGACAGATTTGCACAGGATGTCGAGGTGCACAGGAATCTATACTACGAGGAATTGTTTACACGACCACTAGCACTCCCCCGTATCCCCAATCAATACACAAGGATCTAAACAGGTTATGTTATTGCACAGGATATCACATGGGGGCCCATATAGGGTGCACATGATAGTATACATGGGGGCTCCGTGAACATGAGAGTACAAGATTCACAGGAGTGCACATGTAATGAAAGCACAGGAGTACATGATGTAAGTGAAACGCATAAGCACAATGTACCCGATGCTCCCGAGGGGGATAACATCGCATGTAGAGATCCATATAGTACCAATCCGTGTGACCAACGTGACAGTACAAGTAAAGTAATCTACTGCAGGTAATAATTCTAAGCAGGATATGAAATGATCAGAGAATGTACTCGCCTCGTATCTGAATGTCTGAAGCAAATGTACTATCCGAGGAGAGGTGTCTGGCTCCTAATCAGAACAGCACAAGTCACAACAAGTCTAAAATGATATAATGAAGTCCTACTATGCATTCTACATGATTCTAGGTCAATCTAGGCCAAAGTCAACTCTTGGTCAACTCTGGTCAACCCTAGAAGTCAAACTAGGTCAACTAGGTCTATACTAGTCTAACCTAAGTCTAACAAGTCATTTCTAAGTCTAACTAGACTAATAGACACACCATAGACCTATAGCTCATACATCTATACCATACCACATATGAAAGTATATGAATATCCCTATGTGCATATAGGCTAGTATCCATAGGCTCCCATATATGATATTTAAATTACATATATATACAATCACACAATTTAAGGAGAAAACATATATATACATATATAGGCATATATATGATACACACATATGTAAATATAGGAAACTTAGAAAACAACCAAAGGCTAAAGTGTATGTGTGTGTGAAGAGTGTGAATGTGTGTGTATAGAGTGATAGGAAAAACACTAAAACAGTTAAGGGAAACAATATGGGGTGTGTGGTCTACATGTGTGTGTGGAGTAGTGAGAGGGAGTAACCCAAACAACCACCAATGCATTAGATTCTAAGTGTCAAACAAACTCATATTTAAAAACAGTTTTAGGATGAACTTTGAATCTAATAATGTACACTCACAACAGACAACCAAAACCAATCCATAGAGATCTCAGATTTCAAGCTTTGTTCTCAGTTCACAGGGAAAATACCAATGCATTGCCTTCATTCAAAACATGATCAGAAAATAAAGAAGGGACAGGAAACCAATTCAGTTTCTAAGGTAACCACATTGCAATTAAAACAAAGGAAATTTCAGTTGTACCCAGCAGTTAAGGTACCAAGTTATCAATGGGAAAAGAACCTGGAATCTCAGGTTCAACCAAATACTCAAAATCAGTTTAAAAAATGAACTGTCAACATCTCAGTTAAAGCCTCATTCACATCTTAGTTTATCAAGTCACACAACCACCAAATTGACCCCAAATTCCTCATACATATAGATAATACTTAGAAGAACACATTAGGGGTTTGATAACATGTAAACAACAGTATCTAACAGGTTAATTTGATGTCCAAAACTCAGTTTATCAATCTGGACTGAAACAGAAATATGGACTGATACTTCACAGTTTTAATAAAACAGGGAATTGACATTTGATAATGCAAATCATTCTAAAATAGAGATTTAATGGTTGGTAACTAGCAAACATATTTTATACATGCTATGAAACTTGTTTGTGTCCACAAAAGTGGACACAAACGTGTCCAGTATCAAATAGACCCAAAACAGCATACACAGGACACAGAACCAACACTACATCGTGCACGTGTTCACACCAATACTGTGCACGACACGACACGACACAACCCTCGTGCACGTGTCCCAAGGTTGACCTAGACTAGGGCTATCCAATGGACACCCTGTCCTGTGTCCAAGTCACGTGTACTGGACACAAAGCGTGCGTGTCAGTGCACAAAAATAGTGAAGGACTGCACAGGCCAAGCCCCATGCACGAGCTCGTGCGTGTCCGACACACCACGTGGGCTCGTGCCACTTGACACACGGGGTGACAGAAGTTGCCCCATGACGTGTGTCAAGTCTCACGTGTCGGAGAGTCGTGTCCAGGGCGCTGTGTCCCCCGAGTAGCAGGACAGCGTGCACAGCCTGCTCGCGCGCGTGCACCCGCGTGTGCACGTGTCAAATCCGACTCGACACGACACAATGACACCCCCAGTCCAACATAAATGCATAAGCAACCCCAAAAACTAAATTCCTATTCAAATACATTTCTAAATTACACACGAAATGCCCATTAGGGCATTTCATCAAACACCTAACAGGGAACACTGATACGTGTCCAGAATGGACACGAAAATGACACGAAATTCCAGGAAAACCTAGTCCTACAGTTTGGCTAGGGTTTGGACATCCTAAAAATGATTTTTACAGAATTTTTAATAGGTTAGAGGAGGTTATACCTAGTGGTGCACCAAGCTCCAAAAATACACCAAAGAAGAGATCCCTTCAAGCTCCAAAACTCCTCAAATTGTGTGCCCCCTGTCAAATCTCAATCCCAACAGCAAGAAAACACCATTTAGAGACTATAGGAATTTGTTTGAAGGAAAAAAGAGCTAATTTGGATTTTCTATGAATTTGTGAAGTTGGAATATTACCTCTTTTCTAAACTTGATGAATCCTAATGAAAGAGGCTATCCCTAAAAATTTGGGAGGATATAAATAGGGGATGGGCTGCTATGTGGCTGGCCAAAGGACCTAGGGTTAGGGTTTTAGCTTGTGGGTTGAGTCCTAACTAGTCTAGTCATGATTTGACTTGTGACTACACAAGCCATTCTCTAACCAAACTAAATCCGATTAGCCCCAAATCAATTCTAACTAACTTGAAATAATTAACTTAGGTCACACTAGGGTTTCTTAACCTAACCATGGTGTCTGGACCTAGGTTGGCCAATAGGACAGTCTCCTAGTCCACATGGGTCACAGTCTAAAACTAGCACCAAACAATTCACCAAAAATTACCAAAAATCACTAAAAATCATATTAATTATATTTAATAATAAAAATCCCAAAATAATTTCAAAATTTTGAAAATGACCAAAATACCCTCAATTGAAAAACTGGGTGTTACACCAAGCAAGCCGTTGCAAGGCTAAGGCCGAACGCCGTCGGCGTTTCGATTCCTCCGATTGACTTTGCGGGACGGGGCACTACATCATACACCACTCAGAACAAGTCTCGTCCTCGAGACTTTCCTGAAGGCAAGCCATCCTACCATTTCTATGGCCGAGACTAATTCGTACACATTTCGCTTACGTGTTTCCTCGATTCCGAGCCACGCTCGCACGACTATCAATCTTTCCGTTAACACGATTTCAAGATCTTGACACACTCCCATCTTTCAAGCCTTGCTTGAACTTGTCGTATCACTTGGCTGGATCGTGCACGCATTCCAAGCGTCCCTAAAATACATGCATTCAGCCAAGCCGTATGATAGAGAATTTGTTATTCTCACTCGAGTCGCATCGTGCACATACCCAGGTGTCCCTGAAATATATGCATGTCAGCCGAGTCTCGTGAGCAGGGTTTCCTACGTTTGTGATTTCATGCTATCCATTCAAACCAATCCTTAAGATCAATCCTTTGATTTCAACTCTTGTAACAGGGACATTTCGCCTAACCGCTAGGCCAATCTTTGCGAGGCTAAGTCAATGTCAGGATTGAAATCATAGTTCTCCAACAATAACGCCAACACTGACCCCAATCCTAGGGTCAAACCAAAGTCGGTAGTACGGGGTTTTCTACCCAAGCTCGCGTCACTCAGATTTCTAAACATCGAGCACGTTCACCTAATTCGTATTACGGCACGCGTTGCGTATATTCGAATCCCTTCAATTCACCAATTCTAACTAATTCATGTATTCGATCATGAGGTCGTCTCACTCGACAATACGTTGCGCCCCAATCTCACGCGAGTCTGATAATCCGCGGTGGTTCATGAATCACCATGCAACGCTCCCGCGAAATAATCATTCTCATCGGAGCGTAACTCTTGTTTGAGTTTAGACTCATTCATTCTCGATACGCGGATTGGACCTACTCAATCCTCAAGTTCAATCGACAAGCACACCAATTCAATCTCGAGTATATCTTCGCGTCAAACCACAAGTCGAAGCACAAATTGTCGTACCGTGCAAGTTCGACCACTCCCGCTGTATGAATCACCATACCAGCGCTCACGCAGAGTGATCGCCCTAATCGACGTGACGCATGTGCGAGGCTGGAGTAGCGCTCGCATAAGACAAGAACGTCAACGTTGTGGTTATCGACAAAGCAAATCCAAACATTCCAGTTTTCATCCAAGCCAAGTTCGATCGTCATTCATTCAACTTAGAAAATCCTCGAGCCAAGTCTATCTTTTCCTCGACACATTTTAACATCTCGATTATAACATCCATCGGAACAATGAAATTTGTACGATCGTCATTTGCCGAGTCAGAGTACCCCCGAGTTATCGCATATCGATCTTTGATATGCCTCAATACCATCGACGATATGCGTAACCTGACGATCTTCCTTGCAACCAATTTCGAGTCGTGCATTGATGCTGTCGTCCGAACTGGATATTCCTCAATTTTCTCAATACTCAAGATCAAGTTCAGTCGCTTTTCCTCAAGCTCGTTTCAAGATCGTTATTCAAAACTCAAGTCACATTGCATTTGAATCAATCCGAAATCGTACGCACGATCCTCTAGGTTTCCTCGATCAAGACCATTCATTTTCATTCATCGTTCCGAATCGTTTTCTAACTCGCGTTGCTCATTCACAAGTTGTCCGAACGAGATGCTCGTTCGGGACATTCAAAGTCACGACCAACTAAGCATGACGCGTTCTAAGGCTTTGCGCGATCGCATCGCCTCGTCGACATACTCGTAATCCTCAATATTCATTCGAACAATTTCTAAGACGAACCATACACCACTCGGATTCGAGCTGCTCGACTAGTCGTCGACACTCATTCTTATTCTTCTCCGAACCTATCACATACACCACTCGGATTCAAGCCATACGATCTAGTCCTCAATCACATTCGCGTCATTCGCTAAGACATCCTTCAGATTCGTTCGACGAATCGCTAGCGTAGTCGCTCGCGTCGTATCGACGCACTAAGTCGTTCGCACTATTTCCTCGAAATCCAAATCAATCTTTCGTGTACGCCTAAGCGTTAGTCCGATAGCGTTCCTATCGATAGACACTCTAAGTGCATCTCTGTTCCCGATCGAACGATACTTAATATCGCTCGTGACTCGTTTGCACCAAAAGGTCGAGGTGCGCGACGCGAAACACAACTTAGCCAAAAGGCCGTGTGCATAGCCATCCTGTGCGGACTATATTCTGAGTTTGCAAGCTCAATTGCTAGGGTCGATATTGGACTAATTAGGCATGCACGCGACTTGTTAACATTAGCACCTGTTTCCTATCGAGTCAAGTTTACAACGTTCGGCACAAAGGCCATATCGACGCATTTGGCAACGGCCTACCGATGCGTTAGATAGAACGCTTGTGCGAGCTTTCAAAAATATTTAGACTTATTGTATGGACATGCCAAGGGACATTTGAGAGAGAGCGCACCAACGATAACAACTTACGGAAGCAACAGAGTTTTGCGAAAACATCGAAGATAAAGAATTCAATCGACGGTCCAAGGACGTAAAGCCGTGCTCTGATACCACTATGTCACGCCCCGCTCCCGTAGGAGCGATCGTCCTCGCTAAGGCGTGATGTCGCACGAGACTAGATTGCGTTCGTACAAGACGGGTTCCATAACGGCCGATTACAGCGACTGCGACGGGGTCGTCGCACAGAAGTCCCGTGCAGAGACATTGGTTTATAGCAGCAGAATTAGAACCAAACACATGAACACAAGTCATTCAAAAGAATCTCTTTATTGATATTGAATACAAGATTACAATGTCTCTCGTGCTCACTTTTCTCTCATTTACAAGTTACTCTGCTCTCTTTCATCTCTCGATACAATACTTGAATCCAGCGGAAGCTTCGGCAGGCGATGTCCATACATTATGTCCTGTATAAGTCTTCAGATCACGCGGTCGCACGCTTCGACTCGCCAAGGAACTCCGTGCCTCGACGCATCCAAGCGAGCTCCGCACCACGAGCTTCTACCTGTGCCTGCACATGAAACACTGTGTGGGTGTCAGTACCACTGTACTGGTGGAGTGAGCTCCTCGCCCACCCATACAAAACCTACACGTTTCATTTACTTTGTACAACATAAACCCTTTTACGATTGTCTTTCTATTCTTGCCTTAGGATCAGTTTTGGGACCGGCGCCTTAGCGCAACTTGTGTATTGGAACCATCTCGTGCTTGCAATGTCAACATTAACTCATACTTTGTATCTAGACCACTCCTTGTGCCAACAACGTTAACATATCAAGTCGTATTTGCCTTACGGCCATAATCAGAGACGCAACTACACGAAGGACTCCATTTCCTTGCCTCTAGACCTTTCTCGTGCTTGCATTGTCGACGCACCGGCTTATACTTGTCTTTTGTGTCAAACTCTGGGACGTAACGACTCGGTCGTGCCATAACTCGATTCGTGCTTCAATATCTTCGAGGCAGCGCCTCCTCGCTTAGTCTCGCTTACACTTGTGTTGTGACAACGCGACCGTGCCTCATATTTCAAGGCCGTGCCCAATAACTCAACGTAACTTCACACAACTTGCCCTACGGCCCTTTTTGACTTAACTCGCAACTTAACACTCGACGCCACATCTCGTGCCGAAGCACGTCGCCTTCATTGTAGCCAAATCTTAGGCTCAGACATTGTGTCTTTTTAACTCATACATATTCAACTCAATCCAAAGGCACACACACGGATTGCCGCCCGTGCCGACACAAAACTTACCATGTTAGTTGAAAACAATTTATATCAAGTGTTTGTTATGGAGGTCAATTGGCCTAACCAGCCGCCTTGGACGTAGCCTGGTAATACGGGACCCTTGCAACGCAAGTAGCGAGCCCCGATGCAAGTCCCCGTCTTACCGATCGCCTTTCCAGCGTTGTCTATTACCCAGCTCGGCTACAACCAGTTTCTTCCTAGGTCGAGTCGGTCCCGTGGCCCCGGGTTGCCGCTCGAAGAAACCTTTCCCTTGTCGACAAGTCGTCCATGACCACGCGCCTACGCTAACTTCTAGACTTAACGTAATGCAAGGTCTTATTATTATCACAGTTCTTTTGTTTTACTCTTTCCACTTTTCGTACTTCCTTTGCAGAGCCCCTAACCAGGATTGTCTCGGCGACTGAACCACAGTCCCGACATATTTCCTCTCGGCGACTAACCATCGCTTAGACTTAACGTTCTTTTGAACTCAGGGAATGGCTACTGCATAGCCTTCCAACTTAACTTGAACATAACGTGTTTCTTTAAGTACCAACAGACCGTGGCTAACTTTCCAATAAACCAACCGTGGCTCTTGCCTTAAACCGACTCGTGTTCTACGCAACGCTATCGCCCAAGTCATACTTCATATAACGGGCCTTGGGGTCGTGGGACTATTTATCTTGACAACCGCAGAATGAGCGGGACAGCACGTAGAATAACTTAGGTCGACCGGCATAACTTTGCCTAACTCACTCAAGCCTACAACATAACCCAAGGGACGAGCAAAGGCTATGCCAAGCCTTGCGGGACAGGACCGTGCATGCTTTAGCAAGCATTTGTGCGGGCGACACCTATGACTTAGGCTAACTCTCAGCTTTTGCACCGAAGACCAACTTTCCTTCTCCCAAGCCACGGGACGAAGGACCGAGTGTCATTTTCAAAGCACGTCGTGCACCAACTCTAAGCCGACCGTGGGACGTTCTCCATGTTCTAACTCATTTTGACCCGTCGGGATTATTCCCTTAGCTATGAGGATGCGTAGCTTTTATTTATCAAGCCTAACTTGTGCAAGTTGAAAACACGATTTATTATGTGAAGGCAAAGATGAGAAGAGTTCACCGAAACTACCCCACCTGAGTGATGTCTCCAAGCAAGCCGTTGCAAGGCTAAGGCCGAACGTCGTCGGCGTTTCGATTCCTCCGATTGACTTTGCGGGACGGGGCACTACATAAGTAATGCTCAAAATGGTTTGATAAAATAGGTAGAACAAATTTAGGGTTCATGTATGTACCTTTCGAACACGACAAATCAATTTTTTCCATCAAACCCTAACCATAGAATCATTAGTTTTGGCCTACAGTCGGCCACGAAAATGACAGGACTGCATGCAGTCTTGCAGTCCTGCAGTAGAGTAGGACTGCATGTAATCCTGCAGTCCTGATTAATATTAGGACTGCATACATTCATGCAGTCCTTCCTATTTTATGACTGATAAAATGGACTGCAAGCAGTCCCACAGTCCTACTATATTACAGGACTGCAAGACTTCATGCAGTCCTGTCGTATTGCAGGACTGCAAGACTTCATGCAGCTCTACTATTTTGCAGGACTGCAAGACTGCATGCAATCTTGTCGTTTTTGTGGCCGACTGTAGGCCAAAACCAATAATTCTAGGGTTATGATTTGATGTAAAAAAATTAATTTATTGTTTTCGAAAGATACATACATGAACCCTAAATTTGTTCCAATATATTTTATCAAACTATTTTGAGCATTACTTATGTGACCTAAAAAGATTTGGAAAAGAAGAGGGCAAGAAAGGGAGAGGAGAAGAGGGAGAAGAGAAGAGAGAGAGAAGAGACCAACAAAAGACTTGTTGGTATTTATACTCATATGTGGGCTAGCCCCAAGCAAAAGAAATTAGTGACAAACTTGTAAATGTTTGTAAGAATTTTGGGATATCCCCTAGAAAAATGTAGAGTGCCCTTAGAATTAGCCTAGAAATTTAGGGCAAGGTAAAATCATTTCGACTACTCAAAATAAACTTAAAATTAAGTTGTGTTGGATTGTATCTCGTTCCCAGTTGAGCCCTTAAAAAATGGTGGCAATGAAATTGGTAATTTAGTCCCAGGTTCAACATCATTTGTCTCGAACCAATTAGGACCGTACAATCCAGTCATGTAACCATGGGCTCTGATACCACTTGTTGGAAACACGGTTTAATCTGAACTAGAGTTAGTCCATGAGGTGCAATATTGAATTGAGCTTATATGTCTTAAAAAAAATTTCTATGGAAGGTATGAACCAATCCCAATTATCTACAATTCCACCTCATAGCCGATGTGGAACTAAATTACCAACTCCATAGGATTTAAACCGAAAACTAAATACAATCCAACATATTATATATTATCTTGATATTATGTTCTCTCCGCATTTAGTGGTGGTTACAAAAATAATTTTTGACTCGAAGATTCTTGTTCTACTTTTGTAAGAAATAGAAAATAGAAAGATAGTCCGGGTCAATCCATATTCACTTTAAGTCTTACTAATCAATCCAAAGCATGTTGAAATTGTGCTTATCAATTATATCTTTTTTGACTATGGTATAAATAAATAAAAATACATTGAAGGGGTCAACAACAACACCTTATATAATACAAAAAAAAAAATTGTCTCTTTCTATTCCGGTGATGTCTTTGATGTTAGATGACAACCAAAAGATGTGACATCTAACAATTATAAAAGATTTGTCGATTGTCAACAATATTGTACTTATCATCTTTATAATATAGAAAATTTGTCACTATAAGAGATTTAGTCAATTGTATTATAATTATTACTTACATGATTATAATAGATATGTCTCTATAGAAGATTTGTCAATTGTATTGTAATTATTGCCTACACAATTATAGAAAATAGAAAATTTTATATAGAGCTACAAAAGTTGGTGTATTTATGCAAAAGAGTATGAGTTTGAGATATTTACAGGAGAAGGGATGTGGTTGATGATGGCGCCCAAGATAATTCTTTGACTTGGCAACATCTGAGATGGTGCCCAAGTGTTTTTTTTTCAGACTTGGCGCCATCTTAGATGCCGCCCATGTTTTTTTTTCGACCTGGAAAGGTTGATTTTCTCATCCATAAATAAATTTAACTCTTTATATACAATTTTATCTTATATTTTATTTTTTTTTAAATCTTAGATTCATTTAAATCTAATATTAGAAAAATATCTTAGAGATAAGTTTAAAAAAAAAAATTAAAATCTTAAATGTTTAAATCTATGTTTAAAGATATTTTTAATTTTATCTGATTTTTATACGGGGTACAATCAACCTGATTTGAGAAAAAAATATTTAAGATTTTGAATTATTTTTTTAAACTTATCTCTAAGATATTTTTTTCTAATATTAGATTTAAATGAATCTAAGATTTTTTTAAAAAAAATAAAAGGTAAAATTGTGTATGAGGGGTTAAATTTATTTATGGATGAAAAAATCAACACTCTCATGTCACATATTAAGAAAAGAAAAAAAAGAAAAAAAAAACTTGGCGCCAAGTTCAAGAATTATCTTGGGCGCCATCCTGCATGTCGTCACACCCCTTTCCATGTAAATATCTCAAACTCATACTCTTTTGCATAAATACACCAAATTTTGTAACTCTATATAAAATTTCCTCAAAATCTTTCATAGGAGATCTTTCGGCTATTGTATTTCTATACATAAGAAATACTCACAAATGAATAAGAAAAGATTCAAAATCTTACATGGTATTAGAGCCTACAATTCAGTTCTTCATTCCACGACTTCTTCATCAATCCTTGAAGTTACTTCTGCTTCTCTCAATTCATCTTCTCTAATGTTGTCTTTAAATCTATCAAATAAGACATCTCTTTAAAACTTTCTCGCACCATCTTCTCTGCCATATCTCCTATCTGCTTGGATTAAGGGGAAAAAAAACAGAGTTAAGTGGGGTCAAGTGAGAGGGAGTCAAGTGAGGGCGAGTAGAGTGATCAATACATATAATTTTGCTTGGATTGTAGGGAGAGTTAAGTTGAGTGTGTTTAATAACTCTTGTTTGATTTGTGAAAGTTTTGAGTGAGAGGAGGATTAATAAAAGTATAATATTTACCAAAATACTCTTATTATATATATATCATAAAATTAAATTTGATTGAAAATTTAGTTAGAACTTATCAAAATATATTTACAAATAAGAAAGTCATGGAGCAACTGTTGAAAACAAGAAAAAATAGAAGAAAAAAAAAGGTCATGATATGTTATATATAGGACAAATAAGAGTATTTATGTTTTTTTAAACAAAATATCTCATCTTTTTTATTAACCTTCCAAGTAAAAAAAAAATAGACAAAGGAGAGTTAAACAAACCCTCTATTGACCCTCTATAACTCTTCTCCTAAATCCTCATCGTCATCCTCAAATCAAATATGATTTTATTTTCTCTCGGTTAACTTTCTTTCGTTCAACTTTCTTAACCCTCAATTCAAGCATACCCGTAATGACAAAAATAAATAAATCAGAAAGTGATAATTATAGTATATTTGATATTTGACAAATCTCCTATAATTGTCAGAAGTCTCTCGATCGTCATCTAACAGGTTCATGTGTCAGGACAAAGTTTGATTTTGACATCAAACTGACACTTATGTTTTATCTCCATTTCAAGTTATATATACACACAAATAGAGTGATGCTATGTGGATCGTATTTTTGGTCCACATTTTTACGTGTCGTTTCTTCATTGATACAAATCCGACAGCGGACCTTACACAAATAGGGGAAACCAATGGACTTTGAACACGTATGCCTGCGGTCAGGTCCGGCGGCCGGCAGAGGCCGCAGGGTCTTTATCAACAAATAGATAAGTAGTACAAACTTGATATCCAATAAAACGAAAAGAAAAAATAAAGATGGAGGAGTTAGCAATGGAGGCTGACAAGAAGCAGAAGCACATAATTCTTGTGCATGGTGCCGGCCACGGAGCATGGTGCTGGTACAAGCTGGCGCCGCTGCTCAGGTCAGCCGGGCACAGGGTGACGGCACCGGACCTCGCGGCGTCGGGACGGGACGCGACGAGGCTGGAGGAGGTGGCCACCTTCGCCGACTACTCGGGGCCGCTGCTGGAGATCATGGCCGCGCTCCCGCAGGACGAGAGAGTCGTGCTGGTCGGACACAGCCTGGGGGGGCTCAACATCGCCATGGCCATGGACAGGTTCCCGGACAAAGTCGCGCTCGCCATATTTGTAACTGCACTCCTCCCAGACTGTACCAATGCACCTGCCTATCCTTTACTACAGGTCTTTAATTTTGTCTCTTCAGGCTTTATGAACTACCACTTAAAAAAATTTGCTAGAATGCATATGCGCATGGACGCTAAAAAAATCGGTGTCGTTTCAGTGTCGGACAAGTACTAGACACCACAAATACAGTCATTGTTGGTATATTGCACGGAGTACAGTATGAACTCAAGATAACAACTTACAATATGGATGACATGCGGATTTTAAAGATGTACTTAATTTTTTCTGATTAGGCCCTTCAAAAATATTAAAGGATGAGATATGTGTAATCCAACACCTTTTTATGGCCGAACAGTAAAACTACAGTCTCTAAGTGCTACAAATTTTAACTAAAACAAAAATATAGCACTTCCAACCGCTTAGTAGATGCTCTAACTTGTTACTCTGTGATTTGTGCTTGTAAAGTTTTGCCGTGAGTATCCGTCGAATGTCATCCAAGTACCGGGCGATCATACTCTCACTTCCGTGCTATTCGGTCCCCAACATCTGGCTTCAAAGCTTTATCAGCTCTCCCCACCTGAGGTATATATGCACGTGATTTCCGACATTTGACAATGAGTTAGGAACCACTTATCAATCAAATTCTAAGCAAAATGACATGAAATGTTCTTAGATGCACAGGAAATGCGAAAACAGCATGAAATATATTGATCTGCTTGTTATTTTTCACTCTTTGTTGTCAGGATCTTATGCTAGCCACCACATTAGTCAGGCCTGCATCAGCATTCCTAGAAGATCTAGGGAGTCGGCCGCCCTTCTCGAGAGACCGCTACGGCTCGGTGGACAGCGCCTTCATCGTGTGCGGCGACGACCTGCAACTGCCTGTGGACTTCCAGCGCTGGCTGACTCGGAATTACCAGGTGAAGGAAGTGATAGACCTCGACGGATCAGACCACATGCCGATGATGTCGGTGCCAAATCAGCTGTGCAAGTCCCTCCTCGACCTCGTCCATCGTTTGAGCTAAGCACGCTGAAGGTTACGCTGCAAACTTACAAGGTCATATAAGCAGTTGGGGGGGGGGGGGGGGGGGGGGGGGGGGGGGGGGGGGGGGGGTGGGGAGACATTTAATCACAATCTTATGAATTGTGTGAACCAAATAAATGCTGGTGATGTTGTAGAAGTAGTTGAAAAATAATTTATTTTCCCAATAATATCTTGATCTTACATTTCCATCTCCCGTCTTGAATTATAGGGATTTACATATAAACAACTGACAAGAATTATAGGATCTCAATTAAATGATGAGGTGCAACAAGTATGTCCATAATAAAGCTATATATAACTAAAAGAAGATATTGATAATGAAAATGATAGCTACAAGCTAGGTGTAAATTAATAGGAACACGACATGAATACAACAAAGTTTTTTTTTTAAAATTTTCATGTATCCGATATTTATTATTAATTTTGGAATTCAGTAGGTATCAGAATCCAAAAATTATAAAACAAAACAACCAAAATCAGATTATAAATGTTTAATAACTTTGCGCAAACTACAACATCAATTTTTCATTCGCAGACGTGAGAACTATTTGAACATTTTATATAGACAATACTTAAAAAATCAATTAACATGGTTTTAAGTAAAATTACGTGTTTTCTTTCCCTTTTTTTTTCACTTTATATTCTTCAAACTCCACTACATCCTTGATAAGAATTATCTGATCCTGGTTGATCTCCTAGTGTAAACGAATTATCGAAAACTTGTTTGGAAGAGACAAGGATGATGCTTACAGGCAGGGCCGGCCCTAGGGCAAGCCCAACAAGCCTGTGGGCTTGGGCAACCCCCCGGCCCTGGGGCAACCAACCGGTCCCAAAAAATAAAAAAATTCATCCAGGAAAAGGAAGGAACGGCTGAAGCAAAGGAGGAAAGGAAAGGAACCGGAAAGGAAAGGAAATTAGCTTGAAAATTAAAGAAAGGAAAGGATGGAGCCCAGAGACTGAAAGGAAAGGTAAGGAAAAGAAAGGAAAGGAGCTTGAAAAAGGAAAGGAAAGGCTGGAGCTCAGAGGCTGAAAGGAAAGGGAAGGAAAGGAAAGGAGCTTGAAAAGGAAAGGAAAGGCTGGAGCTCAGAGGCAAAGGAAAGGAAAGGAGCTTGAAAAGGAAAGGAAAGGCTGGAGCTCAGAGGCAAAGGAAAGGAAAGGAAAGGAAAGGAAAGGAAAGAAGCTTGAAAAGGAAAGGAAAGGAAAGAAAATAAAAGGAAAGGAAAGGTGCTGGAGCTCATAGGAAGGCTTGCCGGACTCGGAGGCAGGGCCGGCCCTAGGTAATATAGGCTATGTTTCTTCCATCATCCATTTTGCAAATTTTTCCTCATCCATGGACCATGTTCTCATTAATGGCAAATTTTTAATCTAACAGGTTAGGGTTTTCGAGTCTTTTAGTATGGATGGAAGCGAGTGCTTTCCCTCCATTTTCAGCTATATTCGGTTATGTATTTTATTGTTATGTGACTATAGAGTTTATTGGGAGCATATTGGTTGAGTAATATTCATTGTCATCTAGGGTTGGAATCGTTTGATTGGAGTTTGGTGATGAAAATACTATGAAATTTTTAGGAGTTTTTATGTTGACCTAAGTTCTAACCCTAAGTATAGTTCAGTTCAGTTTTTGAGTACAGTTCAGTTGTTCAATTTTTAGGAGTCTAATTAGGTTATTAAGGTACCTCTTGCTTAAGTATAGTTCAGTTGTTGTCCAAAAATATGTGGTTTGCTTCATATAAATGTGAGCTTTATCCTTTGGCATGACAACTTTATGAGATTTGTTAGGTTGCTGCTGCATGTAGCAGTCTCGAAACAATAGTTTGTCCCCTAAATGTTAAAGCATTCCTTGTACTTTACAGACTTGAATGTTATTATGGAAAGTTGAAGTGTAGAAAGTCTCAGTTCTATGTGGGTCTATATAGTACATACTCCAGCCAAATCAACATATAAAATATTTTATTTGTGTTATGATGTTATTTTGTACTACTGAACTAAACAGTCTTAGTTCAAGATCTAGTGAGTCCAACAATTAGGTTATCTACCATCTTAACAAGGTAATAAATCATATTTTTTATGTAGTGTCACTCCTTGCAATAAGGGACAACCAAAGTTTGTTCCGGCTTGGGCAACCCATCATCGTGGGCCGGCCCTGCTTACAGGTAGGGCGAGACCTCACTTTCCTACTCCTTAATTAATAACCAAACCAAATAAATTGGAAAGTGATTGATAGGAAGAATTAAACAGAAAAAAAGTAAATGAAGTATCTTCCCACATTTTGAACTACATGGGAAGAACACGATACCTGTTGCTGTGGTCCCTGGAGGGATATGGTTAAACTCCACCAAACATGATGTTGGGAAAGAAGCACGGAAACCTTTCCCCAAACCGGAGAGTACCTGCGAGAGGACCGAGCAATACAACGCACGAACCCAAAAGCAAACACACAAAACAGTCCACGCAGACACAGAGAATTTTTGACGTGGAAAACCCTTGCGGGAAAAACCACGGGACGATCGGAGTCCAACCTTGAAGAACCTCCACTAATGGAATAAAGAGAATACACCCTCTACAAGCTCCTCCCGATCCAACACGGATCACCACAACTCACTTGAAAGAAGAAATTTTTTGATTGCGGACTCCGAAGAACAAGAGATGTCCGAAAAATTATTCGAAGCAATCTCTCCTTCACAATAGTCCTTAATCCTCTCTCTCTCTCAAAGATTGTAAAGCACTCTTTTTTTTAGATGATTTTACAACTAGCATGCAACACCCTTTTATAAGCCCTTGGTAACCCATACATGGAAGGCCAATATATATGGAAACTTCCAATATAAATCAATCATATATTTAATGGAAATTCAATCATAATTAGCTTACCATAATTGGAAACCCAATAATATGGAAAGCTACTATATGAAGGGTCCAATCATAAATATATAATCAAAGTAAATATGGAAATCCAATCATATATTTTCTTACCATATATGTACCAAAATAAAATCCATGCACTCCCCAAGCTTCTCCGACATACGGATGGCGCTCGTCGCTCTCCGGGGTCTTCTCCACATAGGTTGGAAATGTAGTGTTCCGCTCCTAGCGGTTCACTATGTAAGGCTTGTGGCTTGGCTAACTCGATCGGAACCGAGTATTGGGGAAACTTACCGTCGGCACCGAATCGATCACGGACAAGTGCATAAGAACCTTTCCAACTAATGGATTGGTTTCTCTTGAAATGCGTCCAAGAGTTTTCTCTGGATGTTTTGCTGCTGGTTTTGCTGCTTGGTTTTGATGGACGCTTTTCTGAATGATTTTCGATGATTTGATTCTTGCCCGTTTTCATCGATTTGCATAGCATTCATTCTTGAGAATTCTGAGAGAAGAGAACACAACGAGATGGATTATTAACCAAACTTTTGGTGCCAATGCAGACTGACGCGTGACGGAAGGCTAAGCGTACAAGTGTTCCTCTCTCTCTCGGCGATTCTCTAATTTGGTGAGTGTGGATCTCTGTGGTGGTATTGTCCCTCTCGCTATTCCTTCATGCCAACTAAATAATTGTCTTGCAACATCCGTTGATCGATATCAAGTTGCTAAATGCCACAAGTCAATACCACTAAGAAGCTAGAGATTTAACATAGAACATTGAAATGAATGCTAGTTCATAGAACATTGAAATGAATGCTAGTCCCTTGAACATTGAAATGAATCGATTACACTGTTAACAACAATTGAGAGTATGCTTGTCCACTGAACATTGAAATGAGATTGAATTGATACCTAGAATGATGATGAAATGCTACGAAATGAACAAGTTGTCTATTTACTTTCAAAACTACCATGCACTGTTTGCTTATCGAGTCGATCACGCATTCGCATGGTCATGGACAACTTGTGCACAAGGTTTGGTGGTGTGTTTCCTCGAATCGGTACTGGGGCGCCGGGACCGATTCGGCCTAGGAGGAAGCATTGGCGTGCTAATGGGAGCACGGGTATTGTGAGGCATCCTTAGGGGCTAGCTACCTACTTTGGAGTCATTGCATTACCTTGAAGTCCTATAAGGCAAAGAGATGTCCATATGGTTTAACAACGCCAGTGGCCATGTAGTCAGGATGCATGCTAATGATTATTTTATGCAGGGGCGGTAAGTATATTATTATTATCCTGTATCTTATGCAGGAAAGCTGGATTCGGCCAATGGTAAAGTAAACATGGTTTATTCCATGTTGCATTTATTGTGAATTACTCTGAATGTTGCCTGTCCCCAATAAGTTCATATCTTTAAAATGCTTGTCATTAATCAAATGTTGGTTTAGCTGAGTGGGCCAACGGGGCTCACCAGCGCATTGTTATAATGTGCTGACCCCTCCTCCACAGGTACTGGAGAAGGCTCAGGCGCACGTCCGAACTAAAGCTTTCTGAACTGCTGTTTCCTTTCAAGTTGTTTTTCCCTAAAGACGTACAAAGTATTGCGGAGATTTCAAAGATAGCTGCTTATATTTCAAAGTACTAAAGGGGCATGATGTATGGAACGGGAAATTATTTCATGGCAGCCTATCAGTTGTACTCCTTTTCATGAATCAATGTAGCCAAAATGGCATTTCAAATATTATCGAGAAAAGTTGTATTCTGACTACAATTGTGAATAAAATGAGTATTTCTTCTTCCTATATTGTGTCTCGATGTTTCCGCAACTGTGACTTATTTTTCAAATGTTTCTAAGTGATATGTGTATGTTCTAGCCTTGTACAAGTGCAACTCCAGACTTGTACGGCATCACGCCTTAGCGAGGACGATCGATTCGGCGTGAATCGAAGCAAAGCGAGCGATTTCCCGAATCGGGGCGTGACAGGGAACCCCACCCACTCCAACAAATCTCCCCCTTCACAACTATAGGGAGGATGTCGTCATCCCGACGATCTGCCTGCAGTACTTAAACTTCTCCCTTGGTAGAATCTTCGTGAACATATCAGCTCCGTTGTCATCTGTATGAACCTTCTCAAGCGCCGCGTCTTTCTTCTCAACCACATCCCGTATCCAATGATACCGAGTCTCGATGTGCTTGGACCGGCTATGAAACGTCTGATTCTTCACAAGGTGGATAGCACTCTGACTGTCGCAAAGTAAAGTATACTGCTCTTGCTTCAGTCTCATTTTCTGTAACAGCTTCTTCATCCACAATAGCTCCTTGCAAGCCTCTGTCGCCGCAATGTATTCTGCCTCCGTCGTCGACAAGGCAACACACTTCTGCAACCGCGACTGCCACGACACCGCTCCTCCCGCAAACATCATCACGTAGCCCGAAGTCGATCGCCTCGTGTCTACATCTCCAGCCATATCAGCGTCGGTATATCCAACCAGCTTCGGCTCGTCACCACCAAAGGAAAGTCTCCAACCAGCAGTGCCCTGAAGATATCGTAGAATCCACTTGACCGCACTCCAATGTACCCTTCCAGGATTTGAAAGATACCTGCTAACCGTACCAACTGTATGAGCAATATCTGGCCTCGTACACACCATGGCATACATAAGGCTTCCCATAGCTGAGGCATATGGAACCCGCTCCATATCTTCCTTTTCGTCCTCGGTAGATGGACACTGCTCCTCAGTGAACTTAAAGTGAGCCGCAAGGGGGCAACTCACTTTCTTTGACCCGTCCATACCGAAACGCTGAAGTACCCGATGAATGTACTTCGTTTGGGACAAGTGTAGCAGCTTGGACTCTCTCTCTCTCGGCTGATCTCCATCCCAAGAATAGTCTTTGCTGCGCCCAAATCCTTCATAGAGAAGGCCGCGCCCAGTTGGCGCTTCAGCTCCGCTATCCTGGTGGCATTCCGTCCCACTAATAGTATATCATCAACATAGAGCAATAAAATGATGAAATCATCATCGGCAAAATATCTCACAAATACACAGTAATCCGACGTCGTCCGTGCATAACCATGCTCCTCCATAAACGACTCGAATTTTCTGTACCACTGCCTCGGAGCCTGCTTCAGACCATACAAGCTCTTCCTCAACCGGCAGACCAAATGTGACTTGCCCTTCTTGCAGAATCCCTCTGGCTGCTCCATGTATAACTCCTCCTCAAGATCACCATAGAGGAATGCCGTCTTCACGTCCATCTGCTCGACCTCCAAGTCGAGACTGGCTGCTAATGCTAGCACCACCCGATAAGACGAATGTTTGACGACAGGCGAAAAGATCTTATCATAATCTACGCCTTTCCGCTGACCGTAGCCTTTGACTACCAGCCTCGCTTTGTATCGAGGGTGAGTAGCATCATCCGTCTGCTTCACTCTGAACACCCATCGATTCTTCAAAGCCTTCTTGCCCTTTGGCAACCGCACCAGCTCATAAGTGGAATTAGTGTGCAAGGAACTCATCTCCTCCTGCATGGCCTCCATCCACTCCTGCCTGTGTTCGTCTTCCATAGCCTCTGCAAAACTTTTGGGCTCTTCCCCGTCAGTCAGTAGCACATACTCATCCGGCGAGTATCTCGTAGATGGTCGACGATCTCTGTCGCTCCTTCTCAGTGGAGCCACTGGTGCTGGCTGTATACCAACAGCCTCCTCTTCCTCAGGAACTACCTCTCCAGCATGCTCATCCTCCTGAAGAATGCCCTGACCACCATCAGCAGGCTGATGATCAAGGTTGGGAGCAACTCCATGTACCGGCTCCCCCATAACTGGATCCTCTGCGATGTCCTCTGGAAACTGCTCGAAGCGAAATGACTCTAACTCAGGCAATTTCTCAGCCTCAGAAGGCGTCTCAGAATCCTGAGTGTTGGTCATGGTCTGATCATCGACGAACACCACGTTCCTGCTTCTGTAGAGCTTTCTTTCCACCGGGTCGTAGAGTCTATAGCCAAACTCATCCCGACCATAGCCGACAAAAATGCATCGCCTCGTCTTCGGCTCAAGTTTGGTCCTCTCGTCCTTCGGTACATGCACGAAGGCCTTACAACCAAATGCCCACAGGTGATTGTATGACGGCTCTTTGTCGTACCATACTTTATCAGGCACATCATCCTGCAAAGGAGCACTAGGAGACAAATTAATAACATAAGCAGCTGTGAGAAGAGCCTCACCCCAATAACTGCCCAGCAAGTTTGCTTCTGACAGCAAACACCGCACCCTCTCCATCAGTGTCCTGTTTATGCGCTCCGCTACACCATTGAGCTGAGATGTCTTTGACGGAGTCTTCTGGTGTCGTATCTCCTGCTCTCTGCAATACGCATCAAAGGGACCGATGTATTCGCCGCCATTGTCGGACCGAACACACAATAACTTCTTGCCCGTCTCCCTTTCAACAGAGGCCTGAAACTCCTTGAAAGTAGGCAGCACCTGATCCTTGGTCTTTAAGGCATAGACCCAAACCTTCCTGGAACAGTCATCAATAAAGGTTACAAAGTAAGAAGCACCACCAAGAGATTTTACCTTCATAGGACCGCAGACATCCGAGTGAATCAACTCGAGCAACGCCGGCTTCCTCGAACTTGGGTGACTTTGGAAAGACATCCTATTTTGCTTTCCAGCTAAACAATGCGTGCACTTCTCCAACTTTGTAGACTTGAGCTCCGGAATCACCTTCCTGTTCACCAAGTAGCTCATCCCCTTCTCGCTGATATGGCCGAGCTGCCTGTGCCACAACTCGGTAGACGCATCACTGACTGCGTTCACCTCCTATGTCCCCTGTGCGCTCCCCTCCATATAATAGAGACCGGACTTCTTGCTTCCTCTGGCAATCACCAACGAACCTCTGGAAAACTTCCACTGACTATTCCCGAAGAGACTGAAGAATCCCTCGTCATCCAACCTTCCAACCGACACTAGGTTGAAACGGATATCAGGGACATGACGAACATCTTTGAGAACAAGAACCGCACCCATCTTCGTTCTCAAATGTACATCTCCAATGGCAACCGCCTTCGACACATCTCCGTTGCCCATCTTCAACACGCCACAGTCGCCTGTCGTGTAAGTGGCAAACAGTGCCCTGTTGTGAGATACATGTGCTGAAGCCCCTGAGTCCACCAGCCAAGAATTGTCATCGCAGGCGAGGTTAGTAATGATCTCATCACCTACGACGATCACATCGCCTCCATGCATCGAGGCCGCCGCTGTAGTGTTCTCTTCTTGCTTCCCCTTGTCGTCCTTCTTCTCTCTCTTCCAAGCGAAACAGTTCCGCTTGATGTGGCCCTTCTTGCCACAATGGTAACACTCCGAGTCCTCGTAACGACCTTTGGACTTCCTCCTACTCTTGTCTCTGCCACCACCTGGACCCCTGCTTTTGCCCCTTCCGCGGCTCTATGAAACAAGTGCCTCTGAGTGGTGGGATGTGGATGAAGTGCCCTGAGAACGTCTCCGCATCTCTTCATTCAACACCCCGCTCTTGGCAAACTCCAGACTGACTACGTCCTCTGGAGCAGAAGCGATCATAGATACTCGTACGGTCTCCCACGAGTCTGGCAAAGTACACAGCAACCACAGTCCCTGAACTTCGTCGTCGAACTTGACTCCCATAGAAGATAACTGGTCAACCACGCCCTGAAACTCACTCAAGTGGTCCGAAATAGATGCCCTATGTCACGCCCCGATTCCGTCGAATCGATAGTCGTCCCCCGGGCGTGATGCCGTGCGAACCTAATTTGCGATCGCACAAGGCCAAGTCATAAGATAATCCGAGACACGAGATCTAACAGAGTACGCAGACAAATTGATACACATAATAAGTAAAGGAAACTTGAACTTTATTGATAATGAACATCTTTTTACAGACTCCGACACAAGACTCATTGCCGCGCGGGCTACAACATGACTCGATTACAAAAGAGTGCCGATGAGATAGCCGTTCCATACATTGCACACATCCCTCAATATACACAAGTACTCCATTGACCTGGATGGGAGGGACGCTGAGTCATTTTCCTTGGACTGTCGAGAGCCTTCAAAATTTGGAGTCGCTGAGAGATAGTCTTCGACGCACGGCCGAAGCTTCAAAAGTCACGAACGTCGCCTTGCTAGTTGGCACGTCCTTCCTGGCTTGCGGGACCTGCAAAGAGCGAGGATCAGCACGAAACACATGTACTGGCGAATGGCTAATTAAATCCAAGCTCTGTATTTGATTCAAGAAGTTTCATAACATGTTTGCTAGCTATTTCAATGATCTTTCTAACCATCCTGTATGATTTGCATGTTAACATGTTTTGAGGCAAGCAACTATCATGTTCATCCCGTGTCCCGTGCACCTGTTAAGTAGTGATAGGGGTTTAAAGGCCACTGGCAATGTCAAGCCATCGAGGACTATAGCATTCGGTTAGACGACGCCCCTTTCGCGTCGGGTAGCGAGCCCTGTGCGAAAGTGCCCGCATAACTCGCGCCGATAAAGGGTTGGCGCTGCTACACTCGTTCCTCCCGGGCCGAACCGGTCCCTTGGCCGAGGCAACCGTTCGAGGAACTTCACCTTGTCGACAAGTTGTCCAATGACCGCTTTCCTTGGAACTTAGTTGATTTACTCATTTTTCCGTATCGTTGCGATAAGCGTTAATAGATTCATTCGTTGGATTGGCATAGACCAAGTGTAATTGCATAGGGAAGCACGTTTTTCATTTCCAAAATCGACAGTTCGAAAACAAGTGTTTCGTGAAGTATCGTGCCACGATTTCACTGATTCTATACTATTATGACAAGCATTTATTTTACTTCACATGTTAAGTTTTTGAAGTAGAGGGACGGGACGAAGGAGGTCAGCCACTCGCCTTAGCTTGCTTCAAGCGAGCGACCGGTTGGCTGCGCTGTCGTCGCCTACGCGATCACCTGCAATCGCATAAGCAACTGATTAGAACACTGTGTATTTCAAAGAATTTCGATATGAATGCGAGCTCGAAAACGCGTCACGAAAACCCATCGAAAGCATTCACAAAAACGAAAGCCAAAGCCAATTCAAGTGCGGCATGAAAACCAGAGCAACGGGAGGTCTCTTCCGACTCAGCCGCAGAGCCAATCCTCGAGGCGCAACCCGCTGAATATGGGACTTGGTTCCGAAGAAGCCATTCCATAACGTGGAATGGATCTTAATTCAACCGTTCCCGTTCGATCGACTCGGCCGATTCCGACCTATCGGTCCCGACCAAATCGATAGCGACAGTGTTCCTTTCTCGCGCACCCCGTGGACGGAGACGGGGCACGATGTAGGGACGGGGCACTACACCATAACCAACTAATAAAAAGTTTTGTCCTCGAAACTTTAAAGATGAAACCTACCTCTACGAGAACAATGAAGGGAATTTATCCTTCATCTCCGATTCAAGCTCCCACGTCGACTCTTCGACCGAGTGGTTCTTCCAGAGGACGCGGACAAGAGGGATCGCTCGATTGCGCAGCAGCTTATCCTTGCGTTCTATGATTCGAACTGGTTCTTCAACGTAGGATAAGTCAGACTTTAGCTCCAGCTGGCCAAAATCCACCACGTGGCTCGGGTCGTGCACGTACTTCCGCAATTGAGAGACATGGAAGACATTGTGAACACCTTCAAGCGCCGGTGGTAGGGCAATTTTATAGGCCACTGGCGCGACCCGTTCAAGTATTTCGAACGGCCCAACGAATCTCGGACTCAGCTTTCCTTTCGCGCCGAACCGACTAACTCCCCGCATGGGCGACACCTTGAGGAATACGTGATCGCCTACTTGAAACTCGAGTGGTCGACGATGAATGTCCGCGTAGCTTTTCTGGCGACTCTGTGCGGTCTTTAATCTTTCCCGAATGAGCTTAACCTTTTCCACAGTCTGTTCTACCAGCTCCGGGCCGAGTATCTGCCGTTCCCCGACTTCATCCCAGCAAATAGGAGATCTGCACTTCCGGCCATACAAGGCTTCATACGGTGCCATTTGGATGCTGGATTGGTAGCTATTATTGTATGCAAATTCTGCCAGCGGTAGGTGGACGTCTCAGCTTGATTTGAAGTCGATAGCGCAGAGCCGTAGCATGTCTTCAAGAATCTGGTTGACGCGCTCCGTTTGGCCGTCGGTCTGAGGATGGTAAGCTGAGCTGAACTGCAACTTGGTTCCCAGCGCCGACTGAAGGCTACTCCAGAATCGCGACATGAACCGTGAATCCCGATCAGAGACGATGGATACTGGAACTCCGTGCAGCCGTACTATCTCGTCAAGATAAATCTGCGCCAGGCGATCAACGCTCCAAGTAACTTTGATGGCGATAAAGTGCGCTGACTTGGTTAATCGATCGACGATGACCCAGATGGCGTCGTTCCCCCGTGGTGTCTTCGGCAGGCCAATAATAAAATCCATAGTGACATGATTCCACTTCCACTCGGGAATAGCGAGGTTCTGCATCTCCCCGCCCAGTCGCTGATGCTCAGCTTTCACCTGCTGACAGGCCATGCATTGCGACACGAAGAGCGCCACATCTCTCTTCATCCCGTGCCACCAAAAGGTCGTGCGGAGGTCCTTATACATTTTGGTACTGCCTGGATGCAAAGTGTATTTCGCATAGTGCGCCTCCGCCAGGATCTCCTTTCTAAGTTCTGAATCGTCCGGAACGCATAGCCTACCCTTCAATCGAAGCACGCCGGTTTCGTCTTCCGCAAAGTCGGTCGTCCTGCCTGTCGAAATTAGCTCTCGCACTTTCTTCAGGTACGAATCGTCCGTCTGAGCGGTCTTGATCTTATTCAGCAAGCTCGGCTCCAACTGTAACTTTGCCAACTGCACGTTCCAGAATCTGACTCGGAGCTCGATGCCCATCTCTTCAAGGTCGCGTAGCAGTCGAGGGTCGATGGATAACGAGGCAAGGTACTTCCGACTCAAAGCGTCCGCCACAACATTTCCCTTTCCCGGCGTGTAGTCGATAGTCAAGTCGTAATCCTTGATTAGTTCCAGCCAACGCCTTTGTCGCAAGTTCAGCTCCTTCTGCGTGAATAGATACTTGAGGCTCTTGTGATCGGTATAGATCGTGCACGCCACACCATAGAGATAGTGGCGCCACAATTTCAACGCAAACACAATCGCCGCTAACTCCAGGTCGTGCGTGGGATAATTTTTCTCGTGCGGCTTTAGCTGTCGGGACGCAAAAGATATCACCTTGTTCCGCTGCATCAGCACGCACCCCAAGCCCTGACCGGACGCGTCGCTAAATATCTGGAAACCCTCAGTCCCTTCTGGAAGTACGAGTATCGGGGCCGAGACGAGCCTCTGCTTCAACTCTTGGAACGCAGCTTCACAGTCGTCTGACCATTCAAAGGCGACTCCTTTCTGGGTGAGGCGAGTCAGAGGCGATGCGATCTTCGCGAAGTCTTTCACGAAGCGTCGGTAGTATCCAGCTAGGCCAAGGAAACTTCGAATCTCGCCGACGAACGCTGGCCGCTTCCAATCGACAACGGCTTCAACTTTCTTTGGGTCGACCGCAATGCCTTCAGCAGAAATGATGTGTCCGAGGAATACGACGCTGCTAAGCCAGAATTCACATTTGCTTCGCTTCGCGTATAGTTGATTTTCTCGAAGGGTCTGAAGCACGGTCCGCAGATGCTCAGTATGCTGCTGCTTATTCTTCGAGTAGACGAGTATATCGTCGATAAAGACCACTACGAACTTGTCGAGGAAGGGTCGGAACACCCGATTCATTAAATCCATGAAGGCAGCAGGGGCGTTCGTTAGGCCGAACGGCATTACCAGGAACTCGTAATGGCCGTATCGAGTGCGGAAGGCAGACTTCGGCACATCGTCCGGCTTGATCTTGAGTTGATGATAACCCGAACGCAGATCAATTTTAGAGAACACCGTGGCTCCTTGGAGCTGATCGAACAGATCTATACGGGGCAGGGGATACTTGTTCCGGACGGTGGCTTTATTCAGCTCGCGGTAGTCGATACAAAGACGCATAGAGCCGTCCTTCTTCTTGACAAATAGTACGGGCGCTCCCCACGGTGAGACACTGGGTCGAATGAATCCCTTGTCGAGCAATTCCTGTAACTGCACCTTGAGTTCTTTAAGCTCTGCAGGGGCCATTCTGTACGGGGTCTTCGAGATCGGTCGAGTGTCGGGGAAGGTATCGATAGTGAACTCAATCTCTCGATCGGGCGGCATGCCGGGCAACTCGTCCGGGAACACATCAGGGAATTCTGCCACAACGTCGGTCTGACCCGCGTTTGCACTATCCTGTCGCATGTCTCGAACGGAAGCCAGATAGCCTTCGCACCCGGAATGCAGCATCCGTTGAGCAGATATCGCAGAGATCACCATGCAGGTCGGCGACGCCTCACCACACGAGTAGCAGAATTCAGGCACTCCCGGTATGCGGAAAGTGACTTTCTTCTCAGCGCAGTCTATGGTTGCGTTGCACGGACCGAGCCAATCCATCCCCAGAATGATATCGTAGTCCTTAATATTTAGAACTATCGCATCGAGACTGACCTTTTGACCACCTATACAGATGATTTCGTCTCCACAGACTAAACTCGCAGCTAGTGGCATGCCCGACGGGATGTTAACAGTGAGCTCGAGACCGAGCGGTGTCAGGGGAAAATTGTGCTCGGCGGCAAAGTCCGCCGATATGAAACTATGCGTGGCACCTGAATCAAACAATACACGAGCAGGTTTATTATTGAATTGCAGTATACCTGTCACGACTGTGTCAGATGCGTAGACTTCGTCTCGGGTCATGGCGTAGACACGGCCCTGAGCATTAGGGCGACGGTCTTGGCCATTCTGTTGTATGGTCGGTAGAACCCGAGGTGCTTGGCCTCGGTTTTGTTGATATTGGGGCGGGCGTTGGGTCGACGCAGCTTCCGGACAGTCCCTTACGAGATGATCTCTTTTGCCGCATGCGAAACAGACTCTGTTCTTAAGTCGACAGTCGGTGTCCAGGTGCCCGTCCTTGTGGCAGAAATTGCAGACCATCCGTTCCTTCGTCTGGTTGCCGCGATGTTGACGCTTATGTGCGTTGTTGTCTCCCGCATAACTATGGCATTTGTTATTAGAGTTAACAGCGCCGGTAGTAGTAGGAGGATACTCGGACTCCAGACGGATGGCGTGGTTGAGTGCCTCGCCCACAGTTTTGTATTCCGGCACCGAGACATGTGCACGGATAGTGGAACGCAGGCCCACTACGAATCGCTTTGCTCGGCTTGCAGTAGTAGGTAGATAGTCACCAGCGAACTTGGCCAGTTTGTTGAATTTGGCCGCATATTGTCGTACAGTCATATTCCCTTGCGTCAGCTGCATGAACTCGTTCTCCTTTTCCTGTCGTACGGCTGCAGAAAGATATTCGTTCTCGAACGCATTTCTAAATGTCGCCCATGAGATCGCCGTTGTCTCGTCTTCACGTCGAATAGCCCGCTTCTGCACAGCCCACCAATCGTGCGCGTTCATTCGAAGTAATAGTTGAGCACACGCGACTTTCTTCGGGTCCTCGACATCCAGAAGCTCGAACTTGTCTTCCAGCTCCTCCAACCAGTCGATCGCCACCGCGGGATCTTCTGTGCCGTTGAAGGAAGTGCGGCAGCTTTTAGTGAACTTTGACACGTCGAAGTTGGAACTTCTCGGTGCTGCAGGTGAGAGCACGGGCGCCTCTGGTTCGGCTTCGTTGGATCGAACCGCAGGCTGGGTCACGGCAGGTGTCATCGTTGAGTTGTTGTTGCCGACGACCGACTGTACGATCTGTTGGAGGGTATTCAGCTGCTGCTGCTGCAGCTTGAATTGAGCCTCGAACCGACTCTCAAATTGAGCCTGACGAGCCTCCGCTTGCTGACGATGGAGCTCGTTTTGACGTTGCTGCATTTCAAGCATTTGCAGCATACGTTGCATCGGGTCGCCGGAAGATCCGGCTACAGTAGGCGTCATTCCCGTTGGGTTAACGGAATGCTCGGGCCTAAAAGCACTCGAGCCGCTCGAAGCGCTCGTCTCGTCTTCCGCCTGAGCTCCCATAACTGCAGGGAAAAAGGAAGGCAACTCTCGTTAGTTTCAGAAAATGTCCTGGGTTCAGCGTATGGAACAACTCTTCTCATCGACACGAGGTCAACGGTCGGAGACTAGAATTCGACACGAGAGGCCAAGGACGTAAAGCCGTGCTCTGATACCATTATGTCACGCCCCGATTCCGTCGAATCGATAGTCGTCCCCCGGGCGTGATGCCGTGCGAACCTAATTTGCGATCGCACAAGGCCAAGTCATAAGGTAATCCGAGACACGAGATCTAAGAGAGTACGCAGACAAATTGATACACATAATAAGTAAAGGAAACTTGAACTTTATTGATAATGAACATCTTTTTACAGACTCCGACACAAGACTCATTGCCGCGCGGGCTACAACATGACTCGATTACAAAAGAGTGCCGATGAGATAGCCGTTCCATACATTGCACACATCCCTCAATATACACAAGTACTCCATTGACCTGGATGGGAGGGACGCTGAGTCATTTTCCTTGGACTGTCGAGAGCCTTCAAAATGTGGAGTCGCTGAGAGATAGTCTTCGACGCACGGCCGAAGCTTCAAAAGTCACGAACGTCGCCTTGCTAGTTGGCACGTCCTTCCTGGCTCGCGGGACCTGCAAAGAGCGAGGATCAGCACGAAACACATGTACTGGCGAATGGCTAATTAAATCCAAGCTCTGCATTTGATTCAAGAAGTTTCATAACATGTTTGCTAGCTATTTCAATGATCTTTCTAACCATCCTGTATGATTTGCATGTTAACATGTTTTGAGGCAAGCAACTATCATGTTCATCCCGTGTCCCGTGCACCTGTTAAGTAGTGATAGGGGTTTAAAGGCCACTGGCAATGTCAAGCCATCGCGGACTATAGCATTCGGTTAGACGACGCCCCTTTCGCGTCGGGTAGCGAGCCCTGTGCGAAAGTGCCCGCATAACTCGCGCCGATAAAGGGTTGGCGCTGCTACACTCGTTCCTCCCGGGCCGAACCGGTCCCTTGGCCGAGGCAACCGTTCGAGGAACTTCACCTTGTCGACAAGTTGTCCAATGACCGCTTTCCTTGGAACTTAGTTGATTTACTCATTTTTCCGTATCGTTGCGATAAGCGTTAATAGATTCATTCGTTGGATTGGCATAGACCAAGTGTAATTGCATAGGGAAGCACGTTTTTCATTTCCAAAATCGACAGTTCGAAAACAAGTGTTTCGTGAAGTATCGTGCCACGATTTCACTGATTCTATACTATTATGACAAGCATTTATTTTACTTCACATGTTGAGTTTTTGAAGTAGAGGGACGGGACGAAGGAGGTCAGCCACTCGCCTTAGCTTGCTTCAAGCGAGCGACCGGTTGGCTGCGCTGTCGTCGCCTACGCGATCACCTGCAATCGCATAAGCAACTGATTAGAACACTGTATATTTCAAAGAATTTCGATATGAATGCGAGCTCGAAAACGCGTCACGAAAACCCATCGAAAGCATTCACAAAAACGAAAGCCAAAGCCAATTCAAGTGCGGCATGAAAACCAGAGCAACGGGAGGTCTCTCCCGACTCAGCCGCAGAGCCAATCCTCGAGGCGCAACCCGCTGAATATGGGACTTGGTTCCGAAGAAGCCATTCCATAACGTGGAATGGATCTTAATTCAACCGTTCCCGTTCGATCGACTCGGCCGATTCCGACCTATCGGTCCCGACCAAATCGATAGCGACAGTGTTCCTTTCTCGCGCACCCCGTGGACGGAGACGGGGCACGATGTAGGGACGGGGCACTACACCCCATCCTTGTATCGCAGACCCATCATCGTTCGGATCAGGAACAACTTGTTTACCCCGGTCTTCTTCGCATACAAGGATTCCAGCTTATCCCACAACGTCTTCACGTGCTCAATATTAGCAACGTAGTTGTACACGTTCTCGTCCACAAACTGCCGTATGTACCCACACACTTGTATATGCTCGAATGTCCAGTCCTCCTCGAATTTATCACTGGGCTTCTCGGATGCAAACACGGGTAGATGCAGCTTCTTGACAAACAACAAATCCTTCATCTTGCTCTGCCAATAATGATAGTTTGTGCCATTAAGATTCACCATGCACACCGACTTCGCGTCCATCTCTCCTCTCTGGTTTCTCTGTCAACTACTGACACTCCTTCTGAATTCCAGAACCTGGCTTTGATACCACTCTGTTGGGAAAGAAGCGCGGAAACCTTTCCCCAAACCAGAGAGTACCTGCGAGAGGACCGAGCAATACAACGCACGAACCCAAAAGCAAACACACAAAACAATCCACGCAGACACAGAGAATTTTTGACGTGGAAAACCCTTGCGGGAAAAACCACGGGACGATCGAAGTCCAACCCTGAAGAACCTCCACTAATGGAATAAAGAGAATACACCCTCTACAAGCTCCTCCCAATCCAACACGGATTACCACAACTCACTTGAAAGAAGAAATTTTTTGATTGCGGACTCCGAAGAACAAGAGATATCCGAAAAATTATTCGAAGCAATCTCTCCTTCATAATAGTCCTTAATCCTCTCTCTCTCTCAAAGATTGTAAAGCACTCTTTTTTTTTAGATAGTTTTACAACTAGCATGCAACACCCTTTTATAAGCCCTTGGTAACCCATACATGGAAGGCCAATATATATGGAAACTTTCAATATAAATCAATCATATATTTAATGGAAATCCAATCATAATTAGCTTACCATAATTGGAAACCCAATAACATGGAAAGCTACTATATGAAGGGTCCAATCATAAATATATAATCAAAGTAAATATGGAAATCCAATCATATATTTCCTTACCATATATGTACCAAAATAAAATCCAGCACTCCCCAAGCTTCTCCGACATACGGATGGCGCTCGTCGCTCTCCGGGGTCTTCTCCACATAGGTTGGGAATCCCACCCACTCCAACACATGACAGGTAGACAATGTCGAAGGACCAAGAGGGTTGTGAACTGGAAACAGAGCTGAAGTAAATGCATTTTTACTTGAGAGCAAGCAGAAGATGGTGACATTGGATTAGCAATCTCCGGGAACATCCAAATTAACATCAGCAGTTCTTACATCCTACCCAGCAAATTTGACTGACAATTACCCTGTTTCACCTAGACATACATAAATGAGTTGGAACAATTCTTTCATCTGGAAATTGCTGAAATACCCAATTTCGGGGTGGAAGTTTATGAAAAATCCACTCGCAGGGTGGATTTTATGAAATACCCAAATTTATATATTTTTACGTTAAATATTCCAAAATTCCCTTTAGATGTTCTATATTTACAAAATTGCCATTTTGATAATATAACTATCCCTTCGCACAAATTTGGTCATATATATGTATTTGATCTTCTTCACGAGAGATCTGAATTTCATTGCTCTCATCTTCAGCAGAGATCGCAAAGATCGTTCATAATTCACTGTATTTTTCTTCAGTCGAACTCCGATCATCGCTCATCATCATCATCATCATCATCATCATGGAAAGATTTGAAGTTTTCCGGCGATTAGGTCAATTGTGGAGAGAAGATATTTTTCTTCTTCTCCATAAAAGTTAGCATCGTTTTGAAAGAAGAACGGAAAACTCTTGAATCTTTATTCCTGACAAAAAAATTTCTATAAAAAAAAAACTGTTCTCCATCATTTAACACGGAGAATGGCCATTCCCCGTGACTTTAACACGGAGAATGACCGTTCTCCTGTATTTTAACATGGAGAATGGTCATTCGACGTGATTTTAACAACGAAGAGTGGTCATTCTCCGTAATTTTAATACGGAGAATAACTATTCTCCTGCACTTTAACACTAAAAATAACCATTCTTCGTGATTTTAACACGAAGAATGGCAATTCTCCGTGATTTGGTAATTCTTCGTAATTTTAACACGGAGAATGACCGTTCTCCGTGATTTTAACAACGGAGAATGGTCATTCTCCGTGATTTTAACACGGAGAATGACCATTCTCCTGTATTTTAATACGGAGAATGGCAATTCTCCGTCAATTTAACAAGGAGAATGGCTGATATTAACACGAAGAATTGCCATTCTCTGTGATATTACCACGGAGAATGGTCATTCTCCTACATTTTAACACGGAGAATGACAATTCTCCGTAACACGGAGAATGATCGTTCTCCGTAATTTTAACACGGGGAATGACCGTTCTCCGTTATTTTAACAACGGAGAATGGTCATTCTCCGTAATTTTAACACGGAGAATGACCATTCTCCTGTATTTTAACACGGAGAATAGCAATTCTCCGTCAATTTAACAAGGAGAATGGCCATTATCCGTGATATTAACACGGAGAATTGTTGTTCTCCGTGATATTACCACGGAGAATGGTTATTCTCCTGCATTTTAACACGGAGAATGACTATTCTCCTGTATTTTAACACGAGGAATGACCAGTTGAAACTTTGGAGAACCATAACTTTTGACTGGGAGGTCGAAACGAGGTCCGGTTTGTCGCAAAAGGAGCGTATTTTCGAGGAGCCTGAGATAAATAGTATTACCGTTTGACGGACTTTCTAAATTTTAGAATCGCAAAAAAATAATGTTTGGACCTCCATTTTAACACGGGGAATTGTCATTCTCTGGTTTGTCGCAAAATGGTCATTCTCCTATATTTTAACAAGGAAAATAGTCAGTCGATGCTGCTGATGATGATGAAGTGGGAACTAATGATGACGACATGGTGTGAAAATTGCGAATGGAGAGTCACTGACGAGTTTTTGAAGGTTTGAAGATTTTGGAGGAGAAAACCTAGATTCGAAAGTGAGCAACGTATGGAATAAGAGAAAGAATCGAAACGTTTTTTTTTAAGAGTAGGTTTCGTGGGTGTTTTTAATAAATTAGAAGGACAAAAAGGTTATTCCGAACCCTTTTTATATATTTTTCGCTAATTCTGAGCACGGGATAAAATGTTATTTTGCGGTGAATTTTTCATAAAACTTTTGCGGTTTTTAGGCATTTCATAAATTTTCCCTTCTTTCATTGTCATCCCCTTAAAAGATGAAAACATACTAACAAATTATCTTTAAGGAAAAATACATACGAACTTCCGGCTATCGTTTTAAGATGCCTCCACTGAATACGGTGCCATTGAACGAACTTCTGGCTATCGTTTTAAGATGCCTCCACTGAATACGGTGCCATTGAACTCTAAGCACATTGTTGGAGGTGAACTGCAGCTGAGAGCCCTTGATGTAGTAGATGCTCCACATCTATCTCCACAGTTCCAGGATATATTCTTGGATGCTATGGAGTCAATTTCCACGAGAGAAAGGCCACCAAGGTAGAGTCTCTTAGTTGAAGCAACTCTCTCATTCTGTAGGGTCTCAGCTGAACCAACATGAAGAAACCCATTTTTTTATATTATGAATAACAAATGATGCAACCCTTAATATGAAATGATGCTTATTTGTGTAGAGAAGCTACTTATGCCATCATACTAAAGGAAGAGACTGTAGGTGATAGGGTTGATGTTTCACATCTCAAAATGGACTCACCGACACTAGAGATTTAGGCTTGGATGGTATGGGACCAATGTCCATTTCAGAAAAACCACCAAGGTGGAGCTCTTGGTTGAACCATATTATTCTTGGTATGATTTGATGGTGAAAGCCTAGATGCCTTTATATAAATGCTCTCTACCTGTACTGCTCATCATTTTAATTTGTCATTTTGTGTTGCCGGCACATAGAAAACGTGTAAGCGGTTACAAATTTGACTTGAACTAGAGAATAGGGTCATCAACGTGTGAGCCGTTAACGTTACAAACCAAATCCCCCCAAGCTACAATTCTCGTGACATGATAATTGAGTGATAAACCCGACACGAAACACAGATAGTAGTGTGACAAATGCTTGCAGTTATAAATTTGACAGGGAACTTAGAGAGTAGCGTAATAAATGTCATAGTTACAAATTCAACAAGACACCAAAAAAAAGTGATTATTGCCTGTGCTTACAAATTCAATGTCTTCACAAGGGACCTGTCAAGTCCCTTAAGAGCATCTCCAACCCTGTTGTGACTTTGGAAAAAAGTTATTGCCACATAGGAATGACAAAATTTTATTCAAAAGTTCTTCTCCAATGCAATTGTCAAGTCAATTGTGAAGCTTATGTGGCAAAAATTAAAGAAGACATTGTGAAGTTGATTGTCTTGTTCTAGACAATGCACTTGACAATGTCTTCTCTTCCATGTCATCAATTATGAATAAAAAATATTAGAAAAAAGAAGAAGATGATCTCCAGCCCGATGGTGACCACCAGGCGTAACCAGGGCAACGAGTGGCTTTATTTTTGATCTCCCACTTTATTGTAAAAATATTCTTTTGAGACGTTTAGCCGATGAGCACCTGTTTAGCTAGATTGTACTTTTACTTATTGTCTGCCTACGGACTGTAACTTGATTAATAGATCCTAGGGTTGATCATGTATGACTAAACTCTTGCTAGTCCTAACATTTTGTAACGACTAGCTTCATGATCAACTGAATATGTAATGTTTGGGACGCCTTACTATTGTATATTTGGTGATCTTACATCTTGTAACATTTACTTACTTGCTTGTGATTGAAACACTAGGCTTGTTCATGACCTTAAGAGACTGTTGGCTTGTAGTAAACCCTCATGTATCTAGACAGCCGTGACCGTATAGCGAGATGGAATCCATTTCATATACGTAACTGGCTATGTCTGCCCCCGCTCTCCAGTATTCTGGTTCTGGGGCGTGACATGGTTTAAGTGGTGGCCCATGCAGGTCTTGTAACTCAAGATATGTGAGGGTTTACCGAATAGATGTCTCAATCAGTATTCGCCTTTGATCTCTGCTCGTATCTTCTGAATCTCTGAGAATTCTTGTCCTGATCTCATGCTTGTATCGTTGATCTGTCCTGATCCTTCCTTATTTTCCCTATGTCGTCTTCTTCAGCGGCATCGTTTCTGGACCTGCCGGTCAGCAAGACGGAGCACTTCCCGTAGATCAGCAGCAACCCGGTGTAACGCTCCAGTGCCAATATACGTAGGACTAGGAACGTAGACATGCCAGCTGTATTCATACGAAGTACGTAGACCTCGTATAAATACATAAGCTGTAAAATATAGTAATCCAAGACAAACTAAATCTCATCCACAATGAAAAAGAATAATAATATAAATATCAACTCGAATATTTATGATACAATCGTTGGGCGGAGACAAAGTCCACTACCAACTATCTCAATGAAAGAAATGTACAATAAACCAAGCGATAAAAATGGCAAGACGAACCAAGTGCAATTGTCTTCGAAGGAATGAAGAAGACCACGGCCTTGGCTAGAATACCTGCGGAAGACATGAACACACACCTGGGAAAAAACTAGGTCCTCAGACGGACGTAGCAAGATACAGGAAGAACAAGCTAATATGAACTGCCAAAATAATAAAATAATATGTAAACTAGACATAAATATGTAAAGGAAATTCTAACCGCATAACGTGCAATTTAGAGGACAACTTTCATGCGCATGGGTGGGATTTTAGGCTATGTGTACGTAACTGGCATCCAGTCATTTGTATCCGTCCGTAACGTCTAAAACGTCAGAGGGCATCTGCAAAAATATCGCCACAGTTCCATCTGAAGACTGTGGTTTACCTGTTTGGATTCCCATACGCACTAGCGATTGTCCTCCCCCAATATATCCCACACTGTTCAAGTCATGTCCATGGCTCGTCCAGCTTTGTAACTGCTTGAGTCTCTAAAACTCTAATCATAGCAGTTACGAATATCTACCGTCACACGACTTTAGAGATAGCTAGTCAATAAGTCGTGTCCCTAACAAAATGTCTCAAACCGTGTAGTGTGAGTGTCACAGCCAAATGAGATATAAGGATATCCTACAACAAAAAGGTAGTCCGCTAACACTAAGTCATGCATAAAATAAAATAACGACTAATAAAGTCGCTTGCACCCAAGTATGGCTTGAACGCGCAGTTTATAACAAATACGAAACAAGTAAATAAATGCTGAAAATAAATAATATGACAGTTAATTAGCAAGGTATACTTGCCTGTTGCGACGCCTGGTGAGCTGTCTGGTGTGGTGCGATGGTCATGATGGCACAAAATCCGACTTCGATGTTACAACTATGCAAAGGAAGATCGTCGGGTTACGCATATCGTCGATGGTATTGAGGCGTATCAAAGATCGATATGCGATAACTCGGGGGTAATCTGACTCGACGAATGACGATCGTGCAAATGTCATTGTTCCGTTGGATACTATACTTGGGATGTTAAAAATGTATCGAGGAAAAGATAGACTTGGCTCGAGGATTTTCTAGTTGAACGCATGACGGTCAGACTATCAAATTGATATGGCTTGGATGAAAATAAAATGCTTGGATTTGCTTCATTGACAACCACAACGTTGACATTCTTGTCTTATGCGAGCGCAACTCCAGCCTCGCACATACGTCGCGCCGGATTATGACGATCACTCTGCGTGAGCGCTGATTTGGTGATTCATACGGCGGGAGTGATTAAACTTGGATGGCGTGGCAATCTTATTGCTTCGACTTATGGTTTGACACGAAGGTGGACTCGAGATTGAATTTGTGTGCTTGAAGAGTAGAACTTGAGGATCGAGTAGGTCCAATCCGCGTATCGAGAATTGGTTAGTCTAAAACTCAAACAAGAGTTACGCCTCGATGAGAATAATTATTCCGCGGGAGTGTTGCATGGTGATTCATGAACCGCCGTGGATAATCGGACTCGCGTGAGATTGGGGCGCAATGTATTGTCGAGCTGGATGACCTCATGATCGAATACATGAATTGGTTAGAACTGGTGATTGAACGGAATTGAATATGTGCAACGTAAGTCTTGATGCGAATAGGTGATCGTGCTCGATGTTTAAAAATCTGAGCGACGCGAGCTTGGGTAGAAACTCCCGTACAAACGAACAAATGGTTTGACCATAGGATTTGGGGCGAGCGCCATGCAACGACCTTACATGATGAGCCGTGGACATGACTTGTAACTATGACCTGGTGAGCTGACCTAGCGGATAGGCGGACGACCCTATACCGAGTGATTGAACCTGTGCGATTGACATTACAATATCGTCTGGACGGACGATAGACTTGGGGCAACAAGACTTAGAGTAGGACGGGGAAACTGGGAATGTGTGTGAACGACAACGAAATTGGCCCCAAACGAAGCGAATGATAGGAAAGGATGATGCCCAAGTAAAGTTGGGGTAACGAATTGAATCATTGATCGGAAGACGTACTCGACGATAGTATAATACTTGGTCTTGAATCGGACAAAAATTACTTAGACTTGGTCGACCCCGCTAAGAAGAAATCGTATTGATTTCATTGACAAGAGCGCTTGAGAAGCGAATCGGATAATCTCGAGGACCGAGATAAACGATATGTGATACACACATGAATTCGGTTTTAAATCGAAGTTAGCAAAACGATCGGCAAATCGAAACTATCACGAGTAGCTTGTCCGACTTCGCTAGTCGCTAAGCTTGGTTGAAATATACGTATTCGGGGGACGCCTTGAATGCGTGCCCGATCTAAACTCAGCGATATGATGAACTCGAATGCAGCTGCAAGTGGGTGTTGAGATGCGCATGAACGAATGAGTGAGTTTGCCTCAGCCTATGACTTTCGTGTTTGACGAATTACAACGTACCTCGTGCGACCGTTTCAGTCCCATGATACGTCAAAAAAGCAACCAAGTCGATGAAACACCTGAATTGAATAAGTGTCATCAACTCTAAAATAAAATGAATGAAAAGTTATCCAATAAAGATCGACCAAACGTATGCGACACGAAACTTGGAAAGGTACCGAGCATGGTTCGATGCCATCGAACGATAGAGCCGTTCGATAGAATTGTCTATAAAACACGATGATACGAGTTAAGGAATGGTAGGATGACCTGCACTCAGGAAGTCTCGAGGACGAGACTTGTTTTGAGTGGTGTATTATATAATGACCCGCTCCGCCCTAGCGGAACGCCGATTCAAACGGCAAGTGTAATGACTCAAACGAGCTGTCGACTCGAAGAGTTGCATCGACCCGATGAAGTATCAATGCGAATCGATGCAAGACTTGCAATGGCTCGTCAAAGATGAATCCAGACTTAGACTATCAAAGGCGCACTCGGAGTATCGCTCGGCCGATGCAAACATCGCTAAGGTGGGTGGCTCCGATGAACCCGTCTTTGCTTAGCCTAGACACATAACAATACGGACACCATCACTGAAATCACTAGGCGATAACACCGCGCATGCTAATAAATGACCCAATGCACCTAGCTAAGGGATTAATCCCATCTTGTATGCTTGCATAGAATATGGAAAGGAACATGGAAAATACGAGAACTCTCGCACCGCGCTCCACGCTCGTGCTAAGGCACAAGCTTGCGTTCAACAATGAAAAAATGAATGGGTTACAACAATGAAATGGGAAGACTATCAATATAGTCGTTCCGAGTAGAGTATAACAACATTGAAAGGCTATGGGACCGATGGGTCGCCAAGGCGACTCCCGCACAAGGAGTTGCATAATGTATGAATGAAAGAGTAAACGAATAAGTGAATGAATGAATCAACGAATGAATAAACAAGTGAAAGAAAGAATGAATAAAAGATAAGAAGGATAGAAATGGTTAGCGACAGGTATGACGGACACGTGCAACGGGGCTCGCTACCCGCGCTGCACGGACGTCAACCTGGTCGATAACGCATTAAGGCTAAGGGTTAGCCTACGGCTCAGAGACAGCCGTTAAGTTAAAAAGACAAGTTAATACGAAATGGTCGTGGACAAACGGCACGAGCGAGGGGTGGCGAATGCTGTGACCGTGAAGAAAAGGGGATTCCGCGGCATGATCAAAGTGTGAAGGACTTGTCGGTCCGGACGGAATCAAAGGATATGGCTTACGGACTGCCTGAGTACGGGCTTGACCACCAGGGGACGTAAGGCCGGGTATTTTCAAAAGACTATCAGGGTGTACCAAGCCGCACGCCATGATAGGTGAGAAATTATCATAGGGGAAGACATGTCCAGGATGGCTTGTGATGCCAGCGACCGATGCATATAGATTAAGTGGGCTTTGCTGGTGGCGATCCACGTGCAAGTCCTTGCATTGAAATCAAAGTAGTCTAAGTTAATCTGAACAAAAGCACCTTCTGAATAAGCTTGAAATGTATCACACCAAATGATAATGAATACTTCGTACAATGAGTGAGAGAATACGCCTACGATGCGCTAGTAACTGAGGCAGGGACACGCCCTTGATATTGAATGTTTCCAAGAATCACATTATGTTGTTCCATATGAATTGTTGACTAACTTGGTTTACTTTGGACAGGGAAGGCCGGACGATAAGTATGGGTAAGTCGTGCATGTACTTCCATGCGACACTTGAATTTGACAACACGGGATAGGTTATGACATATGCCATGAAATTGACCCTAAGGCAAGATTAGAAAGACAATGAATGATAGAGATGCACAAAAGTAAATGGAACGTATTTGGTAATGATAGCATTGTGGGCGAGCTAGCCTCCCCACCAGTGCATAACAATGTACTGATAACCCCACAGTCTGCATGCAGGATGCAGGAGACGTCGGCGGGTGCGGAGCTTCCATCGAACGTGCTAAGGCACGGAGCCAACTCTGGGGCCTTGAAACGTTGCAAGAAGCTGAAGCACCCTATACAGGACATAATGTATCAAAACATCGCCATGAATCATTCCATCTTGTAAGCCACTTGGCACGCCTTTTATGTTTCAGAGAGAGAGAGAGAGAGAGAGCTTGAGCGATGTGTAATATCGGCCTAGCACCGCTTGTAAACTTCTTAAAAATCAATAAAGAGTTTGAATTCGCTTCCACTTGTGTTCATTTACTTTCCGCTGCAAATGGGGACACTCTGTGCGACTCTGTGGCCTAGCTCAAATCGGTCGTTTCTGGAATTAGCCTTGTACGGGCGCAACCTAGGCCCGTGCGGCATCACGCCTTAGCGAGAACGATCGCTCCTGCGGGAGCGGAGCATGACATTCACCTTGCGTCAGTGCAAGGGACGCAAGGGCGAGTACGTCGACTGGGTAAGCCACGAATCAAACACGAAAATGCTTGTTTGCTTGCCTATTCAATTCGATAACATGCTGCTATGATAACATGCTTTACGCTTTCGAAGATGCCATGAAATTGACCCTAAGGAGAACATAGCAAGTTCATAAGCTAAGTTGCATGATTCAACGTAAATATAAGAAATGGTTGGTTTGGAAAGAAGATCTTTGCTTCAGTACATGCGAGGATGAACGTACTGATCCCCCACCAGCTTCATGCAGGGTGCAGGGAATGGATTGCTCGCGGCGAAGCGTTGCTTGAACGCGTTAAGGCTTGGAATGCCGAAGCGCATTGAAGCGTGCGATCGCATTGACGCTCGGACTACGCAGCTGGATTGATGCGGCCGAGATATAGAAGGCATGATGTATGGAACGATAAAATCCTTTGTGGGCAAGAGAGAACCTGAGTGTTGTAGCCAATCTGGCATATATTGTTAGGCTATCGAAAGCCATTGTAATCTCAGTTTTGGATATCAATAAAGAGAATTGTTTCGTATACTCTGTTTTCCTATCGTTGTTAGTATCGAATCAAAAGATAACCATTTGAGAACTTGTCATCTTGCCTTGCACGAGCGCAACTCCAGGCTCGTGCGGCATCACGCCCTCTGCGAGGACGATGATTCGGGCGATTCCGGGTCGGGGCATGACAAATTGGTATCAGAGCTCTGGCTCAATTTCCTCTGGACGCTCGCTTCATTACAATTCAAAAAGTTGCCCACCACCACTTGATATCACTCTTGACTCTACTCAATACTGCACTGGATGTTCCATACAATAAGTCTAATACAAATCATGAAATTTTGCCGCATGTGTTTTGGAAATTTCATGATGTTTGCTAAGAAAGTCGCGAAGGGTATATTGCATTGAATGCAACGAGCTGTAAAAACGTTAGTTGCTGCAAGCGCAACAAATTATGAAATACGATTTGGGATGTTGTTGTTACAATGTAACATGTTGAATGAGAAATAAAATGATGCACGATGTGCAACGAGTTAATGTGAATATGCGGTAAAATAAAAGTGAGAAGTGATAAGCCAATACCGAATGTGTTAAACGGATTGAGCATTGACTTGGAAAGTCGAGAGTAAATCGTAGCACGAGGTGCGGTAAATGTCGAAAATAATCGTAGCACGATGTGCAATGCATTTTGGAAGTAAAATCATTGCACGTGGTGCAACGCATATCAAATTAATCGTTGCACGAAGTGCAAAGAAAATCAAAAATAAATCATTGCACAAGTAAAATAAATTGTCGGAATAAATCGTAGCACGATGTGCAACGCGTATCGAAGGTAAAATTGTTGCACGAGGTGCAACGTATATCGAGATAAATTGTTGCACGAGATGCAACGTAAGGAAAGAATTAAAATCGTAAATCAATAGAACGAATCGTTCGGTTGCACACCAAACTTATGTTGGCAAACGAGAACATTGACCGAGTTGCGTCGGATTTGATAGAATTAAAGTTACGGTTGTGATCAAGTACGATCACTGTGAAAATCGTGAGTCGGAAGAGATCGTTGGTCTATACTAAGTATAATGCGAGGGAAATGGCTTGAATTCCGAGTGGTATATGCCATACCACATAGGCAATGAATGACTCGATTCTGAGTGGTATATGGTATAGCACTTGTGCGATAAATTTTATCGATGCGTTGTGAAAATTGCGGAAGGATTGTCCGCAACGGACGGGGGAGTACCGAGACTCGATTAAAAATTTATATGGCGATATGTTGATGCAAGTGTTCTTCGAAAATCGGTTGGGACGATAAGGCGAGACTTGTATTGATGAACGATACGTCGGACGAAAGTTATAAGTTGGTCGGACGACTGAGACTAGCGAAACGATTATGCCTTGATGCAATAATCGGATCGACGGGAAAGGAAAACTTGAACTTATAAATGAGTCGCACGACTTGCGATCTCGGTAGAAATGTTGGGCGAGACGAATCGAATTGTACGACTTGCAATTTCGATAGAAGATGTTGGGCGATGCGAATTGTAATCGAATTGCATGATGTGCGACTTCGGTGAGAAAGTTAGTTGACGTGAGAAATCGTGCCTAAGAAATGGTTGATGCTACAGACCGTAAGATGACCCATGCAATATCGCATATGAGATTATACTGATAACAAATATAACACGGTGCATATTGACGATAAGTTTAGGCGATCGAGAATTGTTGGAACAACTTTCGATCGCAAATGATACAGTTAGATTTTTGAGTATTCGTCGGATGAATACTTGAATGGTTATGTTGGTCGACGGTCGAACTAGAATTCACCAACGGACTTGGTGATTCGGATAGGCGATTACGAGAAACGTGCTATACACGAGAGGGAATGATAAGGGAATGACTTACGAGTCATGTCGTTAGATTCGGATTCACCTTGCAATTGAGCTTGCGTGAATCGAAATTTATATTCGATGTTACGAGATGGATAAGTTGGAAATTTGGCTAGCGAATTTCTACTCGTTAGGAAATTGGATGTAAGATGCATCATAGAGACTTCATGCCAAGGCGATCGTTGTCATGAGCATCGTCGCCTTGATGTAAACTTTTGAGTCGGATAGATTGTGGCCTTTATGCAATATCAATTTAAAGTTGCGTCGGAAGAAGTTAAGCACGGTGCTAGGTAATCACCTTGCGGGCGTAGTCCCGAATGTTGGTAAAGAAATCGTATCGAGATAAGTTGCATAGCCAGACTTCGAAAATAGTTGGATGGCGACTTCGAACGCAAGGCATTGCGAAGACTCGTTGTGATTGGATGCGCGACGGCTTGACGCGACGCATAGAGTTGGTAGTCCATATGAAACATACGAAGTGAGATATGTGATTTTGAATCGCATCGCGTGTGGTAACCTTATTGAATGAATCACGTATGTATCGAATATACGTATGCGATAAAATTTTGAGAACAGTTGTTGAGGATAAGTCCGATTGAGAGTACGAGATGGCAAGCATAGGATTGAAATTTACCTGTCAGCTTTGTTCCAATTTGCTACCACTGGAATTGGTCAAAATACATATATCTTCGGGACGCCTTGAATATAGGTATGGATCCAAGTCGAGTTGTATACAAAATTCAAATCGAACTGCAGGGAAGACTTGAAATGTTAATGAAAAGCTTGCGAGATAGTGTAAAACTGAACAACATTGGTGGGACGAGATCGTGAAACGATCTATAAAACACTTAGTCAGAGTGTTGGTTTTGGTTCGAGGACGAACCTTGTTTTGAGTGGTATATTCTGTAATGCCCCGCTCCGTACGGCGCATTATACTGAAGCGTTGACTCAACGAGTCGCGTTGATGGAAGAGAATGTATCGATGCAAAACGATGCGAGAGTTACGTTGACCCGAGTAATGCATCAACTAAATCGATGCAAAGAGTTGCCTTGTCCCGAAGAATGCATTGAGTTGAATCGATACGAAGCGTCGCGTTGCCCCGAAGGATGAATGCGTTGAATCGGCTCGAAGATTCTAAGAAATCGAATCGACCAAGGCGCAAGTCCGAATCGATGCAAGTATTGATTTTAGTTGGTTTCGTGTGTAGGTTATACTTTGACGGGAAAATATTAGAGGTCGATCTTTTGTAATATTTAGTAAGGGGTCCGCGAAATCAAATCGTCGCCTTGCGACGGGCTAAGACTTGGGCACGCTAAGGCGAATTAGGCGTATAACTCAACGAAGCACGAAGTGCTCGAATGGCTAAGTCAGGAGAGTGGCCGTGCAACAAAGTTAGGGAATCGAGCCGCACCGGCTCGGCGAAACGACGAAGGCATATCGACTCAAGGTGGGAGGATTGACTTCTTTTTACTCCTTCATTCGATAAGTCAAATATATCATTGTATGCTAAGTTAACCTATCGACGCCACGGACGTGGTCCGATCGGAGATAAATGACAGTGTGAGTCGAACACTAAGTTAGAACAATTGAAATAATACGTGCATCATATGCACGAGTCGCTATGGAACATTGGATATCGCAAAGGCGAGCGCCTCGGTGCGCAAGCCGTAAGAACATGGGATAACTTTACTCGGCGAGTGCCTTAGTGCACGAACCATACCGTGCCTTTGCTGCACGAGTTAGACGGCTAGAACATTGAAAGACAATAGGCGAGCGCCCTAGCGCGCAAGCCCCGAACATTGAATGCTAAGTTATAGAACATCGGAATACGATCAAAACGTGCCTACGTGTACAGGATAATAAAAGATGGCTTCATTGCGAGAGAATACAGTTGTAGAATGAATGTGGCGAAACTGTCGGATATGACATGGTGCTCGAAAGGTGTTCAAGACCTTCGGATCGTTCGGTTGACGAGCATTGAGTTGAGGCACGATGCCATTGAATCATTGAAACGAAGTATGAAATGTAAGAACACAGAAAGCTAAGAAAGAGATGCGAGATGATAAGTCTGAGTCTCGGACTCAAGACTAAGTTTGGTTGTTTGAATTTGATTACTTGAATGATAGGGCGTTGCATGGTCGATTGGAATAGGCTCGAGATTAATGTGATATCACCCGTGCACGGGTGCTTCCTCCAAACGGTTAAATGTCGGATGCGCCCCGGAACCGCTTGGCCTAGGACGGATTCGAATAATCTTTGTAGGCGCACATCCTTAAACAAGATGGGAAAAGCCGCAAATGATGGTATGCAACGGGAACGTTTCGGTTGTTGGGATGTGACCCAACCCGTGAAACGCCGGGCAGCCCGACCAAATATTGAGAAAAGAAGGAGAGAAAAAGAAAGTAACTCCTTTAGTCCATTCCGGTGCGGATACGCCAACGACCCTCATATAGTTAAGGAACGATGGGTTGAAAGTGTAGGCGCGTATGCGTCCCGCATAGAGATCCTGCTTAGAGATGCACATATAACATGACAGGAAAGGAATGTGGCGTATTCACCTTACGTCAGTACAAGGGACGCAAGGGCCAGTGCGTCGACTGGATAAGCCACGAATCAAACACGAGAATGCTTGTTTGCTTTCCTATTCAATTCGATAACATGCTGCTATGATAACATGCTTTGCGCTTTCGAAGATGCCATGAAATTGACCCTAAGGAGAACATAGCAAGATCATAAGCTAAGTTGCATGATTCAACGTAAATATAAGAAATGGTTGGTTTGGAAAGAAGATCTTTGCTTTAGTACATGCGAGGACGAACGTACTGATCCCCCACCAGCTTCATGCAGGGTGCAGGGAATGGATTGCTCACGGCGAAGCGTTGCTTGAACGCGTTAAGGCTTGGAATGCCGAAGCGCATTGAAGCGTGCGATCGCATTGACGCTCGGACTACGCAACTGGATTGATGCGGCCGAGATATAGAAGGCATGATGTATGAAACGGTGAAATCCTTTATGGGCAAGAGAGAACCTGAGTGTTGTAGCCAATCTGGCATATATTGTTAGGCTATCGAAAGCTATTGTAATCTCAGTTTCGGATATCAATAAAGAGAATTGTTTCGTATACTCTGTTTTCCTATCGTTGTTAATATCGAATCAAAAGATAACCTTTTGAGAACTTGTCATCTTGCCTTGCACGAGTGCAACTCCAGGCTCGTGCGATATCACGCCCCCTGCGAGGACGATGATTCGGGCGATTCCGGGTCGGGGTGTGACACCAGCCGCATAAGGACTCATCCCCTTCAGCCGCATGAGACCTGTCCCCCGCTAGCCGCATATGTCCTACTGCCCCCGCCAGCCGCATGAGCTGCTCTTGTTCCGAGCCGCATGGGCTCTTAATTCCTCGACCCGTATGGACTTCTTTCTCCAGCCACATGAGATCACTTCTTGGCCGCTATGCCGAGCCGCATGGCTCTTTCATAGCTTGTATTTTATGAATATTTTAATTATTAGTATTATGCCCCTGTCATGTAACACTCAGTATAACTTGACATGATTTGATAATCACGATTTGATTGACATAATTGAAATAACAAATGTACACGACATGGTGTGACAAGGAACTAGTATGACACGACAGTGACCCGTAGTGGTGCACTCCTGACAAGTAAACCTGACATGACCTGATAGTGGCACGTCGTGGCGCACTCTTGACGAGTAAACTTGACATGATAACCTGACATGATATATCTTGATAAGCTGTTGCGACGGCTACCTGACATGGCATGACCTGTATAATGACCTGGACACCGTGGGCGACTGTACTTGTACAAATAATCCAGTCCTGTCTTACATCATATCTAGGATGGGACTCCTGAGTACCACGGTCAGGAGTACCTACTAAAATGGACTAAGGTTAATAACTAGAATTACACAGTAGTCATGAAGAGATTTTCCCAGCTATAGGCAATCCTGTTACCTGGGCGCTCTTGGGATATGTAGCCTGCCGTCGAGTAGGGCACATTTCCAGCACACTGTCATGTGTTGCACCCTTCAAGCTACCTAAGGGTACATGCGTTTCCTGGACGATGTACCTACCTGAATTCAACCCCTAATTTTTGACATGGGTAACCTGGATGGTCTGCAGGGCTTGTGGATGCGGAATAATCTCACTGCATCTTGTTAGTAATTAGGCTTGTGACAACCCTAGTTAGTTAAAGTATCAAGCCGTAATTCTTGCTTGGCCGTAAAATGATTGGATGGAGTCTAACATGTCTAGCCTTGCCCTGATCTTGTTCCAGATTACTGCATGATCCGAATGCTTATATTTATTTTACCGATAAATGGTGAGAATTCCAAGTTCTGTTCAGACGAAGGGTTACAACCCCGGTCCTTGTTTGGTTTACGGGTTGTAACCTGGTTATCCGAATAGTTCCATGGTTATCTCGTCGTATATCATCATGATGTATTTTCTTTATTTCCAGTTCTTACTTTTATTTATATCCTTGTGCTGATTGCTAGTTTTAGTTCCTAAGTGAAGCTTCCTTTGTGGCACTTGCTCTTTCTGGGGTCTGACCCAGCTGGTTTTGTGTGGCCAGATTTTGGAGCAGCTCCATAGGATCTACCGACTTTCACTACTAGAAATAATCCATTATACGGCAACCTTAAAATGTCGTTAATAATGAAATTGTTGCCACAAAAACACAAATATGGCAACAATTTGATGTTGCCATAGCGTGCCGTAAAAGGTTGCGTCAGTATTGCTTATTTACGGCATCTTCCAATTATTGCTGTATAAGGGAACTAATTTACGGCAATTAATTGTTGCCTTATAAGAAATCTTTTTGTTGCCTTTAAAGATTATTATTAATGGCAATGTTTAGTTGCCGTAATTTCAAACAATATATGGCAATATATTATTGTTGTATATCATCAGTCCATAAATGGCAAGATTATGTTGCAAAATATTTTATTTATTTTAATGGCAATATTTTGTTGTCGTAAACTACTAGCAATATATGGCATTATATATTGCCATATATTGCAATCCCATATTGTAATTCTTCGTTAGGCATGTCTTTATTGTCATGTTTGAGAACGTAAGGCAACTGCCAGATTCCATATTTGAAAATTTAATTATTACTATTTATTTCCATGATCGACAAAATGTGACAATTAATAGATGCCAATATTTGAAATATCAACTAAATTCAATTGCCAAAATTTAAGTAGATCGTTAACCAAATATTAAATATAGATAATAATTCAATTTCTACATTTCAAATAAAATAACTTCTAATTAAATATGGTAGATTTAGTACTACATCATTAATATTACATAAAACCAACTACGCCAGGAATCCATACTTATCATATCCAACATTATGAGGCACAATTCCTCTTTTATATGAGGTTCAAAATTCAAATAGGTACTTGACACCCCCAACTTAAACTTAAATTTGTTGCCTCCTTGTTCCCTCCATATATATAACATGTCTGAAAAGATTTCTTTGACAGTTGCGGTGTTCCAATTCACAGCTATACAATCTTTATATACCCTGGTATGGATAAACAATAAAATTAGCCTATAGACCAAAAAATGTTAATAAAAAATTATATTTTAAGGTAGTGCAAATATTTTATTTTAAAGATAAAAACTAATAGAAATAATCTATTTACAACCAAACTCATTCATTGGCCTAAAACTGTTCTATTTGCAATGACAACCTCACATTTATAAAAATATGTTTGTGAAATATATACAATTTCATCATTATAAATATTTTTCAAATTTATTCACATGCATGCATATATGGTTCTCAACCTTCCATAGATGGTCGTAAAAAAAATCTTCCATAGATTAATTAAAAGAATATTATGTGCATATATGCGTCTCAACCTTCCATAGATGGTTCTAAAACAATCTTCCATAGATAATTAAAATAATATTAAATGCATATATGGTTCTCAACCTTCCACAAGTGGCTGTAAAAAAAATCTATTTGATCGTAATATATTATATATTTTGGGGCAACATTTCTTCCATAAATTAACTATTTTATGGTAATGTAAAATATTGCCATATTTGATCGTAATATATTATGTCACAAATCCAGCTTGCCATAATATATTGCGATCAAATATGGCACGCGTTATTGTTGCCATAAACGTTTCCATTAAATATGGCATGCGTCCTTATTGCCATATAAAGTGTGACAATTATAGGCAACATTATTTCTTGCCATAAACAAACGTGTGTATTAAGGTAATATTAATGTTGCCGTATTGTGACTATGTTATATGGCAACATTTTATGTTGCTGTAAGACGTTGCCATAAAATATGCTTTTTCTTGTAGTGTTTCCAGCCCGATGGTGACCACCAGGCTTAACCAGGGCAACGAGTGGGTTTATTTTTGATCTCCCACTTTATTGTAAAAATATTCTTTTGAGGCGTTTAGCCGATGAGCACCTGTTTAGCTCGATTGTACTTTTACTTATTGTCTGCCTACGGGCTGTAACTTGATTAATAGATCCTAGGGTTGATCATGTATGACTAAACTCTTGCTAGTCCTAACATTTTGTAACGACTAGCTTCATGATCAACTGAATATGTAATGTTTGGGACGCCTTACTATTGTATATTTGGTGATCTTACATCTTGTAACATTTACTTACTTGCTTGTGATTGAAACACTAGGCTTGTTGATGACCTTAAGAGACTGTTGGCTTGTAATAAACCCTCATGTATCTAGACAGCCGTGACCGTATAGCTAGATGGAATCCATTTCACATACGTAACTGACTATGTCTGCCCCCGTTCTCCAGTATTCTGGTTCTGGGGCGTGACATGGTTTAAGTGGTGGCCCATGCAGGTCTTGTAACTCAAGATATGTGAGGGTTTACCGAATAGATGTCTCAATCAGTATTCGCCTTTGATCTCTGCTCGTATCTTCTGAATCTCTGAGAATTCTTGTCCTGATCTCATGCTTGTATCGTTGATCTGTCCTGATCCTTCCTTATTTTCCCTATGTCGTCTTCTTCAGCGGTATCGTTCCTGGACCTGCCGGTCAGCAAGACGGAGCACTTCCCGTGGATCAGCAGCAACCCGGTGTAACGCCCCAGTCCCAATATACGTAGGACTAGGAACCTAGACATGCCAGCTGTATTTATACGAAGTACGTAGGCCTCGTATAAATACATAAGCTGTAAAATGTAGTAATCCAAGACAAACTAAATCTCATCCACAATAAAAAAGAATAATAATATAAATATCAACTCGAATATTTATGATACAATCGTTGGGCGGAGACAAAGTCCACTACCAACTATCTCAATGAAAGAAATGTTGTCACACCCCAGAACCAGAATAGTGGAGAGCGGGGGCTGACATAGCCAGCTACGTATAATGAAATGGAATCCACGTCACTATACGGTCACGGCTGTCTAGATATATGAGGGTTTAACTACAATCCATCAGTCTCCTATGGTCAAGATCAAACCTATTGTCTCAATTATAAGCAAGTAGTAACAGTTATAAGATGTCAGAGCACCAAATATACAATAGTAAGGCGTCCCATACATTACATATTGGATGATCATGAAGCTAGTCGTACAAAATGTCAGGACTAGCAAGAGTTTTAGTCAATACATGATCAACCCTAGGATTTGTCAATCATGTTACAGCCCGTAGGCAGACAGTAATTAAAGGTGCAATACGAGCTAACACGTGCTCGCCAGCTAAACGCCTCAAAAGAATAATTTTACAAATAGAGTGGAAGGACAAAAGAAACCCACTCGTTGCCCTGGTTACGCCTGGTGGTCACCATCGGGCTGGAAGACAGGTGGATCCTCTGTTGCTGCTCCGATATCTGGCCACACAAAACCAGCTGGGTCAGACCCCAGAAAGAGCAAGTGCCACAAAGGAGGCTTCACTTAGGACTAAAACCAGCATATCACAAATAAATAGTTAAGGTAATTAAAAGATACTGATAATAGCTGAGATAACAAAAATATATTGAACACGGAGAAACCATTCAAGTAGCCAGACTGCAACCCTTAAACCAAACAAGGACCGGGGTTGCAATCCTTCGCCTGAATAGAAACCCGCCTCAATTACTATTGATAAGGTAACAAGACAACAATGAAGAGAGGACACAGAACTGCTCTGGAAGCCAGGTTACAACCCTTAAACCAAACAAGGACCGGGGTTGTAACCCTTCGCCTGAACAGAACTGGACCCCTGATCTTTATTGTTAAGGCCAGCATAATAATCATGGTATTGAAGTAAGGTAAAACATGACGAGCATGACAGGGGTTGTAATAAGACAATAAACGAAGAGAGGACACAGAACTGCTCCGGAAGCCAGGTTACAACCCTTAAACCAAACAAGGACCGGGGTTGTAACCCTTCGCCTGAATAGAACTGGACCCCTGATCTTTATTGTTAAGGCGGGCACAATAAGCAGGACGATATATGATAAGATAACCATGGAACTATTCAGATAGCCAGGTTACAACCCTTAAACCAAACAAGGACCGGGGTTGTAACCCTTCATCTGAACAGAACTTGGTATCCTATCATTTATCGATATAAGAAATCATGTCATGATACAATCTTGTACAGGATCAGGATAAGACTAAGCTGGAATAAACTTCATCCAATCAATCACGGCCAATCAAGAGTACGACTTGATACTTTAACTAACTAGGGTTATCACAGGCCTAGTTACTAGCAAGATGCAGTAAGATTATCCCAACAGCCACAAGCCCTGCAGACCATCCGGTTATCCAGGTCGAATGTCTATTTAGGAAGAATGCAACACATGACTGTGTGCTGGAAATGTGCCCTACTCGTCGGTAGGCTACAAGTCCACTGAATGCGCCCAGATAACGGGATTGCCTGTAGCTGGGAATCTCTTCATGACTACTGAATTATTCTAGTTAATTAGCCTTAGTCAATTTCAGTAGGTACCCCTGACCGTGGTACTCAGGGATCCCCATCCTAGACATGATGCAAGACAGTACTGGTTTATTCGTACAAACGCAATCGCCCATGGTGTCCAGACCTTTCATACTTGTCATATCAGTTTACTTGTCAAGAGTGCGCCACCGCGGGCCACTATCGTGTTCTATTCTTACATTATCATGAATGAGAAAGATTGTATAAAATAACTAATAACATATTCTTGAAGCCAAGGAAAAGATCTACAACTTTCATGTTTTGAGTTTTTCAAGATTCTAGCTACAAAACAACTTAAACAGGCAAAAATAGTAAATTCCTGCACAATCGGCGCATGGGATTCCTGCACGAATCGGCGCATGGGATTCCTGCACAAATCGGCGTATGAGATTCCTGCACGAATCGGCGTATAGGATTCCTGCACAAATCGGCGCATGAGATTCCTGCACGAATCGGCGCATGGGATTCCTGCACGAATCGGCGCATGAGATTCCTGTATGAATCGACGCATGGGATTCCTGCACGAATCGGCGCATGAGATTCCTGCACGAATCGGCGCATGAGATTCCTGCACGAATCGGCGCATGAGATTCCTGCACGAATCGGCGCATGGGATTCCTGCACAAATCGGCGCATGAGATTCCTGCACGAATCGGCGCATGAGATTCCTGCACGAATCGGCGCATAGGATTCCTGCACAAATCGGCGCATGAGATTCCTGCACGAATCGGCGCATGGGATTCCTGCACGAATCGGCGCATGAGAAACTCACGTTGCGTCTTCAATACATGCGCGTAAGAAACCTACGCGCATGACACGCTCGGAGTTAAGGAATGCGTTGCCGGAACTTCACGGCGCATGGCCTCCCGGCGCATGGCCTCCCGGGCGCATGAGGTTCCCGGCGCATGGGGTTCATCGTCCCCAAACAGCAAGTTCAGCCATGAAAGTTCCGAAAACTTGTAATGGCCGTAACTTACTCATCCGGAGTCGAAATCAAGCGAAACAAAAGCCAAAACTGAATGAAATTGAATTCTCTACAACATAGAACCATTAGTTTTCAAAAATAACCAAGTTTTAGAGATCAAAACCAAGAAAACTAAATAAGAAGGAACTTAAAACTTAGATCTACAAAAATATAACCATCAAAACCGAAAACTTCCAGTTCTAAAGAGGCTTAGAATCTAGTAAGGAAGAGAATGGAACAATAAAACATGAGATCCATCATGAAGCAAGTTTGTACTTGCCTAAGCTCTCTCTCTCTCTCTCCTGGTAGGTGTAGAAGTAAATGTGGAGAAGAAGAAGAATAATGAAGAGAGAGAAAGAGGAGGGGTTAATAAATGGGGATGGTGGTAGGTAGGAGGGTTTACCTTTTTGGTTCATGATGAACCAAGGCAACCCAAGCCTAGCCGAACCAACCCAAAATAAACCGAGCCAAGCCAAGAGATATGCAATACAAAATAAAATACGTACACGTATTCCAAGATACGTAATACGATCTACAGGCATTACAACTCTACCCACCTTAAAAGAATTCCGTCCTCGGAATTTAATCAAGAGGCTAGAATTGCAAGGACAAGCTATACTAATCGTAAGCTATAACAAGCAGTCTATCATGCAGTCATTTATTCAAGCAAGGAATTGAAAGCATAAGGCATAAGGAAGACATTATACCTTACGAGTCAAACAGGTCGGGATATCGCGATCGGATATCATCCTCACGCTCCCACGTCGACTCACCCAAAGAGTGATGACCCCAAGCAACTCGGACTAACTTGATAGTCTTGTTCTTGAGTATCTTCTCTCTTCGGTCCAATATAGACACGGGCCTCTCCTCATACGAAAGGTTGGTACCAACAACCAATTCCGAATGATCCAGGATGTGGCTCGGGTCCGGGATATACCGTCGCAGTTGGGATACATGAAATACGTCATGCACCTCACGTAGCGATGGTGGAAGAGCGAGACGATAGGATACATCTCCTACTCGCTCCAGAATATCGAATGGGCCTATATACCTAGGACTAAGCTTTCCCCGTACGCCGAAACGAATGACACCACGGTTAGGCGAAATCCTCAGGAATACATGGTCGCCGACCGAGAATTCAAGGGGTCGCCGATAGGAATCGGCCCAATGACGCTGGCGATCTTGGGCAACTCGAAGATGATCTCTGACTCTCCTGACCACTTCAACGGTCTGAGCAATCATTTCCGGACCGAGCATCTGCCTCTCTCCGACATCATCCCATGCTAGCGGGGATCGACACTTCCTGCCATACAATGCCTCGAACGGAGCCATCTGGATACTGGCTTGGAAACTGTTGTTGTACGAGAACTCCACCAGGTGCAGGTGATCTTCCCACGAACCACCGAAGTCGAGTGTACATGACCGCAACATATCTTCAAGAGTCTGGATCGTACGCTCCGACTGGCCATCTGTCTGCGGGTGATAAGCTGAACTGAACTGGAGGTGAGTTCCCAAACTTTCTTGCAAGCTACGCCAAAAGTGCGACGTAAATCTTGAATCTCTGTCTGAAGTGATACTGACTGGTACACCGTGCAACCTGACAATCTGCCGGAGATACATCTCCGCTAGCTGAGCCGTCGACTGACCAACCCTGAACGGGAGAAAGTGAGCCACCTTCGTGAGCCTGTCTATGATAACCCAAATAGCGTCTCTGCCAGCCGGGGATCTAGGCAATCCAGTCACAAAATCCATGGTTATATGCTCCCATTTCCACTCGGGAATCGGCAATAGTTGAAGTAGTCCAGCTGGTCTCTGATGTTCAGCCTTAACTTGTTGGCAGACTAAACATCGAGAGACAAACCGGGCTATCTCCCTCTTCATGCCATTCCACCAAAAGTGCTGACGGATATCACGGTACATCTTCGTACTGCCGGGATGAATGGAATACTGTGAACTATGAGCCTCTGTCATGATCTCCTGTCTGATATCTCCACTGGGTACACAAAGATGCTTCCCATGTCGAAGTGTACCGTCTTCATGGATACATAACTCTGGTCTTCGTCCTGCCTCACACTCTGCTCTGAGTCGCTGAAGCTTGGAATCTGCTGACTGCGCCATCCGGATCCTCTCGACTATAGTGGACTGGACTTGCATGCTGGCCATCAATGCCACACTGGAAGGAAGGACAACTTCTATACCCATCTTCTGAAGATCGGCTAACAGCTCTGGTTGCGCTGTTAGGAAATAAACTCCGGCTCTCCTGCTCAATGCATCTGCAACAACGTTGGCCTTTCCTGGGTGATACTGCAAGTTGACATCATAATCCACAAGCAGCTCGAGCCATCTCCTCTGACGCATGTTGAGATCCTTCTGGGTAAAAACATACTTCAGGCTCTTGTGGTCGGTGAAGATCTCCATCCTATCTCCATACAGGTAATGTCTCCACAACTTAAGTGCAAACACTACAGCTGTCAGCTCTAAGTCATGGGTTGGGTAATTTCTCTCATGATCACGAAGTTGCCGTGACGCATAAGCTATTACCTTCCCATGCTGCATCAGAACACATCCTAAACCTCTGCCCGAAGCATCACAATACACTGAGAATCCTCCAGTTCCATCTGGAAGCGTGAGAATATGAGCCGTCATCAAGCCTCGCTTCAACCTCTCAAAAGAATCCTGGCATTCTGCTGTCCAAGCAAACTGCACATCCTTGCGGGTCAACTGGGTCAATGGCGCTGAAATTCGAGCAAAGTCTGAAACAAATCGCCGGTAGTACCCAGCCAATCCAAGAAAACTGCGAACTTCTGCAACTGTACTGGGCACTGGCCATGACTCAATAGCCACGATCTTCTGGGGATCTACCTCAACTCCTCCTCGGGTGATGATATGACCCAAGTACGAAATGCGATCGAGCCAGAACTCGTATTTACTAAACTTGGCATATAACTGGTGCTCTCTGAGAATCTGGAGGATAATTCGGAGATGCTGCTCATGCTCCGCTTCACTCTTGCTGTAGACCAGGATGTCGTCTAGGAACACAATCACTAACTTATCCAAATAAGGCATGAAGATGCGATTCATGAGGTCCATGAATACAGCCGGCGCATTGGTTGCTCCAAATGGCATCACAAGGAACTCCCAATGCCCATACCTCGATCTGAAAGCTGTCTTCGGGATGTCCTGCTCTCTGACTCTAATTTGATGGTAGCCTGACCGCAAGTCAATCTTCGAAAATACTGACGCCCCTCTGAGTTGATCAAACAAGTCATCTATCCTTGGGAGAGGGTATCTGTTCTTGATTGTCACTGAGTTCAAGGTACGATAATCAACACACAATCTGGACGTACCATCCTTCTTTTTCACAAGAAGCATCGGGGCTCCCCAAGGCGATCCACTAGCACGAATGAATCCCTTGGTTCTGAGTTCTTCAATCATCTTGTACAATATCTCTAGCTCTGACGGCGCCATCTAGTAGACTCTCTCTGACACTGGGGCTGTCCCAGGAATCAGGTCGATGGTAAACTCGATCTCTCGCTCTGGCGGCATCCCTGGAAGCTCTTCTGGGAAAACATCCGGAAACTCTTCGACTATCCGAGGTAACTGCACTGCTGCTACTGCCATCCGCAATAATGGAGGAGAAGGTTCAACTTCGCCTCGGGAGAAAGAAAACTCTGGCTCGCCTGGAATGCTAAAAATAACCCTGCCAATGTGGCAGTCTATCCTAGCATACTGGTCCCTCAACCAATCCATCCCTAAGACCACATCATAATCGGCCATCGGGAACTCTATCAACCTAGCGGAGAATTCTCTACCGCTAACTACGATCCGACACGAGGAAAACACTCTATCTACTCCCACAAGTCCGTTACCAGTAAGTATATTGAGCCTTACTGATAATGACTCGGGCTCCAGTCCTACCCGTGTCGCAAATCGTGCAGACATAAATGAATATGAGGCACCAGAATCAAATAATACTGAAGCTGGAAAGGTGTTGACGAGAATAGTACCTGCCACCACCTCACCTGGTGCTATTCCTTCTTCTCCCATGGTCAAAGCCAGCACTTGACCATGTCCCCTGGGTGCGGGTCCCCTCTGTTGAAAATTCCTCTGCCTGCTCTGGATCAGGGCTTGGGCTTGGGCATACTGCTGCGGTCTCTGCTGCTGGAATGCCTGGGCCTGCGTCGGCAATGGCCTCGGAAACGGGTACTGTAGCTGCTGCTGCTGCTGCTGGATTGGTGCTGGTCCTCTAACTGAAGGACTAAAGAAGGCGGATGAACTCCCTCTGTTCGGGCAATTCCCAACCCTGTGGTCCGGGGCACCACAAACCAAGCACAAACCCTGTGCTCTGCGACATTCTGATACCACATGTCCTGGCTTCCCGCAGTGTGAACATCCCACTGCGGAAGACTGCTTCTGCTTCTGCTGCTTAGGGTGCGTCGGGGTGGAATGCTGAACCGACGTCACTGAGGCCGCCCGCCTCGGAGCTCCAATGGTCAAGGCCCTGGCTGCCGGGGCTGGTGCTGATGACTGGTTCATCTGACCGTGAGATCGCTTCCGACCTCCGGTCCTGTCCACAATCCTCTGGGATGTATACTCATGCCTCCGGGCTGCTCTCAACACTGCATCAAAAGTCTGATGCTCAAACTGCTCCACCGCCAATAAAATCTCTAGGTGGAGCCCCTGCTGGAACCGCTGGGCTCTATCGAACTCGGTTGCTACCAAGGTGGGAGCAAACCGACTAAGCCTGGAGAACTCGGCCGCATATCCATCGACCGTCCTGCCCATCTGCTTCAGATTGGTGAACCTCGTCTGTAGATCATACCGAGCTACAGCATCAAAATACTTGGTCTGGAATCTCTCTCTGAATACTGCCCATGAAATAGGGGCCACTAATCCATCGGCCTGCGCTGCCCACTAGCTGCGAGCAAGATCCAATAGCTGCAGGCGCACCACGGCCACCTTCTCGTTCTCTGGAGTCCTGGCTGCTTCTAGAATCACCTCTGTGTCCTGAAGCCATGCATCTGCAGCGATCGCATCTTCACTGCCGTCGAAGAAGGGAGGGTTCAAGCGCTTGAAGCTGTTGGCCGCGCTATTACCCTGATGACCTCCTCTGGTCAAAGCGTCTGCTACCGCCTGGTGCAAGGCATCTCCTCGCCGATCCTGGGAAGCTAATAGCGTCCGGATGAGACCCACCAAAGTGCCATCATCATGCTCTGCTGGTTGGACGGGCTGAACTGGTGGTTCTCCTTCGGTAGGCATAACTCTGGAGGCTACTCCTGAATGCTGGGCTTGATCTCCAGGTTGCTGCTGGTCCGCGGGAGGTACTCCGCCTTGCTGATCAGCAGGTCCAGGAACAATGCCGCTGAAGAAGACGACATAGGGAACAATAAGGAAGGACCAGGATAGATCAACGATACAAGCATGTGATCAGGTCAAGATTTCAGGGATTCAGAAGATACGAGTAGAGATCAAGGGCGAGTACTGATTGAGACATCTATTCGGTAAACCCTCACATATCTTGAATTACAAGACCTGCATGGGCCACCACTAAAACCATGTCACGCCCCAGAACCAGAATACTGGAGAGCGGGGGCTGACATAGCCAACTACGTATAATGAAATGGAATCCACGTCACTATACGGTCACGGCTGTCTAGATATATGAGGGTTTAACTACAATCCATCAGTCTTCTATGGTCAAGATCAAACCTATTGTCTCAATCATAAGCAAGTAGTAACAGTTATAAGATGTCAGAGCACCAAATATACAATAGTAAGGCGTCCCATACATTACATATTGGATGATCATGAAGCTAGTCGTACAAAATGTCAGGACTAGCAAGAGTTTTAGTCAATACATGATCAACCCTAGGATTTGTCAATCATGTTACAGCCCGTAGGCAGACAGTAATTAAAGGTGCAATACGAGCTAACACGTGCTCGCCGGCTAAACGCCTCAAAAGAATAATTTTACAAATAGAGTGGGAGGACAAAAGAAACCCACTCGTTGCCCTGGTTACGCCTGGTGGTCACCATCGGGCTGGAAGACAGGTGGATCCTCTGTTGCTGCTCCGATATCTGGCCACACAAAACCAGCTGGGTCAGACCCCAGAAAGAGCAAGTGCCACAAAGGAGGCTTCACTTAGGACTAAAACCAGCATATCACAAATAAATAGTTAAGGTAATTAAAAGATACTGATAATAGCTGAGATAACAAAAATATATTGAACACGGAGAAACCATTCAAGTAGCCAGACTGCAACCCTTAAACCAAACAAGGACCGGGGTTGCAATCCTTCGCCTGAATAGAAACCCGCCTCAATTACTATTGATAAGGTAACAAGACAACAATGAAGAGAGGACACAGAACTGCTCTGGAAGCCAGGTTACAACCCTTAAACCAAACAAGGACCGGGGTTGTAACCCTTCGCCTGAACAGAACTGGACCCCTGATCTTTATTGTTAAGGCCAGCATAATAATCATGGTATTGAAGTAAGGTAAAACATGACGAGCATGACAGGGGTTGTAATAAGACAATAAACGAAGAGAGGACACAGAACTGCTCCGGAAGCCAGGTTACAACCCTTAAACCAAACAAGGACCGGGGTTGTAACCCTTCGCCTGAACAGAACTGGACCCCTGATCTTTATTGTTAAGGCGGGCACAATAAGCAGGACGATATATGATAAGATAACCATGGAACTATTCAGATAGCCAGGTTACAACCCTTAAACCAAACAAGGACCGGGGTTGTAACCCTTCATCTGAACAGAACTTGGTATCCCATCATTTATCGATATAAGAAATCATGTCATGATACAATCTTGTACAGGATCAGGATAAGACTAAGCTGGAATAAACTTCATCCAATCAATCACGGCCAATCAAGAGTACGGCTTGATACTTTAACTAACTAGGGTTATCACAGGCCTAGTTACTAGCAAGATGCAGTAAGATTATCCCAACAGCCACAAGCCCTGCAGACCATCCGGTTATCCAGGTCGAATGTCTATTTAGGAAGAATGCAACACATGACTGTGTGCTGGAAATGTGCCCTACTCGTCGGTAGGCTACAAGTCCACTGAATGCGCCCAGATAACGGGATTGCCTGTAGCTGGGAATCTCTTCATGACTACTGAATTATTCTAGTTAATTAGCCTTAGTCAATTTTAGTAGGTACCCCTGACCGTGGTACTCAGGGATCCCCATCCTAGACATGATGCAAGACAGTACTGGTTTATTCGTACAAACGCAATCGCCTACGGTGTCCAGACCTTTCATACTTGTCATATCAGTTTACTTGTCAAGAGTGCGCCACCGCGGGCCACTATCGTGTTCTATTCTTACATTATCATGAATGAGAAAGATTGTATAAAATAACTAATAACATATTCTTGAAGCCAAGAAAAAGATCTACAACTTTCATGTTTTGAGTTTTTCAAGATTCTAGCTACAAAACAACTTAAACAGGCAAAAATAGTAAATTCCTGCACAATCGGCGCATGGGATTCCTGCACGAATCGGCGCATGGGATTCCTGCACAAATCGGTGCATGAGATTCCTGTACGAATCGGCGCATAGGATTCCTGCACAAATCGGCGCATGAGATTCCTGCACGAATCGGCGCATGGGATTCCTGCACGAATCGGCGCATGAGATTCCTGCATGAATCGACGTATGGGATTCCTGCACGAATCGACGCATGAGATTCCTGCACGAATCGGCGCATGAGATTCCTGCACGAATCGGCGCATGAGATTCCTGCACGAATCGGCGCATGGGATTCCTGCACAAATTAGCGCATGAGATTCCTGCACGAATCGGCGCATGAGATTCCTGCATGAATCGGCGCATAGGATTCCTGCACAAATCGGCGCATGAGATTCCTGCACGAATCGGCGCATGGGATTCCTGCACGAATCGGCGCATGAGAAACTCACGTTGCGTCTTCAATACATGCGCGTAAGAAACCTACACGCATGACACGCTCGGAGTTAAGGAATGCGTTGCCGGAACTTCACGGCGCATGGCCTCCCGGCGCATGGCCTCCCGGGCGCATGAGGTTCCCGGCGCATGGGGTTCATCGTCCCCAAACAGCAAGTTCAGCCATGAAAGTTCCAAAAACTTGTAATGGCCATAACTTACTCATCCGGAGTCGAAATCAAGCGAAACAAAAGCCAAAACTGAATGAAATTGAATTCTCTACAACATAGAACCATTAGTTTTCAAAAATAACCAAGTTTTAGAGATCAAAACCAAGAAAACTAAATAAGAAGGAACTTAAAACTTAGATCTACAAAAATATAACCATCAAAACCGAAAACTTCCAGTTCTAAAGAGGCTTAGAATCTGGTAAGGAAGAGAATGGAACAATAAAACATGAGATCCATCATGAAGCAAGTTTGCACTTGCCTAAGCTCTCTCTCTCTCTCTCCTGGTAGGTGTAGAAGTAAATATGGAGAAGAAGAAGAATAATGAAGAGAGAGAAAGAAGAGGGGTTAATAAATGGGGATGGTGGTAGGTAGGAGGGTTTACCTTTTTGGTTCATGATGAACCAAGGCAACCCAAGCCTAGCCGAACCAACCCAAAATAAACCGAGCCAAGCCAAGAGATATGCAATACAAAATAAAATACGTACACGTATTCCAAGATACGTAATACGATCTACAGGCATTACAAATGTACAATAAACCAAGCGATAAAAATGGCAAGACGAACCAAGTGCAATTGTCTTCGAAGGAATGAAGAAGACCACGGCCTTGGCTAGAATACCTGCGGAAGACATGAACACACACCTGGGAAAAAACTAGGTCCTCAGACGGACGTAGCAAGATACAGGAAGAACAAGCTAATATGAACTGCCAAAATAATAAAATAATATGTAAACTAGACATAAATATGTAAAGGAAATTCTAACCGCCTAACGTGCAATTTAGAGGACAACTTTCATGCGCATGGGTGGGATTTTAGGCTATGTGTACGTAACTGGCATCCAGTCATTTGTATCCGTCCGTAACGTCTAAAACGTCAGAGGGCATCTGCAAAAATATTGCCACAGTTCCATCCGAAGACTGTGGTTTACCTGTTTGGATTCCCATACGTACTAGCGATTGTCCTCCCCCAATATATCCCACACTGTTCAAGTCATGTCCATGGCTCGTCCAGCTTTGTAACTGCTTGAGTCTCTAAAACCCTAGTCATAGCAGTTACGAATATCTACCGTCACACGACTTTAGAGATAGCTAGTCAATAAGTCGTGCCCCTAACAAAATGTCTCAAACCGTGTAGTATGAGTGTCACAGCCAAAGGAGATATAAGGATATCCTACAACAAAAAGGTAGTCCGCTAACACTAAGTCATGCATAAAATAAAATAACGACTAATAAAGTCGCTTGCACCCAAGTATGGCTTGAACGCGCAGTTTATAACAAATACGAAACAAGTAAATAAATGCTGAAAATAAATAATATGACAGTTAATTAGCAAGGTATACTTGCCTGTTGCGACGCCTGGTGAGCTGTCTGGTGTGGTGCGATGGTCATGATGGCACAAAATCCGACCTCGATGTTACAACTATGCAAAGGGAATTCTGATGATGGCAAGGACTGGTCCATTGGGTCCAAAATACTCATGTTCGATGTGTAAGGTCCGAAGTTACGAAGAAATAGGGAAGCAAGATTAGTCATGAGGGGTGAGGATAATAAAAGAGAGTTTGAGTGAGAGATACGTATACTATTTTAAAGAAATAATTTATACCATTTTAAAAATAGGTTTTTAGTTAATCTAAATATAACTACAAAATCTAAGAAAATTATTTTAACACAAAAATAATTCTAAGTTTGTCAACATCTATTTTATAGATAAAATATACCTTTTTACTAAAAATAGTTTAGACAGATATTAATAATCTGAAAAATTATATTGGTTAAAAAGAACAAGCCAAATATAATATTTTTATAAATGTATATATTTATACAAGAAGAAAAAGAAAAGATGTATAAATAAAGATAACCACAAAAATGATTTTTAGTATCATAATAATTTATACAAATTTAAGATATTACTAATACTGATATTATTTGTAACAATATATAAACTAAATAAAATAATATTAATAATTTATATTGATCCTTAATCCTAGTTACTATGTTGTAATAATAATAATAATAATAATAATAATAATAATAATAATAATAATAATAACAGATAAAAAAGAAAGGAAGAAATAATAATAATAATAATAATAATAATAATAATAATAATAATAATAATAATAATAATAATAATAAAAGAAGAATAAAACAAACAGTAACAACAACAACAAAAAAAAAAAATTCAACGGCAGCAACCCAAGCTACTGTCTTCCTTTTTTTTCCGAGAGCCACTTCCAATTAAAAGGGAGGTCAGCAGTGAATGAAGAAAGAAAAAAAAAACACGAGAGGACAGAGAGGGGGAGGAAGAAGGAGAGAGAGAGACTTCGGGGAGAGGTGATCGAGAGGGGTCGGAGGTCAGAGCTGCGCCGGTGGAGCGCCGCGGTCTGCGGAGGAGGTCGGAACGAGAGGGGGCTAGGGCTTAGGCGGAGAGGGGGCGGATGAGCTCGGGCGGTGGCACGTCGGCCTGGGTTGAGGCGGTGGAGACGAGGTCGGAAGGGTTTCGGAGAAGAGGATACGGGGAGAAGAGGGGCGGATCGGTGGTGCACTCGTCGGCTCGGCCTCGACGGAACACGAGGGGCGCAGCGGTTCCTGGACGAGAGGTCTCGTCGGCACACGCTGAGCAGGGACAACGACGGTCAGGCGAGGAGAAGGGTTCGCCGACGACAGGTAAGGGGTGGTTGGGTTTTTTCTAATTTTTTTCTCCTCATGGGATGATGTTGGTGGTGGGTGTGGGCGGCCGGTCGCGGTGGCGGCCGGTAGTAGCGGCGGTGGCTGGTTAAATAAATTTTTTTTTTATTTTCTGGGGATTTGGTGGTCTGTGGTGGTGAGGATGGATCTGGGGTCTGATTCGGAAAGCCGGGGAAGGGCTGGAGGCGGAGATCGGAAAGGAGACGGTGTCGGGTGGCTGTGGCGGTCGTTGGACTGTCGACGTTGGTCGGGATGATGGAGGTTCGACCAGGATGGGGCTGGACATGGGTAGAATAGGTTTAGACTAGGAATTGATTTTGTCGGGGGTGTCGACATGGAGAAAGAATAATGTACATGTAAAAAAAATAATGGAATAAGATATGGACATGGACACGATGCTAGCACGCTTCGTAGAAATTTGTGGAGAAAATTTGGCTTGTGGAATTATGGAGGAGTACCTGCCTATTTATAGGATGTGGGAATTCCCATTTGGATAGGATTAGAAGTAGTTTAAACCCAAAATAGATAATTCGTAATTTAATCTAAAATCAAATCCAATTTAAATACAATCCAATTTAAATCAAAATCCAATTCCAAATACAAATCAAATTTTAAATCTAATTAATTTTTAGTTAAAACAAATAGGAAAAATCAAATTTCAAATATTTAACTATTTAAATAAATGCATAAATTCAAATCAAGATTTAAAATGGACACAAAATTTTCAAATATATTTTTCCAAAAATACCGATAATAATAATTTCGAAAATAATAAATATTTATAAATATCCTTTTTAAATAATAAAATATTATTATAAATAAATTTCGAAAATTATATTTTTATTTAAAATAAACTAGCAAAATTTTTATGAAATATGTGCATGCACTAAAAATATTATTTATTCTAAACAAAAGGCTTTTCATAAATAAAATCATAAATTTAGAAAATTTTGGTAGCTAAATTAAATATTACATATATTATTTTGAAACCATAAAAAATGTTTTTCTAAAAATATGTACGCTCGCACATATTCGCACTCGTCGAGCAATTACGATAAAAAAATAAAATTTCGTGTGCGACGTACAATACGATTACGCGACATACAATACAAAATTTTAAATCGGTACCAAATTTAATAATAATAAAAAAATATAGTAGAAATTTAGGGGTTTTACATCCTACCCAACTTAAAAGAATTTCGTCCTCGAAATTTAGAATTAGTAGGGGGTGAGAGGACACAAGGGGGTATCAATGAGAATCCAATGATGACAATGTTTTCACAAATCATGTCGAAAGAAATCGCGATCTAGATCGTAGAAAAACTATACGGTATGGTCACGGGTAACGAATGAGGGTCACGATTAAGAGAACGAAATAGATTCGCTTTAATTAAGCGATTAGAGGGTCTTGGTAGGGTCGAGTAGTTTAGGATGAATATATAGCAACATCGAGTGAGAATGGTCATAGCCGATAGGAAGGCTAGAGGAAGTTCTAGTATAACGCCTTCGTCCTCCTAAAATAGGTGAAGGCGAAAGCAATATAGAGTTCGAAGGAGATGTTATCGAATACGAATACGTGATTCAAAGACGATTGGATAATTTCAAAGGAATTGTCAAGGCAGTCGTGGATGGGATTCTAGAGGATAAGTTTAGCTATGTCTCCATCCACGTAGAATAATAGGCAAAAGCGAACCAAAGTGCACTTGGTTGATCATACCATTATGCACCGGTTCTGATTAGACAACATGTTAGTGGACATGCCCACATAACATATGTCTTGAAACAAGCTTGATAAAAGAATAAACTTGCAAAAACTAAGCTACATTAGCATCATTAGTCAAGATGGTAAAAACATGGGCACGAGAGATTAAGATTGAAGGAAAGCAGAATGATTCCAAGTCATATCCTCCAATATATCCCACACTATTCAAGTCATGTCGGCTCGTCCAGCTTTGTAACTGCTTGAGTCTCTAAAACCCTAGTCATAGCAGTTACGAATATCTACCGTCACACGACTTTAGAGATAGCTAGTCAATAAGTCGTGCCCCTAACAAAATGTCTCAAACCGTGTAGTGTGAGTGTCACAGCCAAAGGAGATATAAGGATATCACACAACAAAAAGGTAGTCCGCTAACACTAAGTCATGCATAAAATAAAATAACGACTAATAAAGTCGCTTGCACCCAAGTATGGCTTGGACGCGCAGTTTATAACAAATAAAAATAACAAATACGAAACAAGTAAATAAATGCTGAAAATAAATAATATGACAGTTAATTAGCAAGGTATACTTGCCTGTTGCGACGCCTGGTGAGCTGTCTGGTGTGGTGCGATGGTCATGATGGCACAAAATCCGACTTCGATGTTACAACTATGCAAAGGGAATTCTGATGATGGCAAGGACTGGTCCATTGGGTCCAAAATACTCATGTTCGATGTGTAAGGTCCGAAGTTACGAAGAAATAGGGAAGCAAGATTAGTCATGAGGGGTGAGGATAATCGAAGAGAGTTTGAGTGAGAGATACGTATACTATTTTAAAGAAATAATTTATACCATTTTAAAAATAGGTTTTTAGTTAATCTAAATATAACTACAAAATCTAAGAAAATTATTTTAACACAAAAATAATTCTAAGTTTGTCAACATCTATTTTATAGATTAAATACACCTTTTTACTAAAAATAGTTTAGACAGATATTAATAATCTGAAAAATTATATTGTTTAAAAAGAACAAGCCAAATATAATATTTTTAAAAATGTATATATTTATACAAGAAGAAAAAGAAAAGATGTATATATAAAAACCACAAAAATGATTTTTAGTATCATAATAATTTATACAAATTTAAGATATTAGTAATACTGATATTATTTGTAACAATATATAAACTAAATAAAATAATATTAATAATTTATATTGATCCTTAATCCTAGTTACTATGTTGTAATAATAATAATAATAATAATAATAATAATAATAATAATAATAATAATAATAATAATAACAACAACAGATAAAAAAGAAAGAAAGAAAGAATAATAATAATAATAATAATAATAATAATAATAATAATAATAATAATAATAATAATAGCAATAGATATTAAAAGAAGAATAAAACAAACAGTAACAACAAAAAAATAATAATAAATAAATAAATAAATAAATAAAAATTCAACGGCAGCAACCCAAGCTGCTGTCTCCCTTTTTTTTTTCGAGAGCCACTTCCAATTAAAAGGGGGGTCAGCAGTGAATGAAGAAAGAAAAAAAAAACACAAGAGGACAGAGAGGGGGAGGAAGAAAGAGAGAGAGAGACTTCGGGGAGAGGTGATCGAGAGGGGTCGGAGGTCGGAGCTGCGCCGGTGGAGCGCCGCGGTCTGCGGAGGAGGTCGGAACGAGAGGGGGCTAGGGCTTAGGCGGAGAGGGGGCGGATGAGCTCGGGCGGTGGCGCGTCGGCCTGGGTGGAGGCGGTGGAGACGAGGTCGGGAGGGTTTCGGAGAAGAGGATACGGGGAGAAGAGGGGCGGATCGGTGGTGCACTCGCCGGCTCGGCCTCGACGGAACACGAGGGGCGCGACGATTCCTGGATGAGTGTCATGCCCCAGAACCAGAATACTGGAGAGCGGGGGTAGACATAGCCAGCTACGTATAATGAAATGGAATCTATCTCACTATACGGTCACGGCTGTCTAGATATGTGAGGGTTTATCTACAAGCCATCAGTCTCTTAGGGTCATAAATTATCCTATTGTCTCAATCTCAACCAACTATTAATAATTACAAGATATCAGATCACCAAATATACAATTGTAAGGCGTCCCAAACATTATATATCCAGATGATCATGAAGCTAGTCGTACAAAATGTGAGGACTAGCAAGAGTTAAGTCGTACATGATCAACCTCGAGTTGCCAATCATGTTACTGCCCGTAGGCAGACAGTAAGTAAAGTGCATCGAGCTAACAAGTGCTCGTCGGCTAAACGTCTCAAAAGAATAATTTTTACAATAGAGTGAGCGAAACAAAATAGAAAACCCACTCGTTGCCCGGGTTCCGTCTAGTGTTCACCATCGGGCTGGAAGACAGGTAGATCCTCTAGAGCTGCTCTGGTATCTGGCCATACAAAACCAGCTGGGTTAGACCCCAGAAAGAGCAAGTGCCACAAAGGAGGCCACAAAATAAGAACAAAAGACAGCAATCAACACAATAATATAATTACATAATAAGAGACAGTAATTAAGAAAAAGGCATGATAGGTAGATATAAAAGACAATCTTGTACAGAATCGATAAAAGACAGAACATAGGGAAAAGCATGACAGGATGATATACGATGAGATAACCATGGGACTATTCAGATAGCCAGGTTACAACCCGTAAACCAAACAAGGACCGGGGTTGTAACCCTTCGTCTGAACGGAACTTGGTTACTCTCACCATTTATCGGCAAGATAAATGTAAGAAATCAGGTCAAGTAACAATCTTGTACATGATCAAGACAAGGCTAGACTGATTGAACTTCATCCAACATTCACGGCCAAGCAATAAGTACGGCTTGATACTTTAACTAACTAGGGTTATCATGTAGTGGCAAGATGCACTTGCCTAGGGTTGGGAGAGTTGTGGAGGAAGGAGAAGAAGAAGAAGAAGGAAATTAATGGTGGTGGTAATGAAGAGAGAGAGAGTGGTAGGTGGGGATTATAAAGAGGGTGAGTTGTGGTGTGTTGAGGGTGGAGCATAGGCTAAGGTGATCCAATACCTATTAAACCCAACCAAACCAACCCAAACCAATTAAAACCAAGCCAGGCCAAAACCCAAAATATGAGAAATACCGAAATTCCACAAGTTGAGAAAAATAAAAATACATACCAAAATCCAGATACGAGTATAAATACGAAATACAGGAAAATACGAAAAATGAGGGTGACAACTCTACCCACCTTAAAAGAATCCCGTCCTCGGAATTTAATCAAGGAGTTAGAGATTGCCACAACAAGCTACACTAAGCACAGGCAACTACACTAAGCAATTCAATCACACAATCATTCATGCAATCAAGGAATGAAAAGCGTAAGGCATAAGGAAGATATTATACCTTATGAGTCAAACAGGTAGGGACAACGTGATCGGATGTCATCCTCACACTCCCACGTTTGACTCTCCTCCAAGGAGTGATGAACTCAAGCAACATGAACTAAACTGATAGTCTTGCGCTTGAGGTCTCTCCCCTTGGTCAAACAGGGACACAGGCCTTTCCTCATACGAAAAAGGTTGGTACCAATAACCGTTTTCGAATGATCTAGGATATGGCTCGGGTCCGAAATATACCATTGTAATTAGGACACATGAAACATGACACGTGTCCCGCATAACAACGGCGGAAAGCAAGACAATAGGTCACGGATACCTCTCTGTCGATTCTGGATCTGGGCCTGGGCCAGGGCGAACTGCTGAGGCCTCTGCTGCTGGAAGGCCTGGGCCTGAGTCGGCAATGGCCTCGGAGGCTGGTACTGCTGCTGAAACACTTGGGCCTGAGGCGGCAATAGCCTCGGCAACTGTTGCTGCTGCTGGACTGGTACTGAAGCTGGTGCTGGTCCTCTAACCGAGGGACTAGATACTGTTGATGCTGAATCGACTCTGAATGGGCAGGACCCCACCCTATGGTCCGGTGCCCCACACAACAAGCATAATCTCAGCGCCTTGCGACACTCTGACACAACGTGTTTAGGCTTCCCACAATAAGAACAACCCACGGCGGAAGGCTGCGCTTGCTTCTGTTTCTGCGGAGGGTACATCGGGGTCGAGTACTGGACCGACGTAACTGAGGTTGCTCGCCTCGGAGCTCCAATAGTCAAAGCCCTAGCTGCCCGGGCTGGTGCTGAAGACTGATTTATTTGACTGTGGGATCGCTTCCATCCTCCGGTCCTATCCACAATCCTATGGGAGGTATACTCGTGCCTCCTCGCTGCTCGCAAGACTGTATCAAACGTCTGGTGTTCAAACTGTTCTACTGCCAACAAGATCTCCAAGTGGAGCCCCTGCTGGAACTGCTGGGCCCTATCAAACTCGGTCGCCACCAAGGTGGGAGCAAACCGACTAAGCCTAGAAAACTCCGATGCATAACTGTCGACCGTCCTGCCTCCTTGCTTCAAGTTGGAAAATCTGGTCTGCAAGTCATATCGAGCCACCGCATCAAAATACTTGGTCTGGAATCTTTCGCTAAATACTGCCCAGGGAACAGGTGCTGTCAATCCCACCGCTTGCATGGCCCACCAGTTGCGGGCTAGATCTAATAACTGCAGGCGCACCACCGCCACCTTCTCGTCTTCTGGAGTCTTTGCGGCCTCTAGAATAACTTCCGTATCCTGGAGCCAAGCATCTGCGGTAATGGCATCCTCGGTGCCGTCGAAGAATGGAGGGTTCAGGCGCTTGAAACTGTTGGCTGCACTGTTTTTCGGATAACCGCCTCTGTTCAGAGCATCTTGTACTGCTTGGTGCAATGCATCACCTCGGCGATCTTGAAAAGCTAACAATGATCTGATGAGACCTTCCAAAGTGCCATCCTCAGGCTCTACTGGCTGGACTGGCTGAACTGGGGGCACTGGTTCTCCAGAAGGCATGGCTCGAGAGGCGGCTGTTGAGGACTGATCTTGATCTTCTTGCTGTTGCTGGGCTGCTGGCTGAGCTCCTTCCGGCTGATCAACAGGAATGATGCCACTGAAGCAATGATATCAGGGATATCAAGGAAGGACCAGGATAGAACAATGATGCAAGCATGTTATCAAGTCAGGGATCCAAGGAGATAAGAAGATACGAGTGGAGATCAAAGGCGAGTACAGATTGAGACATCTATCTGGTAAACCCCCACATATCTTGATTGACAAGACCTGCTTGGGCCACCACTTAAACCATGTCACGCTCCAGAACCAGAATACTGGAGAGCGGGGGCAGACATAGCCAGCTACGTATAATAAAATGGAATCCATCTCACTATACGGTCATGGCTGTCTAGATATGTGAGGGTTTATCTACAAGCCATCAATCTCTTAGGGTCATAAATTATCCTATTGTCTCAATCTCAACCAACTATTAATAATTACAAGATATCAGATCACCAAATATACAATTGTAAGGCGTCCCAAATATTACATATCCAGATGATAATGAAGCTAGTCGTACAAAATATGAGGACTAGCAAGAGTTAAGTCATACATGATCAACCTCGAGTTGCCAATCATGTTACAGCCCATAGGCAGACAGTAAGTAAAGTGCATCGAGCTAACAAGTGCTCGTCGACTAAACGCCTTAAAAGAATAATTTTTACAATAGAGTGAGCAAAACAAAATAGAAAACCCACTCGTTGCCCGGATTTCGTCTAGTATTCACCATCGGGCTGGAAGACAGGTAGATCCTCTGGAGCTGCTCTGGTATCTGGCCATACAAAACCAGCTGGGTCAGACCCCAGAAAGAGCAAGTGCCACAAAGGAGGCCACGAAATAAGAACAAAAGCCAGCAATCAGCACAATAATATAATTACATAATAAGAGACAGTAATTAAGAAAAAGGCATGATTGGTAGATATAAAAGACAATCTTATACAGAATCGATAAAAGACAGAACATAGGGAAAAGCATGACAGGATGATATACGATGAGATAACCATGGGACTATTCAGATAGCCAGGTTACAACCCGTAAACCAAACAAGGATCGGGGTTGTAACCTTTCGTCTGAACGGAACTTGGTTACTCTCACCATTTATCGGCAAGATAAATGTAAGAAATCAGGTCAAGTAACAATCTTGTACATGATCAAGACAAGGCTAGACTGATTGAACTTCATCCAACATTCACGGCCAAGCAATAAGTACGGCTTGATACTTTAACTAACTAGGGTTATCATGTAGTGGCAAGATGCACTTGCCTAGGGTTGAGAGAGTTGTGGAGGAAGGAGAAGAAGAAGAAGAAGGAAATTAATGGTGGTGGTAATGAAGAGAGAGAGTGGTAGGTGGGGATTATAAAGAGGGTGAGTTGTGGTGTGTTGAGGGTGGAGCATAGGCTAAGGTGATCCAATACCCATTAAACCCAACCAAACCAACCCAAACCAATTAAAACCAAGCCAGGCCAAAACCCAAAATACGAGAAATACCAAAATTCCACAAGTTGAGAAAAATAAAAATACATGCCAAAATCCAGATACGAGTATAAATACGAAATACAGGAAAAAATGAGGGTGACAATGAGAGGTCTCGTCGGCACACGCTGAGTAGGGACGACGACGGTCAGGCGAGGAGAAGGGTTCGCCGGCGACAGGTAAGGGGTGGTTGGGTTTTTTCTAATTTTTTTCTCCTCATGGGATGATGTTGGTGGTGGGTGTGGGCGGCCGGTCGCGGTGGCGGCCAGTCGTGGCGGCGGTGGCTGGTTAAATAAATTTTTTTTATTTTCTCGGGATTTGGTGGTCTGTGGTGGTAAGGGTGGATCTGGGGTCTGATTCGGAAAGCCGGAGAAGGGCTGGAGGCGGAGATCGGAAAGGAGACGGTGTCGGGTGGCTGTGGCGGTCGTTGGACTGTCGACGTTGGTCGGGATGATGGGGGTTCGGCCAGGATGGGGCTGGACATGGGTAGAATAGGTTTAGACTAGGAATTGATTTTGTCGGGGGTGTCGACATGGAGAAAGAATAATGTACATGTAAAAAAAATAATAGAATAAGATATGGACATGGACACGATGCACGCATGCTTCGTAGAAATTTGTGGAGGAAATTTGGCTTGTGGAATTATGGAGGAGTACCTGCCTATTTATAGGATGTGGGAATTCTCATTTGGATATGATTAGAATTAGTTTAAACCCAAAATAGATAATTCGTAATTTAATCTAAAATCAAATCCAATTTAAATACAATCCAATTTAAATCAAAATCTAATTCCAAATACAAATCAAATTTTAAATCTAATTAATTTTTAGTTTAAAACGAATAGGAAAAATCAAATTTCAAATATTTAACTATTTAAATAAATACATAAATTCAAATCAAGATTTAAAATGGACACAAAATTTTCAAATATATTTTTCCAAAAATACCGATAATAATAATTTCGAAAATAATAAATATTTATAAATATTCTTTTTAAATAATAAAATATTATTATAAATAAATTTTGAAAATTATATTTTTATTTAAAATAAACTAGCAAAATTTTTATGAAATATGTGCATGCACTAAAAATATTATTTATTCTAAACAAAAGGCTTTTCATAAATAAAATCATAAATTTAGAAAATTTTGGTAGCTAAATTAAATATTACATATATTATTTTGAAACCATAAAAAAATGTTTTTCTAAAAATATGTAACCTCGCACATATTCGCACTCGTCGAGCAATTACGATAAAAAATAAAATTTTATGTGCGACGTACAATACGACTACGCGATGTACAATACAAAATTTTAAATCGGTACCAAATTTAATAATAATAAAAAAATATAGTAGAAATTTAGGGGTTTTACACCCGGGGATCAAGCCCAGCATTCCGGAGTAGCCTCCAGAGTCGTGCCTTCTGGCGGTGAGCCACCAGTCAAGCCAGTTCAGCCTGCCGAACCTGATGATGGCACTTTGGTAGGACTCGTCAGGACCTTGATAGCTTCCCAAGATCGTCGAGGAGATGCCTTGCACCAGGCAGTGGTGGATGCTTTGACCAGGGGCGGTCATCAGGGTAACAGTACGGCCAACAGCTTTAAGCGCTTGAACCCTCCCTTCTTCGACGGTAGTGAAGATGCTATCGCTGCAGATGCTTGGCTTCAGGACACAGAGGTGATTCTAGAAGCAGCTAGGACCCCAGAGAACGAGAAGGTGGCCGTTGTGCGCCTGCAGTTGCTAGATCTTGCCCACAGCTGGTGGGCGGCTCAGGCCGTTGGATTAGCAGCACCCATTGCTTGGGCGGTGTTCAGGGAGAGATTCCAGACCAAGTATTTTGATGCTGTAGCTCGGTATGATCTATAGACGAGATTCACCAATCTAAAGTAGATGGACAGGACGGTCGACGGATATACGGCCGAGTTTTCCAGACTCAGTCGGTTTGTTCCCACCTTGGTGGCAACCGAGTATGATAGAGCCCAGCGGTTTTAGCAGGGGCTTCACCTGGAGATTTTGTTGGCAGTTGAGCAGTTTGAGCATCAAACTTTTGATGCAGTCTTGAGAGCAGCTAGGAGGCATGAGTATACCTCCCAGAGGATCGTGGATAGGGCCAGAGGTCGGAAGAGATCCCACGGCCAGATGAATCAATCTTCAGCTCCAGTCTCGGCAGCCAGGGCTTTGACTATTGGAGCTCCGAAGCGGGCGGCCTCAGTGACGTCGGTCCAGCATTCAATTCCTACGTACCCTCAGCAGCAGAAGCAGAAGCAGTCTTCCGCAGTGGGATGTTCTCATTGTGGGAAGCCAGGTCATATGGTGGCAGAATGTCGCAGGGCACAAGGATTATGTCTGGCTTGTGGAGCAGCAGACCATAGGATTGGATCCTACCGAATAGGGGTGGTTCATCGTCGTCCAACCTTTCTAGCTCTTCGGTGAGAGGACCAGCACCGGTCCAGCAGCAGCAGTATCCATTGCCGAGGCCCTTGTCGCCTCAGTCCCAGGTATTCCAGCAGTAGAACCCCCAGCAGTATGCACAAGCCCAATCCCAGAGTCAGAGCAGGCAGCGAGGATTTCAGCAGAGGGGACCAGCACCCCGAGGGCATGGTCAGGCTATGGTGATGACCGTAGAGGAAGGATTGGCACCAGGAGAGGTAGTGGTAGGTACTATTCTCGTCAACTCCTTTCCCGCTTCAGCTTTATTTGATTCTGGTGCTTCACATTCTTTTATGTCTACACGATTTGTGACACGGGTAGGATTGGAACCCGAGTCATTATCAGCAAGGCTCAATATACTTACTGGTAACGGACTTGTGGGAGTAGATAGAGTGTTTTTCTCGTGTCGGATCGTAGTTAGCGGTAAGGAATTTCTCGCTAGATTGATAGAATTCCCGATGGCCGATTATTATGTGGTCTTAGGGATGGATTGGTTGAGGAACCAGTATGCTAGAATAGATTGCCATGTTGGTAGAGTTGTTTTTAGCATTCCAGGCGAGCCAGAGTTTTCCTTCTCCCGGGACGAGGTTGAGCCTTCTCCTCCAGTATTGCGGATGGCAGTAGCAGCAGTGCAGTTGCCCCGAATAGTCGAAGAGTTTCTAGATGTCTTCCCAGAAGAGCTTCCAGGTATGCCGCCAGAACGGAATATCGAGTTCACCATAGACTTGATTCCCGGGATGGCCCCAGTAACAGAGAGAGTCTACATGATGGCACCGTCAGAATTGGAGATATTATACAAGATGATTGAGGAACTCAGAACCAAGGGATTCATTCATGCTAGTGGATCGCCTTGGGGAGCCCCGATGCTTCTTGTAAAAAAGAAGGATGGTACGTCCAGGTTATGTGTTGATTATCGTACCTTGAACTCGGTGACAATCAAGAACAGATACCCTCTCCCGAGGATAGATGACTTGTTTGATCAGCTCAAAGGGGCATCAGTATTCTCGAAGATCGACTTGCGCTCAGGATATCATCAGATCAGAGTCAGAGAGCAGGACATCCCGAAGACAGCTTTTAGATCAAGATATGGGCATTGGAAGTTTCTTGTTATGCCTTTTGGAGCAACCAATGTGCCGACAGTATTCATGGATCTCATGAATCGCATCTTCATGCCTTACTTGGATCAGTTTGTGATTGTGTTCTTGGATGACATTCTGGTCTACAGCAAGAGTGAGGCAGAGCATGAGCAGCATCTCCGCGTGGTTCTTCAGACTCTCAGGGAGCACCAGTTATATGCTAAGTTCAGTAAATGCGAGTTCTGGCTCGATCGTATTTCGTACTTGGGTCACATCATCACCAGAGGAGGAGTAGAAGTGGATCCCCAGAAGATTGTGGCTATTGAGTCATAGCCAGTGTCCAGCAGAGTCGTAGAAGTTCACAATTTTCTCGGATTGGCCGGCTATTACCGGCGGTTTGTTTCATACTTTGCTCAAATTTCGGCGCCATTGACCCAATTGACCCGCAAGGATGTGCTGTTTGCTTGGACAGTAGAGTGTCAGAGTTCTTTTGAACAGTTAAAGCGAGGCTTGATGACGGCTCCTATTCTCACACTTGCAGATGGAACTGGAGGATTCTCAGTATATTGTGATGCTTCAGGCAGAGGCTTGGGATGTGTTCTGATACAGCATGGAAAGGTAATAGCTTATGCGTCACGACAACTTCGTGATCATGAGAAGAATTACCCAACCCATGACTTGGAGCTGGCAGCAGTAGTTTTTGCACTTAAGCTTTGGAGACATTATTTGTATGGAGATAGGGTGGAGATTTTCACCAACCACAAGAGCCTGAAGTATGTTTTCACCCAGAAGGACCTTAACATGCGTCTGAGGAGGTGGCTGGAGCTTCTTATGGATTATGATGTCAACTTGCAGTATCATCCCGGGAAGGCCAACGTCTTTGCAAATGCATTGAGCAGGAGAGCCGGAGTTTATTTCCTAACAGTACAACCAGAACTGTTAGCAGATCTTCAGAAGATGGGTATTGAATTTGTTCTCCCTTCCAGTGTGGCATTGATGGCTAGCATGCAAATTCAGTCCACTATAGTCGAGAGGATCCGGATGGCGCAGTCAGCAGATTCCCAGCTTCAGCGACTCAGAGCAGAGTGTAAGACAGGACGAAGACCAGAGTTGTGCATTCATGAAGACAGTACACTTAGGCATGGTAAGCGTCTTTGTGTACCCAGTGGAGATATCAGTTAGGAAATCATGGCAGAGGCTCACAGTTCTCAATATTCCATTCATCCGGGCGGTACGAAGATGTACCGTGATATCCGTCAGCACTTTTGGTGGAATGGCATGAAGAGGAAGATAGTTCGGTTTGTCTCTCGTTGTTTAGTCTGTCAATAAGTTAAGGCTGAACATCAGAGGCCCGCTGGACTTCTTCAGCCATTGCCGATTCCGAAATGGAAGTGGAAACATGTGACCATAGATTTTGTGACAGGATTACCTAGATCCCCAGCTGGTAGAGATGCTATCTGGGTTATTGTTGATCGGCTCACGAAGGTGGCTCACTTTCTTCCATTCAGAGTTGGTCAGTCGATAGCTCAGTTAGCAGAGATGTACCTCAGGCAGATTGTCAGGTTGTACGGAGTGCCAGTCAGTATCACCTCGGACCGAGATTCAAGATTCATGTCGCACTTTTGGCATAGCCTGCAGGAAAGTTTGGGAACTCGTCTCCAGTTCAGTTCAGCATATCATCCGTAGACAGATGGTCAGTCGGAGCGTACGATCCAGGCTCTTGAAGACATGTTACGGTCCTGTACACTTGACTTCGGTGGTTCGTGGGAAGATCACCTGTACCTTGTGGAGTTCTCGTACAACAACAGTTTCCAGACTAGTATCCAGATGGCACCGTTCGAGGTACTGTATGGTAGAAAGTGCAGATCCCCGCTAGCATGGGACGATGTCGGAGAGAGACAGATGCTTGGCCCAGAAATGATTGCCCAGACAGTTGAGGTGGTCAGGAGAGCCAGGGATCTTCTTCGAGTTGCCTAAGATCGCCAGCGCCATTGGACCGATTCTCATCGGCACCCTCTCGAGTTTTTTGTCGGTGACCATGTATTCCTGAGGATTTCGTCTAACCGTGGCGTCATTCGTTTCGGCGTACGGGGTAAGCTTAGTCCTAGGTATATAAGGCTATTTGACATTCTAGAGCGAGTAGGAGATGTATCCTATCGTCTCGCTCTTCTACCATCGCTACGTGAGGTGCATGACGTATTCCATGTATCCCAACTGCGCGATATATTCCGGACCCGAGCCACATCCTAGATCATTCGGAATTGGTTGTTGGTACCAACCTTTCGTATGAGGAACGGCCCGTGTCTATATTGGACCGGAGAGAGAAGACACTCAAGAATAAGACTATCAAGTTAGTCCGAGTTGCTTGGGGTCATCACTCTTTGGGGGAGTCAACGTGGGAGCGTGAGGATGACATCCGATCGCGATATCCTGACTTGTTTGACTCGTAAGGTATAATATCCTCCTTATGCCTCATACCTTCGACCCCTTGCTTGCGTGATTGATTGATTGTCTAGTATAGCTTGCTTGTTATTAATATAGCTTATCCTCATCTCTCTAGCCTCTTAATTAAATTCTGAGGACGAAATTCTTTAAAGGTGGGTAGAGTTGTAATGCATGTGGTTCGTATTACATATTTTGGTATACGTGTACGAATTTTATCTTGTATTGCATGATTCCTTGCTTAGTTTCCTTCATGGCTTAGTTTATTTCATGGGTTGGTTCGGCTTGGTTTTGCCTTGGTTCATTATGAACCAAGGGTGAACCCCTACCTACCACCACCTTTAGTATTTATTATCCATTCTCTTTTCTCTCTCCTCATTACTCTTCTTCTCCTCCACCATAACTTCTTTACCTACCAGAGAGAGGAAGAGAGAGGTCTAGGCAAGTGTAACTTTTTTCATGGAGAAACTCTAATTTTATTGCTTCATTCTCTTCCTTACAGCATTTTAACTCACTTTAGTACTTGGCATTTCCACTTTCCATGGCTATATTCTTGTAGATCTACACTTATATTATTTTTGAATTTCTTGGGTTTTGATCTACTTAATCTCATTATTTCTAAGTTTTGATGGTTCTATGTTGTAGAGAATTTCGTTCTACCCCATTTTGACCTATGGAAATTCAGATTTGGGCTTCGGATGATGGAGTTATGGAGCTTGAGAACTTGGCTCTCATGGTGTTCTTCTTCTCGGAATTTTGGAGAAGATAAACTGTGCTTGACTTGTGTCACTCTCCGTTCCCGGAATGCGTATTTTTATATATGTACAACTCATGTGTATTTATTTAGTATTTATCATATATTATTCTGTATTTAAATTCTTTTAATTTCATGTTAATTAATTATCTGCTCTTTAAATTTTCATGTTAATTAATTTCCTGCAAATTTTATTTCTGTAATTTTATTTCTGCAATTTTATTACCTGCATTTTATTTGCTGCTTTAGTGTTATTGGGTTTCGGTTTGCTGGATCCCCTTAAACCCGGCCCACACTTCTACCTACCACCCCCTTCCTATTTAAAGCTTCCATCTCTTTCTCTCTCCTCATTACTTCATTCTCACCATTACTTCTTCTTCTTCCCCTCATTACTCTCCACCACCTACCAGCAGCAGGAGAAGGCAAGTGCAAACTTGCTTCTCAATCACCCATTTTTATGGTTCATTTGCCTTCTTCTCGTGATTCCAAGAGAGATTAGTTCTTAGCATTTTTGATTTCTACGGCTGGTTTTCTCTAGATCTAAGTTATAGTATTTCGGCTGTTCATGGGTTCTTGGTCCACCAACTTAGCGTGTATTTTGGCACTGGAGCAAGGGCTCCATAGGACTTGGAGTTTGGGAAATGTTTCACGCACACGTTCTTACGTGCTCGCGTAAACATCAGCCCAGTCACGCACACGTCTATACGTGTTTGCGTGTATTTTAGTCACGCTAACATTCTCATGAGCGTGCGTGTATTTTAGTCACGCTCATGTCTGTGCGTGTTTGCGTGACTTTTGAGTTATGCTCACTATGTGCGTGTCTGCGTGGCTTTTGGGTTACGTTCACCCTGTGCCTGCGTGCATGTATTTTTAGTCACGCTCACATTTGCATGCGTGTATTTTCAGTCAAGTTTGCGCTGTCTGCGTGAATTTTGAGTCACGCTCATGTCTTTATATTGCGTGCGTGACTTTTCACGCTCATGTCCCTGAGCTTGCGTGCGTGACTTTTTACGATCACATTGTGCGTGACTTTTGGCGTGCGTGACTTTTCACCCTCACGCTGAGCGTGCGTGCGTGAATCACTTGTCACGCTTCACTTTTCACGCTCACGTTTTCCTGAGTGTACTACTTTTTACGCTCACTCCTTCATGCCAGACTTAGCGTACTTTTTACGCATACGATTCTTGTGTGACTTTTGGACTTAGCTTAGACTTGTTGGCGTGACTTCCTGACTTGGGAGTTTTATTTGTTCTATATTTTATTCATTTAATATTGGCATGATAATTCCCTATTATATCCTTACGCCTTTTTGCATGAACCCGAAAATCTTAGCATGTTAATATTTTAATACCTATGGTTGTGTATTAGTGCCAAGTGTTTGGATTGGTATATGGATATCCAGTGAGACTGGAACTTAACCTTGAGAGTTATAGACTCAACCCTATTTAATGATAAATGACTTTCATGCCTTGTCACCATTAATGACGATGGTTATCTTAACAAATTGATCATGCGTTCCTAGTTGGAACTAAGAGACTGGCTAGTCGTCTTATTAAAATGAATGAATGAGACACGTTCATGTTATGAACTATTGCGATCGACTGGCTGATCTCGAATATTGACATACATGCACATGCAGGCTTCAATCTATTTATTTAATTATTTATTTATTTATTTTCTACAAAAGCAGCATGTGTACTCTATGGTCAAGGCATGATTACCGTGGTTAGATTTGATTGTTGCATTACGCTATGTAAAACCTGCAACCTAACCGTACTGGTATCGTTGTAGGGATGTGCATATCGTACCCCGTACGAAAGTACTCATTTGAATGACCATGATCTACGGCATGGGATTTCACTCAACGTAGGGACTATTAAGTTAAATAAAATAATGATTGCATGGAGAGAATGGATTCCCGAGTTCTTACATGGCAGCCCCCTTGGGACGAGTAGTACCCGACGGGCCGGCTAGTTCCTACAGATACTGTAAATCTGCCACACGGACAGGGAACAGTATCTGCTTTTATTATTATTGTATATTGTATATTGACGGGCGTCCTGCTAGGACTCGTCTAATTCATGCATGGCGCACATGATTGACTGGATAGACTAGCCTTGCTCGCACATAGTAAGAACTGAGGAATCTTTATTGTATTATTCCAGGATAACTTGGGACTCACAATAGCAAGCCGTAGAATTTTGATTGGCCGTTCAAGATGATTTGTTTGTGTACTGTACTACTCTGTTACCTAACTGGGATGATCAGAATGTCAGGACATGACGGGCCAACTTCTGTCCGTGTTTGTTTGGGAGGTTGGTTCGAAGTGTCGTGATGTGATGTGAATCCTAGTAGCAAGCAGAGATCTATTATTATATTCTTTTACTTACTAGTTTTTGTCCTTCATATCGTCCTTCCTTGTGGTACTTGCTATTAGAGGTCTAACCTCTCTGGTTTTGCATGGCCAGATTTAGAGCCGGTCCCCGAGGACTCAGCTTACTTCTACCTCCAGGATGGTCAATACTAGAGGCATGATTGCAGGAGGACTCGAGTGGGTTCCTTACTTCACCGTTCGTTTTGTTATTTACCTTTATACTTAGCCGTTTGGCACAGACATGTTAGTCGGATTGTCTTGCACTTACTTTTACATAATTGTAATTAAGTCAGACTGCAGCTGATAACAATTGTGTATACTTGCTATACCATCTGGCTATGTTTTGTAAAGCCAGATCTCAAGAACATTTTGACTGAGTGTTTGGGACGCCTTACTTCTTTATCTTACATGTTCTCTATTACTGTTTCTTGCTTGAATGATTGAGACAATAGATGTGAAATGACCATAGTAAGACTCTTATGTAGTATGCACCCCCTTGTCTGGTTAGACAGCATTGATCGTATTATACGATATTCATCTACCCGTAATACGTAGCTGGCTGAGTCATTCCCCCGCTCTCCAGTATTCTGGTTCTAGGGTGTGACAAGGTTTTAGTGGTGGCCCATGCAGGTCTGATTTCAGACTTGTGGGGTGTTTTGATTTATAGGATATCTCAATCACACATGTTTCCCCTTGATCCCCTGATTCGTTATTCTCAACTCTCGCTTGACATTTCGGTATCCTTTGACTCCATTGATCCTTCATGTCCGGTCGTTTGATTGTTCTCTTATCCCTTTTCTTAGGGGCACTTCATCCGCATCGGTCAGAGCTGGGCAGCAACAACAAAGGCAACGTAGGCAACATGACCAGGTTGGTCAGTAACAAGGGCCAGTCTCACCTCAGAAGACTATCCAGGAAGAAGTGATAGTAGAACCAGCGGTTGGACCGCAGTATCCGGATATTCCAAACCCACCCATAGTTCCACCTACCCCTATGGAAGTGGACACACCATCCCTTCTGGAGATCATGAGAGGAATGATGGCTGCTCAGCAACATCAGATGTTGGCCCAGCAGCGCATGCACACTCAGCTACAAGAGCAGAATGTGTTGCTCAACTAAGGATTATAGACGGCTTTGGAAAGAGGAGTGAGGGCTGATTCAGGAGCATCAGCCAGGTTTTGCAAGTACAACCCCCGCCGTTTCGAGGGCACGGAGGATGCCATTTCAGCAGATGCATGGCTTAAGGATATGGAGGCTATTCTGACAGCGGCTAAGGTACCGGTAGAAAAGCGTGTGGATCTAGTAAAGTTGTTACTTCAGGATCTCGCACGTGATTGGTGGGAATCAGAGGAAGTAGGCATCAGACGTCCTGTAGCTTGGGACGATTTCACTGCTAGATTCAAGACCAAGTACTATGGAGTTATGGCACAGTTTGAGCTACAACAGAAGTTTATCAACCTCAGGCAGGCCGGCAAGACTGTAGATGCTTATGCAGCGGAGTTCTGCAGATTGAGTAGATTCGCCCCAGAGATGGTAGCAACAGAGCGCCAGAGGGCTATGAGGTTTCAGCAAGGGTTTCATCTTGAACTCTTGCAATTGATAGAGGGGCACAATTACCAAACTTTTGATAAAGTATTAACGGTGACTCGAAGGCATGAGCTCACCATTCAGAGGCTTGCGACTAGGACTGGGGGTCAGAAGAGGTCCCACAGTCAGATTGAAGGAGGAGGGGGAGCAGCGCCCCGAACAATAGCACCATCCACTGGCATTCGTATCCACGATGTGGCGATACGAGGACCAGCACCACCCAGGCAGCAGCAACAACAACAGAGGAAGAACCAGCAACCCCCGACGGGCTACACTTATTGTGGAAAGATGGAACACATTAGAGATGTGTGTCGGACATTAAATGGACTGTGTCTGATATGTAGAAATCCAGACCATCGGGTTACCACATGTCCCATGAATTCGAGGTCAGGAGGACCAGGGCAGCAGTTTCCTGCTCTACCAGCACCAGGGGCAGGCCAGTATCGAGGACCAGCGGTGGCAGTTAGGCCATTGGCACAGCGTCCGTTAGTGCAGCAGGCTCAGATGTTTCGGCAGCAGGGACCGACGATGCGGCAACACCAGCATAGACCACCCCAGCATCATCAAGGCAGGGGCCAGCAGCAGCACCAGGCTAGGCCGCAGCATGGAAATCAGCAAAGAGGTCGAGGGCAGGCATTCACTCTGTCCTTGGAAGAGGCATTGGCATCGGGAGATGTTGTGGCAGGTAATATTCTCGTCGCCTCATATCCCGCAGTAGCATTGTTTGATTCGGGAGCATCCCATTCATTTATATCTGCACGATTTGCGACACAACTAGGAATGGAGTTCGAGGCATTGCCAGGGAGGTTGAATATACTCACCGGTAATGGGCTCGTAGGAGTTAGTAGAGTTATTTTAGCGTGTAGCGTTGTAGTTTATGGGCATTCCTTACCTGCCCGGTTGATAGAATTTTCTGTTAGAAATTTCGACGTTATCTTAGGCATGGACTGGCTGAAAGACAGTCATACGACAATAGATTGTCGTAGAGGGAGTGTATCTTTTGATATTCCAGGCATGAAGAGGTTCACCTTAGTCAGATCAGGGGCAACTCAGCAAGAGCAGGGAGTAGTGACGGCAATGGAAGAAGTTCAGATTCCAAAGGTAGTTGAAGAATTTCTAGATGTATTTCCTGAAGAACTTCCAGGTCTACCACCAATTAGAGATATTGAGTTCAGTATAGAATTGGCACCAGGAACTAAACCGATATCAGATCGAGTTTACAGAATGGCGGATTCAGAGAAGGCTAAGGTATATGAGCACATAGAGGAATTGAAGGAGAAGAAGTTCATCCAAGCTAGCGTATCACCGTGGGCAGCACCAGTGGTACTTGTAGGAAAGAAGGATGGGTCATCCAGATTGTGCATTGACTACAGGAAGCTTAACGCGGCAACAGTGAAGAACAAGTACCCATTACCCAGGATCGACGACTTATTTGATCAGTTAAGCAAGGCTAGAGTTTTCTCCAAGATAGATCTTCGTTCAGGGTACCATCAGGTGAGGGTTCGGAAGGAAGATATTTCCAAGACAGCCTTCCGGTCAAAGTATGGGCATTACGAATTCTTAGTAATGCCATTTGGTTTGACCAATGCTCCAGCAATATTCATGGATTTGATGAATCGTATCTTTATGCCATACTTAGACCAGTTTGTCGTTGTGTTCCTTGACGACATTCTCGTATACTCTGCTAGTGAGGAGGAGCATGAAGACCACCTCAGGAAAGTGTTGCAGGTTCTGAGAGAGAACCAGTTGTATGCCAAGCTCAGCAAGTGTGAGTTTTGGTCGGATCATATTTCATTTTTGGGACATATCATATCAGGAGCTGGAGTAGCAGTAGATCCCAAGAAGGTAGAAGCAGTAGAGAGTTGGCCAGTACCCAAGACTGTAGCAGATGTGCGAAGTTTTTTGGGGTTAGCAGGGTATTACAGAAGATTTGTATCAGACTTTGCAAGGCTTTCAGCACCCATGACCCGCTTGACCCGGAAGGATGTACCATTTGTTTGGTCGGCAGAATGTCAGGCATCATTCGAGACTTTGAAGCAGAAATTGATATCAGCACCCATTCTTACATTGCCAGTTGGACCCGGAGGTTTTACAGTATATTATGATACGTCAGGTAAAGGACTTGGATGTGTCCTTATGCAACATGGGTAGGTAATAGCGTATGCATCTAGGCAGCTTCGGGACCACGAGAAGAATTACCCAACTCACGATTTGGAGTTGGTGGCAGTAGTGTTTGCTCTGAAGCTATGGAGGCATTACTTATATGGTGACCGGATGGAGATGTACACAGACCATAAAAGTCTGAAGTACATCTTTACTCAGAAGGAGCTGAACATGAGGCAGAGAAGATGGTTGTAGTTGATCAAGGATTATGATGTGGAGCTTCAGTATCACCCAGGCAAGGCTAATGTAGTGGCAGACGCTCTTAGCAGGAGAGGCGGCGCATTTATGTTGACAACACAGAAGCATATCTTAGAAGACCTTCAGGAGATGGGCATCGAAGTTATACTTCCTAGTGATGTAGGAGTTCTAACTAGTCTGCAAGTTCAATCCGACTTGGTAGGCAGGATCAAGGTAGCTCAGGAACAGGACCCAAGGATTCAGAAGCTTAGGGCAGAATGTGAGTCAGGACTCAGGAAGGAGATGAGGATTCATGAAGATGGTACACTTAGGTTTGGATCGCGTCTATGTGTGCCTAGTGGAGATATCAGACAGGAGGTCATGGCAGAAGCTCACAGTTCTCAGTATTCTATTCACCCTGGTGGGACCAAGATGTACCAAGATATCAAGCAGTATTTCTGGTGGAACGGAATGAAGAGGGAGATCGCTAGATTTGTTTCCCGTTGCTTGGTATGTCAGCAAGTGAAGGCAGAACAGCAGAGGCCAGCTGGATTATTGCAACCGCTTCCTATTCCAGAATGGAAATGGGAGCATATTACAATAGACTTTGTGACCGGTTTACCGAGATCACCAAGTGGTAAGGATGCTATTTGGGTGATAGTGGACCGACTTACGAAGGTAGCACACTTTCTTCCCTTCAGAGTAGGGCAATCTACAGAAAAGTTGGCAGAGTTGTATATGCAACAGATAGTCAGACAGCATGGAGTCCCTGTCAGTATTGTGTCGGATCGAGATACCCGCTTTACATCACACTTCTGGAAGAGTTTACATCATAGTCTGGGTACCAAGTTAAGGTTTAGCACGGCTTACCATCCGCAGACGGATGGACAATCAAAAAGAACGATTCAGACTTTAGAAGACATGTTGCGAGCTTGCACTCTAGATTTTGGAGGGTCTTGGAAGAGTCACCTGCACTTGGTCGAGTTCTCATACAACAATAGTTATCATGCCAGTATCCAGATGGCGCCATTCGAAGCACTATATGGTAAGAAGTGCAGGTCACCGCTAGTATGGGATGATATTGGAGAGAGGAAGATGCTATGCCCGAAAATGATTGTTCAGACGGTTGAAGTAGTTAAAGGGATTAGAGAGCGACTTCGAGTTGCGCAGGATCGGCATCGTCATTGGGAAGACCAGCATCGTAGGCCGTTAGAATTTTCTGTTGGGGACCACATATTTTTGCGGATCTCACCTACTCGTGGGGTCATTAGATTTGGCGTTCGCGGGAAATTGAGTCCGCGGTACGTGGGCCCATTTGTTATCCTTGATCGGATAGGCAATGTTGCTTATCGTTTATCACTCCCACTTTTGTTACGAGAGGTGCATGACGTGTTTCATGTATCTCAATTACGTAGGTACGTATCGGACCCAAGCCATGTCCTCGATCATTCTGAGCTGGTTGTTGGTACCAACCTGTCTTACGAGGAACAGCCTGTGTCCATTTTGGACCGAAGAGAGAAGATACTCAAGAACCGAACAATTAGTCTTGTCCGTGTTGCTTGGGGTCATCACTCCTTGGGAGAGTCAACGTGGAAATGTGAGGATGATATCCGATCACGGTATCCACACCTGTTTGACTCACAAGGTATATCTCTTTCTGTATACCTTGATTGTCTTGATTTCTCATGCTTATCGCCTTGTGGATAGAACTACCTGATATCGTAGATTGATGGATTTACATATATAGTACTTGCTTTTGATATGGTAACAATGATTGCTTGCTCACTAGAATTGCTTGTATTAGTTTAGCTCTGATATTTCTATCCGGCTTGGATTTGAAATTTCGAGGACGGAATTTTTCTAAGGTGGGTAGAGATGTCACTCCCCGTTCCCGGAATGCGTATTTTTATATATGTACAACTCATGTGTATTTATTTAGTATTTATCATGTATTATTCTGTATTTAAATTTCTTTAATTTTATGTTAATTAATTATCTGCTCTTTAAATTTTCATGTTAATTAATTTCCTGCAAATTTTATTTCTGTAATTTTATTTCTGTAATTTTATTACCTGCATTTTATTTGCTACTTTAGTGTTATTGGGTTTCGGTTTGCTGGATCCCCTTAAACCCGGCCCACACTCCTACCTACCACCCCCTTCCTATTTAAAGCTTCCATCTCTTTCTCTCTCCTCATTACTTCATTCTCACCATTACTTCTTCTTCTTCCCCTTATTACTCTCCACCACCTACCAGCAGCAGGAGAAGGCAAGTGCAAACTTGCTTCTCAATCACCCATTTTTATGGTTTATTTGCCTTCTTCTCGTGATTCCAAGAGAGATTAGTTCTTAGCATTTTTGATTTCTACGGCTGGTTTTCTCTAGATCTAAGTTATAGTATTTCGGCTGTTCATGGGTTCTTGGTCCACCAACTTAGCGTGTATTTTGGCACTGGAGCAAGGGCTCCATAGGACTTGGAGTTTGGAAAATGTTTCACGCACACGTTCTTACGTGCTCGCGTAAACATCAGCCCAGTCACGCACACGTCTATACGTGTTTGCATATATTTTAGTCACGCTAACATTCTCATGAGCGTGCGTGTATTTTAGTCACGCTCATGTCTGTGCGTGTTTGCGTGACTTTTGAGTTATGCTCACTCTGTGCGTGTCTGCGTGGCTTTTGGGTTACGTTCACCCTGTGTCTGCGTGCGTGTATTTTTAGTCACGCTCACATTTGCATGCGTGTATTTTCAGTCAAGCTTGCGCTGTCTGCGTGAATTTTGAGTCACGCTCCTGTTTTTGTATTACGTGCGTGACTTTTCACGCTCATGTCCCTGAGCTTGCGTGCGTGACTTTTCACGATCACATTGTGCGTGACTTTTGGCGTGCGTGACTTTTCACCCTCACGCTGAGCGTGCGTGCGTGAATCACTTGTCACGCTTCACTTTTCACGCTCACGTTTTCCTGAGTGTACTACTTTTTACGCTCACTCCTTCATGCCAGACTTGGCATACTTTTCACGCATACGATTCTTGCGTGACTTTTGGACTTAGCTTAGACTTGTTGGCACGATTTCCTGACTTGGGAGTTTTATTTGTTCTATATTTTATTTATTTAATATTGGCATGATAATTCCCTATTATATCCTTACGCCTTTTTGCATGAACCCGAAAATCTTAGCATGTTAATATTTTAATACCTATGGTTGTGTATTAGTGCCAAGTGTTTGGATTGGTATATGGATATCCAGTGAGACTGGAACTTGACCTTGAGAGTTATAGACTCAACCCTATTTAATGATAAATGACTTTCATGCCTTGTCACCATTAATGACGATGGTTATCTTGACTAATTGATCATGCGTTCCTAGTTGGAACTAAGAGACTGGCTAGTCGTCTTATTAAAATGAATGAATGAGACACGTTCATGTTATGAACTATTGCGATCGACTGGCTGATCCCGAATATTGACATACATGCACATGCAGGCTTCAATCTATTTATTTAATTATTTATTTATTTATTTTCTACAAAAGCAGCATATGTACTCTATGGTCAAGGCATGATTACCGTGGTTAGATTTGATTGTTGTATTATGCTATGTAAAACTTGCAATCTAACCGCACTGGTATCGTTGTAGGGATGTGCATATCGTACCCCGTACGAAAGTACTCATTTGAATGACCATGATCCACGGCATGGGATTTCACTCAACGTAGGGACTATTAAATTAAATAAAATAATGATTGCATGGAGAGAATGGATTCCCGAGTTCTTACATGGCAGCTCCCTTGGGACGAGTAGTACCCGACGGGCCGGCTAGTTCCCACAGATACTGTAAATCTGCCACACGGGCAGGGAACAGTATCTGCTTTTATTATTATTGTATATTGTATATTGACGGGCGTCCTGCTAGGACTCGTCTAATTCATGCATGGCGCACATGATTGACTGGATAGACTAGCCTTGCTCGCACATAGTAAGAACTGAGGAATCTTTATTGCATTATTCCAGGATAACTTGGGACTCACAATAGCAAGCCGTAGAATTTTGATTGGCCGTTCAAGATGATTTGTTTGTGTACTGTACTACTCTGTTACCTAACTGGGATGATCAGAATGTCAGGACATGACGGGCCAACTTCTGTCCTTGTTTGGTTGGGAGGTTGGTTCGAAGTGTCGTGATGTGATGTGAATCCTAGTAGCAAGCAGAGATCTATTATTATATTCTTTTACTTACTGGTTTTTGTCCTTCATATCGTCCTTTCTTGTGGTACTTGCTATTGGAGGTCTAACCTCTCTGGTTTTGCATGGCCAGATTTAGAGCCGGTCCCCGAGGACTCAGCTTACTTCTACCTCCAGGATGGTCAATACTTGAGGCATGATTGCAGGAGGACTCGAGTGGGTTCCTTACTTCACCGCTCGTTTTGTTATTTACCTTTATACTTAGCCGTTTGGCACAGACATGTTAGTCGGATTGTCTTGCACTTACTTTTACATAATTGTAATTAAGTCAGACTGCAGCTGATAACAATTGTGTATACTTGTTATACCATCTGGCTATGTTTTGTAAAGCCAGATCTCAAGAACATTTTGACTGAGCGTTTGGGACGCCTTACTGCTTTATCTTACATGTTCTCTATTACTGTTTCTTGCTTGAATGATTGAGACAATAGATGTAAAATGACCATAGTAAGACTCTTATGTAGTATGCACCCCCTTGTCTGGTTAGACAGCATTGATCGTATTATACGGTATTCATCTACCCGTAATACGTAGCTGGCTGAGTCATTCCCCCGCTCTCCAGTATTCTGGTTCTGGGGCGTGACAACTTGACCGCATGAACATTTCATGCGGCAAGTGTTCTTCTAGCCGCATGCGCTCTCCTGCCTATGCAGCCGCATAAGTGCCCGCCATACTTAGCCGCATAAAAACTAATTCCCTGACCGCATAAGTCCTTAGTCCCTTCCAGCCGTATGGGGTCCAACTTACCCTCAGCCGCATGCGCTTACTCCCTTCTTGGCCGCATATAGCCCTTCTTATTGGCCGCATGGAGCCTCGAACCGTGCCAGCCGCTTAAGGAATCATCCCCTTCAGCCGCATGAGACCTGTCCCCCGCTAGCCGCATATGTCCTACTGCCCCCGCCAGCCGCATGAGCTGCTCTTGTTTCGAGCCGCATGGGCTCTTAATTCCCCGACCCGCATGGACTTCTTTCTCCAGCCGCATGAGATCACTTCTTGGCCGCTATGCCGAGCCGCATGGCTCTTTCATAGCTTGTACACGACAAATGTACACGACATGGTGTGACAAAGAACTAGTATGACACGACAGTGACCCGTAGTGGTGCACTTCTGACAAGTAAACCTGACATGACCTGATAGTGGCACGTCGTGGGGCACTCTTGACCAGTAAACTTGACATGATAACCTGACATGATATATCTTGATAAGCTGTTGTGATGGCTACCTGACATGGCATGACCTGTATAATGACTTAGACACCGTGGGCAACTGTGCTTGTACAAATAATCCAGTCCTGTCTTGCATCATGTCTAGGATGGGACTCCTGAGTACCACGGTCGGGAGTACCTACTAAAATGGACTAATGTTAATAACTAAAATTACACAGTAGTCATAAAGAGATTTCCCCAGCTACAGGCAATCCCGTTACCTGGGCGCTCTTGGGATCTGTAGCCTGCCGTCGAGTAGGGCACATTTCCAGTACACTGTCATGTATTGTACCCTTCAAGCTACCTAAGGGTATATGCGTTTCCTGGACGATGTACCCACCTACCGACTTTCCAGCCCGATAGTGACCACCAGGCGTAACCAGGGCAACGAGTGGGTTTATTTTTGATCTCCCACTTTATTGTAAAAATATTCTTTTGAAGCGTTTAGCCGAAAGCACAATTCAGAGTTCGCAGAAACAACAGAGTTAAAGAATTCAATCGATAGTCCAAGGACGTAAAGCTGTGCTCTTATACCATTATGTCACGCCCCGCTCCCGTAGGAGCGATCGTCCTCGCTAAGGCGTGATGCCGCACGAGCCTAGATTGCGTTCGTGCAAGGCGGGTTCCATAACGGCCGATTTCAGCGGCTGCGACGGGGTCGTCGCACAGAAGTCCCAAGCAGAGACATTGAACACGCAGCAGAAATTTAGAACAAAATTCAAAGAAGCTCTTTATTGATATCAAAACATTGGTTACATTGGGGGCACAAGGCCAAGATTACAATCACTCAAATGCACTCGTCTCACATTACAAATCGCTCATCTCTCGGTACATATTTGTCGATCCAACGAAAGCTTCGGAAGGCGATGTCCATATATTATGTCCCGTATAAGTCTTCGATCCATGCGGCCGCATGCTTCGAATCGCCAAGGAACTCCATGCCTCGACGCATCCAAGCGAGCTCCACGCCACGAGCTTCTACCTGTACCTGCACATGTAAACTGTGTGGGTGTCAGTACTCAACTGTACTGGTGGAGTGAGCTCCTCGCCCACCCATACAAAACCTATACGTTTATTTTACTTTGTGCAATACAAGCCCCTTTACGATTGTCTTTCTAGTCTTGCCTTAGGATCGATTTTAGGACCGACGCTCGGCCTATTTAGTGTCTTTAGACCATCTCCGAGCCTTGCACTGATAACATACTCATACTTTACCTCTAGACCTTTCTCGTGCTTGCATTGTCAACGTACCGACTCATAGTTGTCTTTCGTACCATACACTTGGACGTAGCGACTAGGCCGTGTCAAATACTTGCACGTGCCTCAAACATCGAGGCCGTGCCTCATAGCGTAACCTGACTTATCCAAACTCGCCTTACGGCCCTTCTCGACTTAATGCGCAACGACTAACCAAACTTGTGGAACCGGTGTTGAGAACTCAAGTACGACGCCATATCTCGTGCCGAAGCACGTGTCTTTACGTATAGCCGAATCATAGGCTTTATAATACTTTGGGTACAACCGAGCACACATTTCACCATTCAACGCATACCGTGCTTACACTTCCTTCGTTACGACCAACACCGTGCATGCGAATTCGCCGCTTAGCACGCCAAATATTTATATGAAAGGCCACAGGCATGACAAGCCATCGCGGACATAGCTCGGTTAGGCGACGGGTCCTTCAGCGCAGGTCGTGAGCCCCGTTGAAAGCCTCCGACTACCCACGCAATAAAAGTATGCGCTGCTATAACATCTACCTCCTAGGACGACTGGGCCCGGTGCCCCGGCGTATAACTAGTCTAGGCAGAAATCCTTGTCGACAAGGTGTCCAATGACCACACACCTACGAGACATCTAGACTCACGTAAATGCATGGCCTAATTTATTGGTACGACTGGAACTATACTTAGCAACTCGTGCTCTGAACAACCCTTTGCATTACGTGCATCGGGCCGTGAGACTCCCAACCGAGGGAACGCCTCAAACTTCTTAACGTGGATAGGAACGCGAGACTCCCAACCGAGGGACCGCCTCGAAATACCTTAACGTAGATAGGAATACGAGACTCCCAACTGAGAGACCGCCTCGAAACACCTTAACGTGGATAGGAACGCGAGACTCCCAACCGAGGGATCGCCCCGAAACTTCTTTGAACTCGAGGGAACGACTACTACGTAGCCTTCCAACTTAACTTGAACAAAACGTGTTCCTTAAGTTCCATGGACCGTGGCTAACTTTACATCATGTAAATCGTGGCTCGTGTCTTTAACTGATTTCTGTCCTACACGACGCTATCACCCAAGTCATACGTTATACGACGGCCCGTGAGATCGTGGGACTATTTGACTTGACAACCGCAGAACGAGCGGGACGACACTTGGAATGACTTTAGGTCGACCGACATAACTTTGCCTAACTTACTCAAGCTTACAACTTAACCCGAGGGACGAGCCAAGGCTATGCCAAGCCTTGCGCAGTGGAAACGTGCATGCTTTATCGAGCATTTACGCGGGCGACGCCTATGACTTAGGCAAGTTCATAGCTTGCGTCGAATGCCAACTTTCCTTCTCCCAAGCCGCAGGACGAAGGTCTGAGTGTCATTTTCAAAGCACGCTGAGCCGACTTCTAAGCAGACCGTGGAACCTTTTTCCATGTTCTAACACATTTTGACGGATCGAGATTATTCCCTTAGCTATGTGCGTTTGTAGCTTTTATATTAGCCTACTTGTGCAAATTGAAAACAGACGAATTATTAAGTGAAGGCTGAGATGAGGCAAGTTCACCGAAACTATCCCACCTGAGCGATGTCTTCGAGTCGCCGTTGTAAGGCCAAGTCCGAACGCTGTCGGCGTTTCGATTCCTCCGATTGACTTCGCAGGACGGGGCACTACAGAAAGAAGCCGTCTCAGTCAGGAGGCGCACCCTTCGATTCTATTACGATACAGCTACTAAAATGCTGTACCGACGCTCCTACGATGGACTTCTCCTACGATGTCTGTCCAACGAAGAAGCAGCCGAAGCCCTTCGAGAAGCTCACGATGGAACCTGCGGGGGCCATCAACCTGGACCTAAGTTGCAGGATCGACTGCGACGCATGGGCTACTACTGGCCAACCATGGCAGCCAACGCTGTCGATTATGCTAAAAAGTGCCATGCGTGCCAGCTCCACGCTGACTTCATCCATACGTCGTCAGAACCACTACATCCTACGGTCGCCTCCTAGCCTTTTGAAGCCTGGGTCATGGACATTGTAGGTCCGATCACCCCTCCTTCATCAAGGGGACACTGCTTCATCTTAGCCATCACCGACTACTTTTCCAAATGGGCAAAAGCAGTTCTACTGGCGGAAGTGAAGAGCTCTAGGGTGGTCGGCTTCATCAAGCACCATGTCATCTACCGTTTTGGGGTACCTCGGAGGATTATCCACGATAACGATTCTCAGTTCATCAGCCATATTTTCAGCAGATTCTGTGAAAAGAATCGCATTCAAAATGTGGCCTCAACCGCCTACAATCCGGCAGCAAACGGATTGGCCGAGGCATTTAACAAGACGATCGTCAGGCTACTCAAAAAAGTCGTGTCATCCAATAAACGCGACTGGGACGAAAAGCTCGGCGAATGCCTTTTGGCCTACCGCACAACGGTACGGACCCCAACGGGCAACACACCATTCTTCCTGGTCTACGGGATCGAAGCGGTACTGCCTCTCGAGATCCAGATACCCTCACTCCGTGTAGCAATCACAAATCAACTCACAGAAGAAGACAATCAACGTCGCCGTCTGCGAAAATTGGAGGTACTTGACGAAAAACGTCTCATAGCTCAACAACGCATCGAACTCTACCAAGTCCGTATATCACAGGCTTTCAACAAGAAGGTCAAGCAGAGGACTTTTCAAGTAGGCAACCTGGTTCTGGCATTCAGGAGGCCGATGGTGTTGACTCACAAGACACTAGAAAAGTTCGAGCCCAAGTGGGAGGGACCTTTCATCATAGAGACGGTATACTCAAACGGTGCTTACCGCCTCACCAAACCCAATGGGGACTTGTTCATGATGCCCATCAACGACAAGTTCCTGAAGAAGTACTACTCTTGACATCTTTCAGACATGTACTTCTACAAGGGAGTCTGTGGACCCAGTCATCAGGGCTCATATACAATTCCCTTCCACAAAATCGTACGCTTTCGGAACCCAGTTGTTCCGTAGCATTCTCCAGTAGAAGAACAACCACGTCCATATCACCTCTGAGTTGTTCCCCTACGCCCTGCAAAACGAAATCTTATGCTCTGTAAGACTATGCTACCATTCATGTTTACCACGTCCACATTACCTCTGAGTAAACATCCCGTACAGACAATCCCTGCGTTGCCGTACATTGATCGCAGAACTTCCACATCCATATTACCTCCGAGTATCTCCGCGTATCCCCCAGAGTCATTCCTACCATGTCCATAACACCTCTGAGTAGAAAGATTCCATCATTTGAATCCCATATTTGCCACGTCCATATCACCTCTGAGCAAACATGTTGGTTCTCTCGAACTTATTATCTGTACCTAAAAACTATGGTGCACAAAAGATAATAGGTCCACACAAATCATCAAGTTCATGACAGCAAAAATGAACACACCACAAAAACTAGTATTCTTTATTCAAAAGTAAAAGATTACACCCCCAGCAAGAGTTGTAAAACAAAAAAAAGAAAGACTACAATCCCTAAACATCCCCGGGGTTGGCCGAAAGCTCTTCAATCCGACGCCTCAAGTCTGTCGCCCGAGTCTCTACATTCGCCAGGACCCGGAGTTCGGCTTCTTGACGCATCGCTTCTATGGCCTCAGGAGAAATGTCATCCTCATGCTTCTCGTCCAACTGTTGCCGCTGCTGAGCCAGGATAAAAGCCCGACGGGTGAAAGCTGCTTCCTCCTCCTTAGATGCTATGTGTTCAGCCTGGACTCGTTCAGCATCTAATAAGAGTTGGGCCCGCTGATCTTCAAGGCGGCGAATCTTGGCATCAACCTATGCGATGTTAGCATCCAACGCGGCTCGCAGCTCTACCTTCTCCTGCATGGACTGAGATAACCTCTCCACCGCAGCCTCAGTTTCAGCCACTTCGCGTTTCCAGACACCCACGGTGGCCTGGTAAGAGGACTCAGTCTCAGCGATCAACTTCTCCTTTTCTGCGTCTATCAGGACGGAGAGATCATTTCGCTGGATACACTGAAACTCGGAAAGCAGCTGGTCCAGCTCGGCCAACGAGGCCTCCAGAATCTCGGCCATATGATCATGGCCCTGGTGGGAACGTATCAGATTGATGTGAGGCAGTACCAGAGTTTTTGCCGTCGCGAAGCTCCTATTGGCATCCATCACTATCGATACGCCTCTCTGAAGCATCTTATACACCGCCTTAACAATAAAATTCACATACTCATCTGCATCCGCCAGTACCTGCGGCGTCATAACAAGAGTTGGAGGAGCTACTCTAGTTAGCGGACCGGAAGAGGACCCACCGGCTTCAACCCGCGAGGCTGGAACCTCGGCATCAACAGGCTCTTTCTCAATAGGGCTTGACTATTAGCCCGAGGAGCCAAAAGAACAGAAGGAGCCGAGAGAGGCGTCGATATCGTACCCCAGATAGAAGGAGCGACAGAGGGTCCCAGCAAACCCTTGTCCTTCTCAAGCTTGGAGGAACCACCGACGTCAGCGGCTACCTCATCCGTCCCCAACGCACTATCAGTAGGCGGTATGGGACATCCCCCCTTCGACAAAGCAGTGAGATCAACACTTGTCTCCTGACTCGACTCCCTTGGAGTCAGGATCGACGGACGAGTCTCATTTTCACCATCAAATCCCTCTGCAGGGATAGAACCTGTCGCTACCTCTCGGTCGGCAGCCACCTCAGCCTCCGCTGCTGAGTCTGGGGTAGGGCTCGGCAATGCTGTAGTCGACCTCCCTTCATCTTGACAAGGAGAGGAATCAACCCTCTCCTCTGTTCCAATCACATCTGTTGCCCCTGCAACAGGCTCACGCATCTCTGGAGGAACGTCATCTGAAGACGAAGAACTCTACTGTACTTCCTCACCTGGAAGCCCTGTCTCCGCTGGACCCTCATCCAAAGTCTCCACGGCGGTTTGTACCACCTCAGGAGCTGCTTCAACCTCAGCTTCCCTTCCAATATAATCTGGAGATACTAAAATTACCGCAGGAATAACATTATCAGGATTCCCCTCCTCGGGAGACATTACAATCGGAGGAATGCGCTCATCAGAAGAGTTCGCCACCTCCTTCGGTTTACTGACGCCCGATTTTGAAACCCGGGTCTTCTTCTTCAACGGTTCCTACAAAATGAAAGCATATGTCACAAAAATGACAGAAGGAACCAGATTAGGGAGAATGTCTTTACCTCAGCAGGAACAAATACTATTGGCGTTACAGGCGGCACTCCCGTAGCCTTTGGAGTCATCGTTTTTCTCGGCCTTTTTGGTACAGACGAACCGACTTCTGCGTCAGCCCGCCTCTTCCCAACAGGGGGATCTGCCCGATTACCTCTCACTGGTGCTACAGCAGCAGCCCGATATCCCGCCAACTCTGGTGGACGATATGACCGAGCCGCCACCAACATATTCGGCGTAGCCTCTAGCTGAGTTCCAATGATGAAACTGGTCTCCCTATCATAATCATGAGACACAGTATTCATGGTACAATATAGCTTAACTGCCGAAGACAGGATCTGTGGCCGAGGGTTGCGAAATGGCATAGTGAAACGAACACCAATGCACCCGACATTGTAATATTGCCAACCCGGGCTCCATCCAGTAAACTCCCAGCAAACCCCAGACTGTTACTGGGATTCCGTAACATTAGCTGAGTGTAGCCAAACTGGCGAGCAAACCGGCTTGGCAGATATGGCTCCAGATAGCACTTATTCTGGTTGCGGTTGTCACGCCCCAGAACCAGAATACTGGAGAGCGGGGGCAGACATAGCCAGCTATGTATATTGAAATGGATTCCATCTCGCTATACGGTCACGGCTGTCTAGATACATGAGGGTTTATCTACAAGCCAACAGTCTCTTAAGGTCATGAACAAGCCTAGTGTCTCAATCACAAGCAAGTAAGTAAGTGTTACAAGATGTATGATCATTAAATATACAATAATAAGGCGTCCCAAATATTACATATTCAGCTGATCATGAAGCAAGTCGTTACAAAATGTGAGGACTAGTAAGAGTTTAGTCATACAGGATCAACCCTAGGATCTGTCAATCATGTTACAGCCCGTAGGCAGACAGTAAGTAAGTGCAATCGAGCTAAACAGGTGCTCGTCGGCTAAACGCCTCAAAAGAATATTTTTACAATAAAGTGGGAGAGCAAAAATAAACCAACTCGTTGCCCGGGTTACGTCTGGTGTTCACCATCGGGCTGGAAAAGCGGTGGATCCTCTGGAGCTGCTCCGAAATCTGGCCATACAAAACCAGCTGGGTCAGATCCCAGAAAGAGCAAGTGCCACAAGGGAAGCTTCACTTAGGAACTAAAACCAGCAATCAGCACAAGATATAAATAAAAGTCAGAACTGGAAATAAAGAAAACACATCAGGATGATATACGACGAGATAACCATGGAACTATTCAGATTACCAGGTTACAACCCGTAAACCAAACAAGGACCGGGGTTGTAACCCTTCGTCTGAACAGAACTTGGAATTCTTACCATTTATCGGTAAAATAAATACAGGCATTCAGGTCATATAGCAATCTGGAGCAGGATCAGGACAAGACTAGACTGGTTAAACTCCATCCAATCATTCACGGCCAAGCAAGAATTATGGCTTGATACTTTAACTAACTAGGGTTATCACAGACCTAATTACTAGCAAAATGCAGTGAGATTATTCCACAGCCACAAGCCCTGCAGACCATCCAGGTTACCCAGGACGAAAGATTAGGGTTGAATTCAGGTGGGTACATCGTCCAGGAAACGTATGTACCCTTAGGTAGCTTGAAGGGTGCAACACATGACAGTGTGCTGAAAATGTGCACTACTCGACGGCAGGCTACAGATCCCAAGCGCGCCCAGGTAACGGGATTGCCTGTAGCTGGAAGATCTCTTCATGACTACTGTATTAATCTAGTTATTAGCCTTAGTCCATTTTAGTAGGTACTCCTGACCGTGGTACTCAGGAGTCCCCTCCTAGACATGATGCAAGACAGGACTGGATTATTTGTACAAGCACAATCGCCCACGGTGTCCAGGATGTTCATTCTTGTCAGGTCATGTCATGTCAGGTAGCCGTCGCAACAGCTGTTCAAGATAATTATGCCAGGTTTATCATGTCAAGTATTCTTGTCAAGAGTACGCCACGACGGGCCATTATCAGGTCATGTCAGGTTTTCTTGTCAAAAGTGCACCACTACGGGTCACTATCATGTCATGCTCAGGTACCATTTCCAAACATATTAAACAAATCCATGATTATCAAGTTCATGACAAAAGGCGTAAGGATATAAAATGGACGTAAAATATCTAATAAAATATCAATATTCAGGGCTATAGAAGAGTCATGCAGCTAAGTCATATGCGGCCAGGAGAGAATAAGACACATGCGGCTCAAATATGAGAGCGCATGCGGCCAGGAGAGAATAAGACACATGCGGCTCAAATATGAGAGCGCATGCGGCCAGGGCCGCTGGATCTCATGCGGCCAATTCAGGAGGGCGCATGCGGTCAGAAAGATAGGAAACTCATGCGGCTGGGGGAATGGGTCTTATGCGGCTAGCTGGCCAATCAGGTACATACGGCGGGGGGAAGGAGTGTGGTTCCATGCGGCTCGAGAAGAAGCAACCCATGCGGCTGCAGAGTTCAGAACTTATGCGGCTTGGAGAATTGAGCGAGTTATGCGGCCAGATGAGTTCGGCCGTCATGCGGCTCAAGTACTTCCAACCATGCGGCTGAAGAGAACACTTGCCGCATGAATATTCATGCGGTCAAGTCAAGCACTGTTCCTCTTCTCCAAAATTTCAGAGAAGAAGAACACCATGAGAGCCAAGTCCTCAAGCTCCATAACTCCATCATCCGGAGCCTAAATCCGAACTTCCATAGGTCAAAATGGGGTAGAACGAAATTCTCTACAACATGGAACCATCAAAACTCGAAAATAACAAGATTTAGTAGATCAAAACTCCAGAAATCTAAAAATAATGCAAACTTAGATCTACAAGAATCTAGCCAAGAAAAATGGAAATGCCAAGAACTAAAGTGAGTTAAAATGCTGTAAGAAAGAGAATGAAGTAATAAAATCAGAGTTCCTCCATGAAGCAAGTTGCACTTGCCTAGAGCTCACTCTCTCTCTCTTGGTAGGTAAAGGAGTAATGGGGAAGAAGAAGTTGAGATTAATGAAGAGAGAGAAAAGAATGGGCTAATAAATACAAATGGTGGTGGTAGGTAGGGGTTCATCCAAGGGTTCATCATGAACCCAAGCAAAACCAAGCCAGGCCGAACCAACCAACCCGAACCAGGAATAGACCAAGCCAAGAAGGAAATGCCAAGCCAGGAAATCATGCAATAAAATACGTACACATATTCCAAGAATACATGATACGAACCACAAGCATTACAGCGGTAGACCAAGTAGAAAGGCCGGATACTTTGCAACAAACGAAAACCCCATTTCGGCAGAGTAATCACATCATCGCCAGAGTCGTCCAAATCTTGGTCAGCCTCGAAATCTTTGAAGATGGGACCGACCTTGACGATCTCCCACCCTTGAAGATAAGACAAGACTCTCCTGCAAACGGGGACGCCAGTGTGCAACCACTTCCTCTTATAGAAGCGGCGGATAAAAGCGTCACCTTCAACGTGATCCTCCTCTGGGCATGGACTCATCACGTTCAGATGATGTAGAATAAACCATCCCACCAGATAATAGAATGGTAGCTCGGCCCGGGGAAATTTGTTGTTCCTACCTCTCCCATGGATCACATCCTCAGCAAAGGTCCTCAAGCCCCGCAACATGTTACACACCATCGCGGAGAGGAGAGCAAAGGGCGACCAAAAGCCAATTTCACTGCTCGCAAAATGAGGTTCCGGTGTACCCTCTCCACAGAACTAGATCCGCCCACGAACACACAATTCCGGAGCCATATCATCAAGTATGCCGTCAACACTGCCTTAGATGATATCCGGTGCACACAGTGCCAGAAGCAGCTATACGCATTTTTGCCACTCTCATTTGAACGGGGAGCCCTCTCGTCTAGCCGGCTCATTTCGGAAGTCACTTCCGTGGGTTTCAGCCCTTGCGGAGTCGTAAATCGGATCTTCGAGGAGTCCGCCAAATCCTGCTTGAAGACAAAATCCCTCCAAGCAGTCACATGAGGCTGAGTCCTGCCTTTGTCCTTCCGTTGCATCAGATAATAATGGCTCGTCACCTTTTTGAAAACAACCATCATCTCTGGGTCCTTCTTTTCTAGAACAAGGATCTCTTCGTTCGACGAGAAATATTCCTCGTACGGTTCCGAGCCCCAAGTAAGATTGGACACCTCATACATCTCATGGAGAGCCAACCCCAACTCCCCCACTAGAGTAAAGAAAGTGCCAGTCTGGGCGTTGAACATTTCCAAGAGTGCAAGGAACATATGCTTATTGAGATCCACGCTAGCCTGTGTGGCACGGATAGCAGCCGTCAGCCCAATCTCTTTAAACTCAGCCTTGAACTTCGACAACACCCAAAGGGTCAACTCGTCCCACTTCGGCATGTGGTGACACCAACCTTCAATCCTAAAGCTACCTTTCGGATAAATGACCCTCGATGTTAGCATCCGATTTACAAAGGTCGAAGCACTGAAGGCAAAGGTGTCATTAGGGACCTCACTATAAAGGCTCCTAGGGCGCAAAGTTCGGCAACTGAACGAGGGTCCAGCTCACGAGGCGGCCAAGGTATCCCTTTGATTCGAAGTAACATCAATCGAAAAAGTACCCCCTACTGTCCCTCCTTGAGAATGAGTAAGTTTCCAGGGCATCCTTCTCTTGGAAGCTAAACGGTAGAAGGCCGTCAGCGGCAACTGGCGTTCAAGTTGTCGCATGTACAGAACCATGCCTTTCGTAGAGAAGAACCAATCTTCTTTGATCTTCAGTATCTTCGCCTCAGTGGAGATCAGTCAGTCACCGAACAAAAAGGCAGGTTTTAAGAAGGTCACGTCCTTGGACTCAGCAGATTTCAGTTTATCGCTCTCCATCATAGTCTGGAGGAAAACCGGCGACTGATTCTGGATTTGCAGTATTCTCTTAGGAGGTTGATTCAGTAGGATAGCATCCTTCGCGGGGTTAATAACCTCCTCATCAAAATCAACTCCCATTTGACAAAGAGAAGCATCCAAAAGGACTTCATTTAGCAAAGGGATAGTCATCGACACTGACACAACAAAAACAAAAGTCAGGCAAGAAGCTTTAAGAAGACAAAGTGTGTCAAGCGGCCTGGCGCATCATTAGGGTCTAAACCCATGCACATCAGCAGTGAAGCTTCGGCACATCATCAGGATGTAAACCCATGCGCGTCAGTAGTGAAGCCTCGGTGCATCATTACGGTGTAAACCCATGCACGTTAGCAGTAAAACCTCGGCACATAATCAGGGCCTAAACCCATGCACGTCGGCAGAATAAGCCTCGACGCATCATCAGGACAGAAGTCCATGCGCGTCGGCAACAAAGAGTTAGAGCACACCAACTCAGCCGTGTGATTCAAACTCGTCTAAACAAAAAAAGGTGGAAAAGACGACACCCACCCGTCACCACAGGCCGAACGTCGGCCGGAGTCACAATGGTGACAGGAGCGTTCTCCTCGGCGAACTCCGCAGGCTCCTTTTCCTTACCAGCACCGCCGCGAGGAGTCTTGGGAGCCATTTCTTGAAAGAAGAAAGTTAGGGTTTTTCAAAGAAGAACTCTAAAAGACAAAAGCAAAGAGATGAAGAACTCTCTCTCTTCACTCACGCCTATTTATAGGCTCAGTAGCACGCGTGAGCCGATGAAGTGTGACCTCAGCCGCCGCCTCGGGTTCTGCGAGAAGATAACTGCAAATAAATCCAAAAAAGATCATCATTAATCTTCTTGGTTGTCGAAGCGTTATCATTTGCATTAACTGAGAGGAGCATGCGCCCCATCACTGATGCGCGGAGTATCCATGCGCCCGAACAGTCATGTGCCCCAATCACCATGCTTTTTATTCAAAGTATTCCAAAACTTGACAAAAAAAGTTTTGAAAACTTTGAAGGGGGTCTTGTAGAAGCATAGAATTTCAGGACCAGAAATCCTATGCGCCAAACACTACATGCGCCAGGGAGCTCAGATGAAGTACTTGGCATAGCAGCAAAAGAATAAACATTAAAAGAGGATTTTTATTTCATATAAAAGTCTATTACATGTCTAGAAAAGACTGTACAAAGGAGAACTTCTACAAAAAGAAAAGACCCTAAGTCTACAACCAGGAGCAGCAACCACCATGCGCTCTCAGCCAGGCGCATCTCACCATGCACTCTCAGCCAGGCGCATCTTGCCATGCGCTCTCAGCCAGACGCATCCCTTCAGCAGCTCAGTTATGTGTATCCCTTCAGCGGCTCAGTTATGTGCATCCCTTCAGCAGCTCAGTTATGTGCCGCCCTTCAGCATCCCACAGGCGCATCATGAAGTGTCAGCATATACGCCATTAAATGCTTCGACTAATGAAGCATTTATTGAGCAGAACGAGGGTGGCAATCAACCCTCTAGCTGGAGGAAGAGCTCCCCAAACCAAGGAAGAGGAGAGCACCGCGATCGACCCACGGCTAAAGGAGCAGCTTTCAACCCAACCAAAATGGGCAACATCCACTCTAGCGGGAGGAGGAGCTCTCCCAAAGCCCAAGGAAGATGATCGGGGCACCGAATTCCGATCTGCGGCTCTTTCAACATAACGGAGACGAGGCTCGAGCATCCCGATCTTTGGATACAATATGCACCTTTCGCCTGCCTCAGAAGCCCTCGACTCCGACTTTTGGATGTAACAGTCATCTTCAAGTGCATCAATAAAGACAGTGCGTCGCATTTTCACCCTCGGGAGCATCTCATCAACAGAATGTCCTCGAGCAAACAAATTCATTTCGGAAGGACGTGAGAGAACGAGAAGCAAACTCTCTCCATGCTACTATTTATAGGCCGGGCAAATCAAATCCATGTGCCAAGTGGCTGGCTCTCCGAATCCCGTGCAATGAATTTGCATTAAATGGTGATGAACCTGACGCTTCGAATTCAGCCAAGTAAAAAATGGCTATTTAAAGCACTCGAAGAACGTAACAGTCGGACCAATAAAGATGCATCATGCAAAGCGGATGCGCCGGTCGGACCGCGCATCATACAGATGCACCCCTCAGCACCAAGCGCCTTACAAGGATACGCCCCATATGTCCCCATGCGCCTAGTGGAATGTCGATCAATACGCCCACTCAACAGCCCATCACCTGTCAAGAACATTAAATGCTGAAGTCTGACAGAGTTGGCAGCACGTCCCCCGAAGACTGCACAGTTGACAGCTTTTGCAGAAGACGAAGCATCACCAACGTCAGCATCATCATTACTTTACTCCGACGGTTACAGCCACGTGGCCACCCAACCATCTTGCATGTGCCTCCGCAGCCATGCGCCCAAATCTCTGCATGCGCCTCAAAATCCATGCGCCTCAGACTTTTCTCTGATCCCTAAAGACAGAAGTAAAGTCACTACTGAAGCCTCGCATGCGCCTCAAACGCCATACGCCCCGAATGGTTCGTGGCTCCTAAAGGTTACGAGTCAAAGCCTCCTCATACACCCAATCCCGGGCGCATCCTATCAGATCACTTCCTACCAAATCCAAGATCTTCGAGCCATGGACCTACGACACGTGTTCTTTGACTCGATTCAGCCTATGAAGGGGTACTAACCATCCAAGATCTAAGCAACAGAAAGATCCTCTCCCCTGCTACGTGCCAGCCCACAACAGCAGCATGAAGGATTCAACTCCTCAATCAAAGCGCATCATCCATGCGCCTCCATCAGCAATCACCACGTGGCGTTCCCACAACCAGGCGCATCCGACATATGCACGCATGAGCAGCTAGCCTGTAGACTATAAATAGAGGGATCATTTCCTTCTTCCACACACATCATATAAGCACCGACATACATTTACAGAGGCAGACCTGCGAGCATACACAGAGAGGTAGATACAGACACTTAACGTCTTCCTCCTCTCAGCAAGCTCCAGCACCCAGAGCAATCCAAACCTTCAGAGAATCGAGAACCGTCGTCAGATCGTCAACGGAGTCAACGCATTACCACTCGTTCCATCGGCACAAAGGACCCAGATATACAAAAGTGTACTCCTAGGACTACGTCTATGTCCTACCTTGTAACACTGTTATGTTTGTATTGAAATTTGCAATAACACAATTTTAATGGTAAACAATTTCTACCCTAGCTTTCGATTTTGCCATCCATTTCTTGTGTTTACAATTATTCCTAAGACTCATTACAGACTCCAGATATACTGTAGCAGGTGCAGAGTTCTTCAGAGTCTTGAAATAATGATGGCATGGCTTGGCTTTTTTCCTTGGCGGCAGCTGCCCAAAGATATCTAGTTTGTGAAAACTAAATACCTTTCGGGGGGCTTCGCCCCTGAACCCCCGACGAGGGGCGCTGCCCCCTCGACCCCCCATCCGCTGACCAGGCAGTGGAACCCCCGGGTGCGTGGCTCCGGAGATATCGTCGGGTGGTTCAGAGAAATCTTGTGGGATCCGTCGTCTTTGGCCCACCATGATTTCTTCATTGCATATGTCCACATAGATCTTGTTTATTGCTTTTCTGCATGTACATGTTAGACGAACAAAGCAATATACATAGTAGCAAGTATGATAAGTTTAATACACATTAGGACAATGCTGAGTTTAAGTATAAGTGCTAAGGTGATAGCATAAATGTTAGTGATATCATAATGATTAAACTTAATTGAATGACCACAATGAAAAACATAGTTTTGATTTTGGCAACCCGATTAAATTTAAGATAGATAAGCTCATATCACTAAGATGTAAACCAATAGGCACATATCACCAAAGGTATAAGTATAATTAGAAATGCTATAGCGATAGTATTAAGATTAGTGATAATGAAATGCTAAACTTAACAGATTAACCATATTCAAAAACATGATACAATCATTGGGCCAACAATCTCCTCCTTTTTTATTATGGCAAATCGGTTAAGTTTAGTATGGACACAATAGATGTATGTATCACTAATATACAAAATACATAAGCAATATCACTGAAAGCAGACTACTTTGATCACTTATAAATACATACTTAAACTTACTTCTCCCCCTTTGACATGATCAAAAATAGGCTCTCCCGTACTAAGAGATAAAATAAAAACAATCTCAAGCATAGAAATCAGAGCATAGGAAAGTCATAGACAATCATGATCAAGATATACTAATGAAAAATAATGGGATAAGGGTGTAATGACAAGTTTATAAAGCTACATAGCCAATGTAGAACATTAAATTTTTAAAAGAAGCATGTCAAAACACAATATAGTTGGTAAAACAAATAAAATTGAAAAACAATCAAAAAAATAGTTTTACCAACTTGAAATCCAAGAAAGAAACTCCAAAACATAATATTGTATGAATTAAAACTCTAGTTTTGGAAGGAAGCGATATACCAATTGAAATAAAAGATTTCAATCAAGGATTTCAGTCAAAAGCCCATGAGGATTAGATAATTGCAAAGTAATTGATATAAAATAATCTCTTTATTTGCAAAATCTATTTGCTTACCCAAGTTAATGCATATGAACTCAATTACCTTATCATGTTATGTGAATATCCTTTAGATAAGCATAAAGGTAAAGAAGAAAAATACCTGAGAGAGAGACATACAGTCGACTTGAATGCTCCCCCTCAAAGTATTACCAATATAGATAAACAAAATTTTAGGTAAGTCCTCAATAAGAAAAGCCAAATCAATTATACATATAAGGAAATCCAAAACAATGAAAGTATAATAGTCATCAAGATAAGATATGAAAGTTAATATTAACAAGAAGACCTATTTAATCCATATAAAAGAGGGAGATAAATAATAAAGACACTTGCATACACTCTCATAAATCCTTCACAAATAAAAATATCATGACCTCAATCAATAGGATATAAAATAGAAGAAAATATGGGTCCAAGATGAACTAGGTATACGACATATTACAGGATATAAATGAATTGAATCAATTAATTTACTCCCCCTCAAAATATGCGTCTAGTTCCAAAGCACTTATAGCATAAAATATATATAACTAAAGGATTTGGAGGTAAATCAACTATGAATTTCTCCCCCTTGCTCAATGAATATAAGACAACAATATCGTCAAAAGACGAATAATGTCATCTTTAGTCAAGAGAAGATGTCCAATTAATAGCCGCTAAAGATGAAAAATCAAAAGAATATTCTAATTAACCACATATAATCAAAAGATGGCATACATTAGTCTATATTGAAGGATCTCATACTTAAATATGATAGATCAATGTATGTTATCCTTTGAGAAAATGTCATCATGAAAAAGAATAAAGTCAATTAAGAACAATCATGATGATAGACAGAATATAGCTCAAAAATAAAATAAAGATAAAACTCAAACATCATATCCATGATTATCTATTTAAGAAAGAATCAACCAATTTATTACTTTACATGGACTAGGTATGTTTCACCATATATGTACCCATCAACGGGTAAAATCCAAACCTTGCTAATGGTAAATAATAAACCATAAAGGTCAAATAGCAAAGGCCCATATGTAGAAATCCATGAGTAGTCACGGTAGAGTAATAAATTAGTTTGATAATTACATAATAAGATAATATAGGACTACTCAACCATTATGATCTTTTATCAATAAAAATAAACAAGTTAAACATGATCCAACAAATCTCATAAAGAAAATTCTAAACCCATATTTATGATAAGATCTCATAAATCAATAAAAAATATGGAAAAGAGTCATTCTCATTTAAATGATTGCAAATATAATCAAGAAAAGATGTAAATGATAATACGATGAAATCATGACTCAAAAGTGAGAGAAATTTAAGAGATACTTGCTAATGACTAATAAGGAAGGAGACTTAAAGAAAGGAATCACAAACCTCCATGAGACAAGATCTAATCAAGAATTTGTAAAACTAGTTTTAGAGAACAAACATATGTATCTAAAATATGATACAAATTACATTTAGAAGAATCACAGATCTTGTTTATGTAAACTAGCATATCATATATAGATTGAAAAGAAAAACAATAGCTAGATGAGTGAAAGTGAACCAAATTATATAGCTTAACAATATATCATAAATAAGCAAGCTACATAACTAACTAGAATTAATGAGGTAGGCCATTAACAAGATAAATGTGCTCATTTAATCTTAAGTCACTAACACTAAAGATACTTGCTCAAGTATAGAGTTCACAAAGAGGGCAATACATTTTGAATGAACAAAATGATTTAGACTCTTTACTAAGCAAGGATAAGAGCATAAGATGACACATAAATGAATTAATCTCTTATCAAGTATAGGCCAAAAGAGATATTCACGAAAACATAATAAAATAAATCTCTTTGCCAAGTATTGAGATTAATCCAAGATAATGAAATGATAGATTGATCTAGAGAATGCAAAATACTATAGCCATTATAAAATAAGTGTATTCTCTAGAAATAGAAAAATCTCAACACAAAAGTGTTTGCCATTAAAATCTTTTGATTGTAAATTTTAATTACAAACAGAACAATGTTACAATATAGGATTTAGACGTAGTCCTAGGAGTACACTTTTGTTTATCTGGATCCCTTGTGCCGATGGAGCGAGTGGTAATGCGTTGACTCCGTTGACGATCTGACGACGGTTCTCGGTTCTCTGAAGGTCTGAGTTGCTCTGGGTGCTAGAGCTTGCGGAGAGGAAGAAAACGTTGAGTGTCTGTATCTGCCTCTCTGTATATCGGTGGTTGTGCGATGTGTATGTCGGTACGTAAGAAGGAAGTGATCCCCCTATTTATATCCTGCAGGTTGGCTGCTCAAGCGCATATGTAGGATGCACCTGTACGCGGGGATGCCACGTGGTGATAGCTGATGGAGGCGCATGGACGATGCGCTCTGATTGAGGAGTTGAACCCTTCCTGTTGCTGTCGTGGGCTGGGACAGAGCTGACACGTAGCAATGGAGAGGATCTTTCAGTTACTGAGATCTTGGGTGATTAGCACCCCTTCATAGGCTGAATCAAGTCAAATGACACGTGTTGTAGGTCCATGGCTCAAAGATCTCGGTTTTGGTAGAGAGTAATCTGATAGGATGCGCCTGGAATTGGGCGCATGGGGAGACTTTGGCTCGTAACATTTAGGAGTCACGAACCAGTCGGGGCGCACGACTTTTGAGGCACATGCGGGGCTTCAGTAGTGACTTTACTTTTGTCTTTAGGGATCAGAAAAAAGTCTGAGGCGCATGGATTTTGAGGCGCATGCAGAGATTTGGGCGCATGGTTGCGGAGGCACATGCGAAATGGTTGGGCGGCCACGTGGCTTGTAACCGTCGGAGGGAAGTAATGATGATGCTGACGTCGACGACGCTTCGTCTTCTGCAAAAGCTGTCAACTGTTTATTCCTAGGGGGACGTGCTGCCAACTCTGTCAGACTTCAGCATTTAATGTTCTTGACAGGTGATGAGCTGTTGAGTGGGCGCATCGATCGATGTTCCACTGGGCACATGGGGACGCATGGGGGCGCATCCTTATGAGGCGCTTGGAGCTGATGGGTGCGTCAGTATGATGTACGGTCTGATCGGCGCATCTGCTTCGCATGATGCGTCTTTATTGGTCCGATGGTTACGTTCTTCGAGTGCTTTAAATAGCCATTTTTGACTTGGCTAAATTCGAAGCGTCAAGTTCATCACCATTTAATGCAAATTCATTGCACAGGATTCGGAGAGCCAGCCACTTGGCACATGGGTTTGATTTGCCCGGCCTATAAATAGTGGCATGGAGAGAGTTTTCTTTTCGTTCTCTCACGTCCTCCCGAAATGAATTTTTTTGCTCGAGCATATTCTGTTGATGTTGATGCACTCGAGGGTGAAGATGCGACGTATTATCTTCATTGATGCACTTGAAGGTGACTATTACATCCAAAAGTCGGAGTCGAGGGCTTCTGAGGCAGGCGGAAGGTGCCTGTTGCATCCAAAGATCGGGATGCTCGAGCCTCATCTTCGTTATGCTAGAAGAGCCGCAGATCGAAATTGCGGTGCTCCGATCATCTTCCTTAGGCTTTAGGAGAGCTCCTCCTCCCGCTAGAGTGGATTTTGCCCATTCTGGTTGGGTTGAAAGCTGCTCCTTTAGCCGCGGGTCGATTGCGGTGCCCTCCTCTTCCTTGGTTTGGAGAGCTCTTCCTCCAGCTAGAGGGTTGATTGCCACCCTCATTCTGCTCAATAAATTCTTCATTAGTCAAAGTATTTGATGGTGCATATGCTGACACTTCATGATGCGCCTGACTGGGACGCTGAAGGGCGGCACATAACTGAGCTGCTGAAGGGATGTACATAACTGAGCCGCTGAAGGGATGCACATAACTGAGGATGCACATAACTGAGCTGCTGAAGGGATGCGTCTGGCTGAGAGCGCATGGCGAGATGCGCCTATTTGAGAGCGCATGGCGAGATGCGCCTGTTTGAGAGCGCATGGTGGTTGCTGCGCCTGGCTGTAGACTTAGGGTCTTTTCTTTGTAGAAATTCTCCTTTGTATAGCTCTTTTTTAGACATGTAATAGATTTTTATGCGAATAAAAATCCTCTTTTAATGTCTATTCTTTTGTTGTGCCAAGTACTTCATCTGAGCTCCCTGGCGCATGTAGTGTTTGGCGCATAGGGTTTATGGTCCTGAAATTCCATGCTTCTACAAAAAGCTCAAACCATAGTAGCTAAAGTCATAAGAAATATGATGTAACAATTACATGTATTCTCATGTGCTACAAAAACCATTGGGCAACAATAATTCAAAAAGAAGTCTAAACCCAAGGAATGAGCAAAGAAAGATCATTAAGATCATGAAAGCTAAATGCTAAAGATATCAAGAAGTATATTTTTCAAAGAGCTTTCATAGTGCAGCATAGTAAATTATAAAGATGCAGACTAGAAAATATGCATTAATTAAGGAGATAAATTTAACATGCAAGGTAAAACACAAAACTATGTGATCCTTAATAGAACATCCATAATTAGTCATGAGCAAGACATTAATAAATATTTTCTCTCAACATCCTAACTTAAAGGTATAAAACAAATAAATATCAAAATTTAGGAATCATTTATATATATGAAACTATATATAACACGAATAGGCATACATGAAAAGATCAAAAATTAATTAAGAACATGTATCCATAATGCCAACCAAAAAGTCAAGAAGATATCATCAAAGGAAGACTTTAAGGAAGAAGCTAATTGATTCAAGAAGAACAAATTTGGTCAAAGGAATCAATAGCTAAGGTATGAGATAAGCACAAGTTTGAAGGTAACAAGTATATTTAAATACTCTTCAAGTCAATATAAAACTTTAGCTTAACTCATATGCCCACATAAAGATATTTATAATAAAAAATATCAACATAAGAAATACATGATCTACATGTAAATAGAAATTTTAATGAATATAGTCATGTATCCTTAATGAAAGTTTAAAAAATTTCACAAATTCAAAACACATATAAATAAGCTTAATTAGGCAAAGACATAATTGATTCTCAAGAAGATAATCAAAATAAAATGTGAGAATCAATGATAAATATATTATTCAAGCACAAGGTTAAAATAGAAGTACAAGTGTATACTTGTCAAGTGATAAGAAGCTTGTGCTAACCACATATATTCACAAATACTGATTAAGATAAATGTGACATATCGAATACAAATCGGCAAAAAGTAACTATCTCAAAAACTTTAAAGACGGAGAGTTAAAATCATATAAACTCAAATCAAAACCAAGCTTCTATGGACTAGAGTGATATGCATGCTTTATAAATAAAGATTAAGAAAAACGAGCATGCATATATAAATGTGCCACACTAATAGAAAATGAGTGATAAACTCTATAGTGTGAACTAATCATTTAAGCTGAGCAACTAGTCATACTAGATAAAAGAATTAATAAAAAAATTAACTAAGCATGCTAGTATAAAATCTCACATTGATTTATATAGAAGACAACTAAAGGATATCAATGAGAGCTAGTAATAAGACATCAAGAAAAACATGCTAGATTCTACAAATATAAACAATTTAAATAAAATCGTTTAGCATGTTACCAAAGTGGCTCTAGTGGCCATGCTTGTGTTGGTGCAATTGCTTGGAAGATAATATTTGAGCTTTGTAACCACCAACACGCTCCTCGGTGCTATGTTCCGATACAAGAAGCTTTACCTACAACATTAGATGAAGACTTTGGTATCCAAATAAACTTGAATCCACATTTATTAGCTTAATTTAGGGACCCATATAGCACCTACTCTAGCATTGGTAGTAAAGGTCCTACGAATAGGGCATGTAAAGCTCATGTATCCAATGCGAGAGCAATAAAAGCACCTAATGCTAGTGTGTGCACATGTATCAGAATGAGCATGGTTATGAACATGTGACATACTAGATTGATGAATATCTCTAGAGTGAGCACGAGAAGATTTTATTTTAAGAATATTATGTTCTAATAGCAAATCATCATGCAAACAAGTAAGAGAATCAAATTTAGCATTTAAAGCATAATTCTTTTTTTCAAATAAAGCAATTCTAGAAATAAAATCATCATTTTGTTTCTTTAAAGAATCAATAGAAGAATCGTACAAAGAAGTTAACACAAGCGTTTGACTTTTAAGATCTTCTATAGATGAGGAAAGAGATTTGATTTTCAAGATTAAAGCCTCATTCAAACTCTTTAAAGAAACATATGATGAGTTTTGAGAATCAAGTCTAGATAATAAATCATTATTTTCATTTCTTAAAAAATCATTTGTTTCTTCTAAATGAATAACCTTTTCAGAAAGTTCTTCATTTGTAGATTGAAGGTTGTCAAGAATCTCTAAGGATTGTTTAGCCATGGCTTTCCACTTAGAGCATTTCTTGCATTTAGAAGAAACATGATTGTCTATGCTACTAGAAGTAAAACTCTCTTTATCGGAGGAGGAGTAGGAGGAATACGATGCCATAGAAAAATAACAATGATCTACTCTAAGGATGTTAAGCCTAACAATAGAGTCCTTGCTCTGATACCAATTGTAGGAACCCTAGGGGGTGAATAAGGTCAAGCTAACTAATCAAGCACTAAGCACAAGCTAATGGGCAATTTAAAAATATAAGTGCAAGAGAAGAAGCAATAACAATACCGACACACGATATATCCTGGTATCCTTCCAAGAGCCACTCCAGTCCCGGAACTCTCTCCGGCTTTAATCCACTATTTGAGTAAATAGTTACACATGAGTTTGGATCCGAAGAACTCGCCAACTTCTTACACGAGAGCTTTAATCCGAAGGCCTCTCCGATTTCAACCGAGAGTTTGGATACGAAGACTCTCCAACTTCAACCTTTCACAATAGGTTTTTATCTCCTTATACAATAAGTTGAATATCTTACTTTTCAACTCAATAACTCTAACACAATTTGTGGATGGCAAATGAAAGCTTTGTAGAGTTGTTTGTGGATAGGCTTTGGTGGTTTAGAAATTTTTAGGCTCAAAGCATCAACCTTGAATGAAGGGGTTCAAGGCTATTTATAACCAAAGCATTGAAAAGAGCTCAAAGGCAACTTTTCAGTCAGCGAACCGGTATACCGTCGGTATGGACTGGCATGTCGTCGGTATGCCAGTCTGGAATGCAACGGCTAGAAATATAGCCGTTGGGATCATTAAACGCTCGAAATATGACCATTGGAATTTCAAACGTTACTGAATCGGCATACCGTCGGTATGGACCGACATGCCGTCAGTATGCCGATTTTGTAGATAGAATTTTTCTGTGAATAAAATAGGTATGTCGTTGGTATAGACCGGTATACCGTCGGTATGCCGATTTTCATCCAAAAATGATCCTGTGCTAATTTCTACCCTAGCTTTCGATTTTTCCATCCCTTTTTTGTATTTACAATTATTTCTAAGACTCATTACAGACTCCAGATATACTGTAGCAGGTGCAGGATTCTTCAGAGTCTTGAAATAATGATGGCATGGCTTGGCTTCTTCCTTTGATAGGTGTTGGCTTTTTCCCTTGGCGGCAACTGTCCAAAGATATCCAGTTTGTGAAAACTGAATACCTTTCGGGGGCTTCGCTCCCGAACTCCCAACGAGGGGCGCTGCCCCCTCGACCGCCCGGGTGCGTGGCTCCGGAGATGTCGTCGGGTGGTTCAGAGAAATCTTGTGGGATCCGTCGTCTTTGGTCCACCATGATTTCTTCATTGCATATGTCCACATAGATCTTGCTTATTGCTTTTCTGTATGTACATGTTAGACGAACAAAGCAATATACATAGTAGCAAGAATGATAAGTTTAATGCACATTAGGACAATGCTGAGTTTAAGTATAAGTGCTAAGGTGATAGCATAAATGTTAGTTGTTGTATATTTTATTGATTGGCTACTCCACTACTTATAGGGAGTCTAGCTCCTCTTCATACTACATTTTCCAATGTGGGACTAAATCCCTTATTAGTTCTCAACAGATATCATAATGATTAAACTTAATTAAATGACCACAATCAAAAACATAGTTTTGATTTTGGCAACCCGATTAAATTTAAGATAGATAAGCTCATATCACTAAGATGTAAACCAATAAGCACATATCACCATAGGTATAAGTATAAGTAGAAATGCTATAGCGATAGTATTAAGATTAGCGATAATGAAATGCTAAACTTAACAGATTAACCATATTCAAAAACATGATACAATCATTCGGCCAACATATCTCTCATTAAAATGTGTTTTTCTCATAGACATGTCTCTCATTACAGGTACAGGTACATGTCCCTCATTAAAAGTAGATGTATCTGTCAAAGTCTACTGGCTCTAGTGGTCAGCAGGTGGAGACATAGCGCATTATGGTTGAGTGAATTCTATCCCATGGAAAAGCGGATTATTTCTTTCAATTATGATGGGAGTTGCAAAACAATTGCCAGCTCAATCATTTCTTCAAACACTCGTACTTACTTTACTCACATATGGGCCAGGGGACCCATGTCCTACACATCCTATTTGGCCCACTTGTCTAGTTGGCAGGGCATGTGATCGAGGAAAACAGTTAAAAGGACATGTGATTGAGGGAAGTATTTCACACGTGTCAACTAGGACCGCCTAAAATGTATCTCATTAAAAATATAGAAGTTTTATAGTAGTCAAAATGGTTCCATCTATCAACTTTGCCTAAATTGGAATAATAAGTTGTTATAAGGGTTATTTACACTAACTACCCCTAAGTTTTGGGTTTATAACACAGGGTACCCCTACTTTTAAACTAATTACCACCCCTCCCTTTAGAAAAAAAAATTAAAAATAAGGGGTTGTTAGTGTTATAACTTTTTATTTTTATCTTAAAGTAGGGGTACCTCGTGTAATAAACATAAAACGGGGGTAGACAGTTTAATTAGTTTAAAAATGGGGGTACCCCATGTTATAAACCCAAAACTTAGGGGTAGTTAGTATAAATAATCCTTGTTACAAATACTTAGTAAAATAAAAATCTCCATGGGTATAATAATATATATAACCACATATCGGTCCTAAATATTGTTGGCTGATTTAGAAAATGCTTAGAAAAATGATACGAGATATGTAGCATTTTATTCTATGTTACATGAACGTGAATATGGCATGACATGGTATGGACATGATGACATGGACAAGGAACCAATTTTGACATGTCCTAGTAAATTTTGGAGTTGTTATGTCATGTATGGAATAAGAATCCAACATGATAAGCTACAGACACGGTATAACTTTTGGAGTGGTTGTGCTTCCTAGATTCTATTAAGGCCAATCATAACTACCAATTCAGATTCTTCCCCAGATGAAATAAGTTCATTCATCCATCCAATTCCTTATATCTATGTTACCTTAATAATCTATTCAAATTATTCTCATCAACAAAAATCCATTATATAATTCCAGTTAGATGCACAACATGTAGAATTACCAATCCTTCTTAAATTTTTGCATAAACGTAACTTTTTCTTTAAAGAATTATTATTTTTTGGCTACCCGGAAACTGACGATGTGTTTGGAAACCTTTTTAAGAAGAGAAAGAAAAATTTGAGAGGAAAGAAGTTGAAGGTAAATTTATTTTTTTTCCCTTCCTTGTTTCGATGACCAAAATGTAGGAAAAATTTAAAAACAAATTTTTGTTTGTTTGTCGATAAATATATAATTACTATTTAGTCCTTGGTTTTCACAAATCACAATTTATAATTATTTTTAAAGGGTAGTTGGGTAAATTCTTCCAAAATCCTCTCAACTCTCTCTCAAATTTCCTTCCAGTTTTAGGAGAAAAAATTTTGAGTGACGCCCATGAGATTTTTCCTCTCAAATTCTCCTCCCCCTTCCTAAACACCACCATTTTTTTATTTTTCTCTCATTTTCCCCTCAATATTTTCCTCTCTTCATTTTCCTCCCTTCCTAAACATGCCTGAAACTCCGACACTACTACTCGAAACCCCTATAACCAAACTCACAAGGAGGGCCCAAAACCTTAATATCTAAAAGAAGCTACTAATCTTATAAATCTCTATATGGTGCAAAAAAATATTGTCTTAAAAGAAAATCTTAAGAGCACGTAGGAAATAATAATGCCTTATTTGCGTTGATGGGGGCTGATTACAATATATATAGTGTCTACATGATTGGGCTTATGGGCCATATTTACAATAGTTACAAATATAATCTAACACCCCCCCTCAATTTAGAGCATGCAAATCACAAATGCCCAACTTGGGAAGGAAAAAATCTAACACATGCTTTCCAAGGGGCTTGGTGAAGATGTCAGCCAGTTAAGTAGAAGTAGGAACATGCGAGGCTATTACGGTGCCATCTCTAATAGTATCGCGAACAAAATACAAATCCACCTCAATATGCTTACTGCGCTCATGAAATACCGGGTTCTGAGCCAGGTGCAGGACTGACTGACTGTCATAATACACCGACATAGCAGACTCCTGGCGAACGCCCAAACACACCAATAACTCCTTCAACCATTTCAACTCACAAACAAGCGCAGCGAGAGATCGGTATTCAGCTTCAGCGGAAGATTGGAAAACAGTTGGTTGCTTTTTGGTCTTCCAAGAAATAGAAGACCCCCCTAGAAACACCAACCAGCCAGTAACAGATCGGCGGGTAAAGGGACAACTGGCCCAGTCGGAATCACACCAACCAGAAAGACGGAGATCGCAATCAGCTTTCAAAAGAATACCCTGTCCCGGTGCATGTTTGAGATATCTGACAACTCTTAAAGCAGCATGCCAATGATCTTGTCGAGGCTCCTGTAAGAATTGAGACAAGATATGCACAGCATAGGCTAAGTCACGGCGAGTAGATGATAGATAAATCAACCTCCCAACCAGCCTCCGATAAGTCTCTGCATCCGCGATCTTTGGACCAGTCGATGCTGCCAGCTTGTGATTGGGCTCCATGGAAAAGCCAGCAGGTCGAGACCCCATCAAGCCGTATTCTGAAATGATGTCCAAAGCATACTTTCTTTGACACAAGGAAATTTTTTCTGCACTCCGAGCCACCTCTATGCCAAGAAAGTACTTCAACACACCAAGGTCCTTCATGTGAAAGCAAGAACTAAGGTACTTTTTGAAAGCATCTAAAGCACCTGAGTCATTACCAGACACAATCATATCATCCACATAGATCAAAACATGCAGATCTACCTTCCCTTTAAAAAGAGAGAAAAAGGAATAATCGGAATGAGATTGAATAAATCTATAGGATATCAGGGAAGCAGTAAGCTTAGCAAACCAACAACGTAGTGTCTGTTTTAATCCATATAGAGACTTACGCAGGCGACACACTTTGTTGGGTTCACTATGCAAAAAACCTGGCGGCAACTTCTGTCACGCCCCGATTCATAGAGTCATTTATTCACTTATTTTATCTCTTGGAATCGATCGTCCTCGCTTGGGCGTGATGCCGTACAAGTCTGGTATTGCACTTGTACAAGGCAAAGATGGTACATAATCGATTATTCTTCAAATAGGAATACATCGCAGCGGCAGAAGCAGATAAATTGAATTTAATAAGGACAATCTCTCTTATTGAATAGAAGTACATCACTTCTTTATAGCAGCGGAGAAAAAGAGTAACTTGAAGCCACACAGAGATATGTAGAACTTTATTCTCTTTATTGATAATTGAAGAAGAGTACAAGACTTGTATTGAAGTACAATGATTACAGCACATCTCACTTTACATTGGAAACCAACTAAACAATGCTATACAGCTTACATTTGATATTTAGATACAATGGATTACAACTCGATATACCGACTTGGCTTACAATCTCACTGGTACAACTGATTACAATTTTCCATACATTATGCCCTTTATAAACAGAAGACATCATCTTGTGCAAGGAGAGATTCTGTATGCCCAACAAATCTTCGATGCCGCGGGACCAATCAAGCCAATCTTCGTGTGTAGAACATTCCAAGCACGAGCACCTGCCCACAAAACGTGGGTCAGCACATCATCTATGTACTGGCGAGCAGAATCCAACCCACTCGCATAAACCAACATTTTAAGTGATCATTTAAGCAAGCATTTATTAGAATGATCTTTCTACTTGGGGCCTAGCATCAGTTTACAGTTCATGGGCAATAATCAGAGTGAAGCATGTAAACATATTCCTAGTAGCATTCATGTGGACATATCATTTATCATTCTTGGTGTTATCATGCAAAGGCATCATTGAGGCATACTAGGTGTTATCATAAAAAGGCATCATTGAGGCATCGTTAACATTAACATTTTAAACATGTTATAACAGTTCTCACTTCAAGCATCACTTAGCATGTATGTTGTGTTTGAGCAATGATTATAGCAAGGCATCTTTCTAGCATACTAAATGGAACATGTTAAGCAGGCAAGTTAAACCAACTTATACATTATCACAATTATGTGATTTCTTACCGATAGTCGACTCCTCGTACCTGTATCAATTACAGGTTATCTGATATACTTACTCTGCCTGCACAAAACATTCATTAGCATGCATCCTGACTACATGGTCACTGGTGTTGTTAAACCATATGGACTCTTCTTATTTTACTTCATTTTAAGATAATGCGGTCAGCATAGTAGGTGGCGAGCCTCTATGCCACCCCGTCTTATCCGTGCTCCCAAAGCACTCATCATTATTTCCTCCTAGGCCGAATCGGTCCCCAGGGCCCTAGGAACCGTTCGAGGAAATTATTACTCAAACCTTGTATACAAGTTGTCCATGACCATGCGAATGCGTGTCCGACTCGATTGTGAACATAATCGCATGGTAAAATATATTAAGGAAGTAAAGGCAACAGTGCATCATTAGTCATATTCAATGACTTATTCTTTTCATCATTACCATCATTTCATTTGGTGATCTCAACTGTCACGCCCCGATTCGGGGAATCGCTCGCTTTGCTTCGATTCACGCCGAATCGATCGTCCTCGCTAAGGCGTGATGCCGTACAAGTCTGGAGTTGCACTTGTACAAGGCTAGAACATTGCACATTTATATCATTTTGAAACATTTGAAATAAGCCACAGTTGCGGAAACATTGAGACACAATATAGGAAGAAGAAATACTCATTTTATTCATAATTGTAGTCAGAATACAACTTTTCTCGATAATATTTGAAATGCCTTTTCGGCTACATTGATTCATGAAAAGAAGTACAACTGATAGGCTGCCATGAAATAATATCCTGTTCCATACATCACGCCCCTTTAGTACTTTGAAATATAAGCAGCTATCTTCGAAATCTCCGTAATACTTTGTGCGTCTTTAGGGAAAAACAACTTGAAAGGAAACAGCAGTTCAGAAAGCTTTAATTGCGATGTGCGCCCGAGCCTTCTCCAGTACCTGTGGAGGAGGGGTCAGCACATTATAACAATGCGCTGGTGAGCCCCGTTGGCCCACTCAGCTAAACCAACATTTTATTAATGACAAGCATTTTAAAGATATGAATTTATAAGGGACAGGCAACATTTAGAGTAAATCACAATTCAAATGACATGGTAGTTCAATAAACCATGTTTACTTTACCATTGGCCGAATCCAGCTTTCCTGCATAAGATACAGGATAATAATAATATACTTACCGCCCCTGCATAAGACATTGATTAGCATACATTCCCACGATGTGACCACTGGTGTTGTTAAACCATATGGACTCTTTTCATTCATTCATTTGCATTTGGGGCTTCAAGATAATGAGATGACAGCACAGTAGGGAGCTAGCCTCTATGATGCCTCGCATTACTCATGTTCCCCAAAGCACTTCATTATTTCCTCCTAGGCCGAATCGGTACAGGCGCCCCTGTACCGTTCGAGGAAATTATTGCTCCATCCTTGTATACAAGTTGTCCATGGTCAGGCGAATGTGTGTCCGACTCGATATACACAGTGTGCATAGAATATTTGAAGTAATAGGCAACATGATCATTCTTAGCATTTCATAACCATCATTCTAGGCATCAATTCAATCATTTCCATGTTCTGTTCATAGCAGTGTAATCAATTCATTTCAATGTTCTATCTCTAGCATCTTAGTGGTATTGACTTGTGGCATTAGCATCTTAGTATCGATCAACGGATGTTGCAAGATAATTATTTAGTTGGCATGAAGGAATAGCGAGAGGGACAATACCACCACAGAGATCCACACTCACCAAATTAGAGAATCGTCAAGAGAGAGAGGAACACTTACACGCTTAGCCTTCCGTCACGCGTCGCTCTGCATTGGCACCAAAAGATTGATTAATAATCCGTCTCGTTGTGTTCACTTCTCTCAGAATTCTCAAGAATGAATGCTATGCAAATCGATGAAAACGGACAAGATCAAATCATCGAAAATCATTCAGAAAAGCATCCATCAAAACCAAGCAGCAAAACCAGCAGCAAAACATCCAGAGAAAACTCTTGGACGCATTTCAAGAGAAACCGATCCATCAATTGGAAAGGTTCTTATGCACTTGTCCGTGATCGATTCGATGCCGACGGTAAGTTTCCCCAATACTCGGTTCCGACCGAGTTAGCCAAGCCACAAGCTTTATATAGTGAACCGCTAGGAGCGGGACACTACATAATATACCACTAAGAAAAAGTTTTGTCCCCGAAACTTAAAGCAAAGGTCCTACCTCAAAATTATCAAACAGCGATGGGTACTTCACTCGCATCTCTTCCTCTAATTCCCATGTCGACTCCTCTACAGCATGGTTCCGCCACAGCACGTTGACCAGGGATACTGTGCGATTCCGCAAAACTTTCTCTTTTCTGTCCAAAATCTGGACAGGCTCTTCAGTGGAGGATAGGTCAGCGCTCAGCTGCAGCTGGTCGAAATTCACTACGTGACTTGGATCATGCACGTACTTCCGAAGTTGAGATACATGGAAGATATCGTGCACATCAGCCAGAGCCGGAGGTAGTGCAAGTCGATAAGCCACTGAGGCTACCTTCTCCAAAATCTCGAATGGTCCGACGAATCTCGGGCTTAACTTTCCTTTCATCCCAAACCGCATCACACCTCGCATGGGTGTGACCTTCAAGAAGACATGATCGCCTGCTGTGAATTCCAAAGGTCGTCGATGAACATCCGCATAACTCTTTTGTCGACTTTGAGCAACTCTAAGTCTTTCTCGAATTAAGCGAATCCTCTCGACGGCCTGTTCCACAAGTTCTGGTCCAAGCACTTGCCGTTCACCTACCTCATCCCAGCATATCGGTGATCGACATTTCCGTCCATATAAGGCTTCGTACGGGGCCATTTGGATACTTGCCTGATAACTGTTGTTATAGGCAAATTCTGCTAATGCGAGATGTGTGTCCCAATTTGTCTTCGAATCGAGCACGCACAATCTCAACATATCTTCCAGAATCTGGTTTACTCTCTCTGTCTGACCATCAGTCTGCGGATGGTAAGCTGTACCGAAGTTCAACTTTGTGCCCATAGCCGAGTGCAGACTTATCCAAAATCGCGACAAGAATCTTCCGTCTCTATCCGATACTATAGAAGCTGGCACCCCATGTAATCGAACAATTTCATTTATGTAGATCTGAGCCAACCGTTCTACTCCCCATGTAACTTTTATTGGAATGAAATGTGCCGACTTGGTTAATCTATCCACGATAACCCAAATCGCATCATTTCCCTTCTGAGTTTTTGGCAAGCCAACTATAAAATCCATACAGATATTATCCCACTTCCACAGTGGAATAGCCAAATTTTGTAATTCTCTGCCTGGCCGTTGGTGTTCGGCCTTCACACGCTGACAATCCATGCATTGTGATACAAATAGCGCCACATCCTTCTTCATACCATGCCACCAAAAGGTTGAGCGTAGATCTTTATACATTTTCGTGCCTCCCGGATGCAAGGAATACTTTGCGAAATGAGCCTCGGTCAGTATTTCCTTCCTGATATCATCGTCCTTAGGGACGCACAATCTTCCCTTGACACGAATAGTCTCATCTTCAACGGTAAAGTCTGACGCCTTTCCTGCTAGAATCAACTCGCGTATCTTCTGCAGAAACGGGTCATCCTTCTGAGCAATCTTAATCCTTCCCTGGAGACTCGGCTCAAGCTGCAATTGAGCCAACTGCACATTCTGCGGACGGATCCTGAACTCGATGCCCATCTCTTCAAGATCCCGTAGTACCACTTTTGCTATTGCTAGTGATCCCACAAATTTCCGACTCAAGGCATCAGCTACCACGTTCCCTTTACCCGGCGTGTAAGAGATTGTCAAGTCATAGTCCTTGATCAATTCTAACCAGCGTCGCTGCCTCAAATTCAATTCCTTTTGCGTGAATATATACTTTAGGCTTTTGTGATCCGTGAAGATCTCGCAGGACACACCATAGAGATAGTGTCGCCACAATTTCAACGCGAACACAATCGCCGCCAGTTCCAAATCATGTGTTGGGTAATTCTTCTCATGCTGTTTGAGTTGTCTCGAAGCATAAGATATTGTCTTCCCACGTTGCATGAGAACACATCCCAAACCAAGTCCCGACGCGTCACTGTAGATCTGAAATCCCTCGGAGCCCTCTGGAAGTGCTAAAATTGGCGCCGTGACGAGCCGCTGCTTGAGTTCTTGGAAACTACTCTCACAGTCGTCCGTCCACTTAAATACGACTCCTTTCTGAGTCAGACGAGTCAAAGGCGAGGCGATTCTCGAGAAGTCCTTCACAAATCTACGGTAGTACCCGGCTAAACCAAGGAAACTCCGTATTTCACTAGCTGATGCAGGCTGCTTCCAGTCCACAACTGCCTCAATCTTCTTTGGGTCGACGGCAACACCTTCTGCCGAAACCACATGTCCTAGGAACGACACGTTGTCCATCCAAAACTCGCACTTACTCAGCTTTGCATAGAGCTGGTTGTCCCGCAGCGTCTGAAGTACTTCCCTCAAGTGTTTGACATGAGTCTCCCTGTCTTTTGAGTAGATCAAGATGTCATCGATGAATACGACAACGAACTTATCTAAGAACGGTCGAAACACTCTATTCATTAAATCCATAAAGGCTGCTGGAGCGTTAGTCAAGCCGAATGGCATGACCAAAAACTCATAATGTCCGTATCTCGTACGGAATGCTGACTTAGGAACATCTTCGGGTCTGATCTTCAACTGATGGTATCCTGAACGAAGATCAATTTTTGAAAACACGGTCGCCCCTTGTAGCTGATCGAATAGATCATCTATCCTTGGCAAGGGATACTTGTTACGGATGGTTGCTTTATTCAGTTCTCTGTAATCGATGCATAGCCGCATCGTTCCATCCTTCTTCTTTACAAACAACACTGGAGCTCCCCATGGAGATACACTTGGGCGAATGTATCCTCGGTCTAATAATTCTTGTAGCTGCACCTTTAGTTCCTTCAATTCTGCCGGAGCCATCCTGTACGGCGCTTTTGATATCGGACTAGTATCCGGAAATGTGTCAATTGTGAATTCAATTTCTCTATCCGGCGGCATCCCAGGTACCTCGTCCGGAAACACATCGGGGAACTCTGCCACGATCTCGGTCTGATTCGAATCTACACCCTTCATTTGAGTATCAAAAACAGAAGCAAGGAACCCTTCACACCCAGAGTACAACATGTGCCTTGCTGTAACTGCCGATATTACCATAGGTCCTTGGAACGCCGAGCCGCACGAGTAAGAGAACTCTGTTTCTCCGGTTAGGCGAAACACAACTCTCTTATCTGCACAGTCAATCGTTGCATGACAGGCGCTGAGCCAGTCCATTCCCAAGATGATATCGTACTCTTTGATGTCGAGTACAATTGCATCTAGAGATAAAGTCTTGCCTCCAATTTTAATGTAGCCATCCCTGCAAATCAAGGTTGCAGGCATATCTACTCCAGAAGGAGTGCTAACACACAAAGCTGTCTTTAGTTGAGTCATACAAAATTTATTTTCCGTTGCAAAATCAGAAGAGATAAAGCAATGAGTAGCGCCAGAATCAAAAAGTACTCTTGCAGGTGTGCCTTTATATAGCAACGTACCTGTTATAACATTCTCCGCGGTCTGGGCCTCTGCCTGAGTCAAGGCATAAACTCTTGCTTGCCCACCTTGTTGATTCGGTGCATTCCCAGCTGGAGCCGGTAAAGCTGGTGGCGCTTCGCCACGATGCTGGTTGTTATATGGTCCCCGGTTGTGGTTGTTGTTATGCCCACGATACTGATTATTGTTATGCACACGAGGAGGATAATGATTCCCTCCTCTATTTCTGCAGTCAGCTTCCTTGTGGCCCTGTTCGCCACACTTGAAACACTTCACCCGACAATCTTCGGATCGATGTCCCCAACGGTTGTAAAATTTACAACGTTCTGAATGTTGAGGCCCTCTATTGTCTCCAGTATTGTGACGCTTAGGTGCGTCGTTCCTGCTAGCAGACCAAGGTCGTTTCTGATTGTTGAGTCCTTGGTTGCTCTTCACTGTCTCACGACTAGCCGGTTTATGAAATCTCTCCATCTCGAGAGCTGTCTCGTACGCCTCCCGGTAAGACGTACATTTTCGACTGAGCACATCCCGCTCAAGGCCCTCATTCAAGCCTTGCACAAATCTTCCTCGCTTGGCGTCGTCATTCGGTACCATGTACCCAGCAAATGCGACTCTCTTCAAAAACTCTGTCTCGTAGTCATGCACTGACATACTGCCTTGTCGAAGTGCAATGAACTCATTCTCTTTTCGTTGTCGGACAGCGGGTGGAATGAATTGAGTGATGAAAGCCTGCTTGAAGGCCTCCCAAGACATCTTTATATCCTGACTATTTCCGCAAAGTGCCTGTCTCTGCGAAATCCACCATTCCTGGGCCTTGAGACGAAGTTGTACAGCGGCACACTCCACTCTCTTACTGCCCTGAATCTCTAACATTCGGAAATAGCCCTCCAGTGTGTTCAAGAAGCCCATCACCTCATCTGGCTCCTCTTTCCCATCAAACTCAGGCGGGTCGCAACTTTTAAATTCAGAGAACTTGAAGCTCGTCCTCTTCCGTGTCGGCGTCTCAGGTTTCTCTGCCGGCACCTCCACGGTCTCGGTTGCTGCGGCCTTTGCAGAAACATTAGAATCGGCCGACAGCTTGATGACAATCTGAGTTAGACTATCAACTTGCTTTTGTTGAGCATCCAGCTGCTCCTGAAACTGATACTGAAGCTGCTCCTGAAGCGCGCGATGTTGAGCTTCGCTCTGCTTCCTCTGAGCCTCCATTTGCTTAATCAGTTTCTCAATCGGGTCAGACGATGAATTCGTCTTTGAGCTATCACCCTTGGTCATTCTACAACAAAGAAATAATTCCATTAGCACTCATAAAATATTTATGGGCTTATTGTATGGAACATTATTTCATGCCAGCGCTATCGACACCATCAATCGAGAAAATTTGCATCAAGACTTCCTTTTTGAAATAATTATTTTGAAATCCGAGGAAGTGAAACCGTGCTTTGATACCAACTTGTCACGCCCCGATTCGGGGAATCGCTCGCTTTGCTTCGATTCACGCCGAATCGATCGTCCTCGCTAAGGCGTGATGCCGTACAAGTCTGGAGTTGCACTTGTACAAGGCTAGAACATTGCACATTTATATCATTTTGAAACATTTGAAATAAGCCACAGTTGCGGAAACATTGAGACACAATATAGGAAGAAGAAATACTCATTTTATTCATAATTGTAGTCAGAATACAACTTTTCTCGATAATATTTGAAATGCCTTTTCGGCTACATTGATTCATGAAAAGAAGTACAACTGATAGGCTGCCATGAAATAATATCCTGTTCCATACATCACGCCCCTTTAGTACTTTGAAATATAAGCAGCTATCTTCGAAATCTCCGCAATACTTTGTGCGTCTTTAGGGAAAAACAACTTGAAAGGAAACAGCAGTTCAGAAAGCTTTAATTGCGATGTGCGCCCGAGCCTTCTCCAGTACCTGTGGAGGAGGGGTCAGCACATTATAACAATGCGCTGGTGAGCCCCGTTGGCCCACTCAGCTAAACCAACATTTTATTAATGACAAGCATTTTAAAGATATGAATTTATAAGGGACAGGCAACATTTAGAGTAAATCACAATTCAAATGACATGGTAGTTCAATAAACCATGTTTACTTTACCATTGGCCGAATCCAGCTTTCCTGCATAAGATACAGGATAATAATAATATACTTACCGCCCCTGCATAAGACATTGATTAGCATACATTCCCACGATGTGACCACTGGTGTTGTTAAACCATATGGACTCTTTTCATTCATTCATTTGCATTTGGGGCTTCAAGATAATGAGATGACAGCACAGTAGGGAGCTAGCCTCTATGATGCCTCGCATTACTCATGTTCCCCAAAGCACTTCATTATTTCCTCCTAGGCCGAATCGGTACAGGCGCCCCTGTACCGTTCGAGGAAATTATTGCTCCATCCTTGTATACAAGTTGTCCATGGTCAGGCGAATGTGTGTCCGACTCGATATACACAGTGTGCATAGAATATTTGAAGTAATAGGCAACATGATCATTCTTAGCATTTCATAACCATCATTCTAGGCATCAATTCAATCATTTCCATGTTCTGTTCATAGCAGTGTAATCAATTCATTTCAATGTTCTATCTCTAGCATCTTAGTGGTATTGACTTGTGGCATTAGCATCTTAGTATCGATCAACGGATGTTGCAAGATAATTATTTAGTTGGCATGAAGGAATAGCGAGAGGGACAATACCACCACAGAGATCCACACTCACCAAATTAGAGAATCGTCAAGAGAGAGAGGAACACTTGCACGCTTAGCCTTCCGTCACGCGTCGCTCTGCATTGGCACCAAAAGATTGATTAATAATCCGTCTCGTTGTGTTCACTTCTCTCAGAATTCTCAAGAATGAATGCTATGCAAATCGATGAAAACGGACAAGATCAAATCATCGAAAATCATTCAGAAAAGCATCCATCAAAACCAAGCAGCAAAACCAGCAGCAAAACATCCAGAGAAAACTCTTGGACGCATTTCAAGAGAAACCGATCCATCAATTGGAAAGGTTCTTATGCACTTGTCCGTGATCGATTCGATGCCGACGGTAAGTTTCCCCAATACTCGGTTCCGACCGAGTTAGCCAAGCCACAAGCCTTACATAGTGAACCGCTAGGAGCGGGACACTACATCAACGATCCCAGCTTTATCATTTCTCATTCATTGCTTCATTGCAACGTATCTCATATCATTCCATTCTTAAGAGAAACTTAACATTCATTCGTTTCATAGGGACATTTATTCATTCATTCATTTCTTATAAGGGACAGGCAACATTTCATATTCTAGCAACAGTTATACAGATAGTACATGATTCTAGTGTTTCATTCAGTTCATTGGTTCGATAGTATAGCCAGTTCATTTCTTATTCTATCATTCATGAGGCATCTCATTATTCAAGTGTCTACTTGTTCCAGCAGTGTTAAGCATAAGGGGCAATGTTATCAATTCATTTTCAGGCAGCGAATCACATTAACAGTTTAATGTGTTGTACATTTCAATAATTCTCAACGTAAGCATCTTTATTATTCAGCAACTAACATATGGGACATTTAGGGACAGTTCATGGCATTTCAATACTTCATTTATTAAGCATGAAGGAGTAAGGAGGAGGAAGGACAGTTCTACTCACCCAAAATTCTACTAAGCGTAGCTCCACCAGCGAGCCACGTTCCAATATCCATTCCGTCTAGCCAGCTAAGAGAGACTGCATCTGTCTCAATTCTCCTGATTTCCAACATAAGTCACGGTCCAATATTCTGATCCTATCCAATAAGCCAACCAAATGCCTCGTACGGAGCGGGGCATTACATAATATACCACTCAGAAAAAGTTTCGTCCTCGAAACTTAAGGAAACAAGTCTTCTACAAGATTCACTTAATCACCTTGAGTTTACTCATTCAGCTTCAAATCAATATTCATTTCAGCCCACTCGGTCATTTCAAAATATCTATCCAACTGTACCATTTAAATCCATCAACGATTCGATCTGTCTATCTCTTTTTCAATTACTTGTAACTTCTCATTGATTCGCCAACATTTCTCTTATATTTCTATCTCAGTCGCAATATATCACTTTGTTTGGATCCATACACATATTTTAGGCGTCCCCAAAACATATGCATTTCAGCCAAAGTCCGTGCTAGTACGATAATTTCTTCCCATAATGTTATCTCAGTTGCAACCAATCACTTCGGCAGGATCCATACACATATTTTAGGCGTCCCCAAAACATATGTACTTCAGCCAACTTCCATGTTAGTGCGATTCGATCAGCCACAATATAACTCTCTTTTCTAAATCCGACTTAGCATCCTTTCATTTGACTTATTGCTTTATTCACTTTGCCACAATCACTATCTTCCAGGCTACAATACTTAATATCAGGGACAACTTGGTTAAACTCTATACCCAAGCATAACATTTCTAACATTCGATCAAGGGTCTAACTTAGAGCCAATCATATCAAGAGTTCACAACATGCAATCATATTCATTCCCAAATCCAACAATATTTTTCACCGAGGCAACTCATCTTTTCTATAAGACACAGTCCGACGTCACCCACTATCGATTACCCGAGTCAGGATATAATTCTATGCAACAGTCAAGGTTAACTTAGCTACCCGACTATAGGTACACTCGAGTCTTACCTTACGATTGCAATTCCCACTTATGGCCGACAAATAATCCTCAAGGGTCAAATATCTTTTAAGACACAAGTTGAAGCATACATTCCCTTAGGTCAATACTCATTATCGTTGTCTCTCATTCAATGCCACAAGGTCATCCTATGGGTCTCCAATGGTCACCTATTATTCAGTCAGTCTCTAAGGTTAGCTACACTGATAGCTAAACTTAATCGTTCAGGTGACTTCCCTAGAGTGGACGGCTGCTAGGGTTATACTAGTGTCTTATTCTTAAGGCCAACAAGTAACCAACAGTTCTAAGGAACTCTACCCAAACCTATGGGTTTTAACTCAGTCTGAATAACTAATCGCCATTGTTGGTTATGCCAACAATTGGTCATGCAGCCCACAGTTTCTAGGGTCAAGTCTATCTATCTAGTGTCTTCCTCAAGGAATAATTCCCACAGAGGCTCACTCTAGACTTACCCAACGATCAACTAAGATCGATCTATCCACATTACGGTCAAATTCCAACCCGACACACGATTCTCATCGTTCTAATAATCCATCAAGTAAATTCCTAATGATCCACATTTTTATTCAAATTCCTTTGTACCCACACGAACCCATAAGCCAATGCTAACTATTCAAGGGTCATCGATTCCGATAGTCTTAACATAATTATGGAATCATACTTATTCGGTCCGTATGACAGAGTCAAACCACTAAGTCATAAGCCAACAATCTATATCCCAACCAACAATCACCTATACCGATATTATCCAACATGTTTGCAATTTCTCGTTTCCATTTGTTTCTCAATCATCAAACTATCTTACGGCATTCTTAATCTCATGCAGTAATGGTCAAGTAGTTCATCCCATTCAATCCGACAATTTATGTATCACTTAACCATCCTCTAGGCAACAACAGTATTCTGAGTCACTACTTGTTATTTTTCTAGTACAATTCAATTCTTCAGCATCATGCATCTATGCAATGACTATCCTTTGGTGATCAAGATGGATTGACATCTATTACACCTTAGGATCAAGGCACAGATTTCTAATATCCCTTTGATTCACCGACAATATTTTCAAAACTTTCAGCTACGCATCCAACTTTATATTAGCCACATTTAATTTGCATCCAACCAATCGAAATCGACATTCCAATGTTCTAAGCCACAACATTCTCTAGCCAAATCATTTACCCGTAGCATACTAACTGTCTTACTAGTCTGAGTCATCACTCGACTAAACAATTTCTAACCAAGCCAACCGTTACCATTTCTACAATCTCACTACCCAACATAGCATCACCGTCAGGGGACACTTGAGTCATCTAGCACAATACATGACTCCCAGCTAAGTCTCGGCACTACCCAGTACTCACAGATAGTCTCATTGCTATTTTATGGAAAGGGTCAACATACATCTCGTTCTGAGGTGGTAGAGGCAATATACCACTCAGAAACGAAGCCATCCTTAAACAATACCAACTCAATCAATTCCGGACATTCCTGATCTATAATGATCACAATACTTAACCAACATCTCGGGGTCTCAATATCACAAGGCAACATTCTTAGGGTCTCAAAGCAGTAGCCAGCACACATGAGTCAATTCACTAATTCTGTTGAACTCATCCATCAATTATTTTATTCCCAACTCTTTTCCAACATCACATGTAATTCTCAACTTGTTGCAGCATACATAGCCATTTTTCTATATTCCTATATTCCAAACAGCATTCACAATATAGCATACTATGGCATCGAGTCATTGTTGTGTTATTTGTGTCCAAACCAACAACAATCATTCTTTCAGGGCATCACAATGTATATAGACTTATTGTAGGGAACATCCAGTGAGCAGCCAAGAGGGTCAATGATCTTTCAGACACGAACAACATAGGATGATTACAGGACAACAACAATATAATCGCGGAAGCAATCTTTGATTTAATCGCGAAAGCAACGTTGAGCGATCGCGGAAGCAACTTTGGTTAATCGTCGATGCAACTTTGATTTGAAATGAATCAAAGAAGAGACCAAGGACGTAAAGCCGTGCTCTGATACCAATTTGTCACGCCCTGATTCATAGAGTCATTTATTCACTTATTTTATCTCTTGGAATCGATCGTCCTCGCTTGGGCGTGATGCCGTACAAGTCTGGTATTGCACTTGTACAAGACAAAGATGGTACATAATCGATTATTCTTCAAATAGGAATACATCGCAGCGGCAGAAGCAGATAAATTGAATTTAATGAGGACAATCTCTCTTATTGAATAGAAGTACATCACTTCTTTATAGCAGCGGAGAAAAAGAGTAACTTGAAGCCACACAGAGATATGTAGAACTTTATTCTCTTTATTGATAATTGAAGAAGAGTACAAGACTTGTATTGAAGTACAATGATTACAGCACATCTCACTTTACATTGAAAACCAACTGAACAATACTATACAGCTTACATTTGATATTTAGATACAATGGATTATAACTCGATATACCGACTTGGCTTACAATCTCACTGGTACAACTGATTACAATGTTCCATACATTATGCCCTTTATAAACAGAAGCCATCATCTTGTGCAAGGAGAGCTTCTGTATGCCCAATAAATCTTCGATGCCGCGGGACCAATCAAGCCAATCTTCGTGTGTAGAACATTCCAAGCACGAGCACCTGCCCACAAAACGTGGGTCAGCACATCATCTATGTACTGGCGAGCAGAATCCAACCCACTCGCATAAACCAATATTTTAAGTGATCATTTAAGCAAGCATTTATTAGAATGATCTTTCTACTTGGGGCCTAGCATCAGTTTACAGTTCATGGGCAATAATCAGAGTGAAGCATGTAAACATATTCCTAGTAGCATTCATGTGGACATATCATTTATCATTCTTGGTGTTATCATGCAAAGGCATCATTGAGGCATACTAGGTGTTATCATGAAAAGGCATCATTGAGGCATCGTTAACATTAACATTTTAAACATGTTATAACAGTTCTCACTTCAAGCATCACTTAGCATGTATGTTGTGTTTGAGCAATGATTATAGCAAGGCATCTTTCTAGCATACTAAATGGAACATGTTAAGCAAGCAAGTTAAACCAACTTATACATTATCACAATTATGTGATTTCTTACCGATAGTCGACTCCTCGTACCTGTATCAATTACAGGTTATCTGATATATTTACTCTGCCTGCACAAAATATTCATTAGCATGCATCCTGACTACATGGTCACTGGTGTTGTTAAACCATATGGACTCTTCTCATTTCACTTCATTTTAAGATAATGCGGTCAGCATAGTAGGTGGCGAGCCTCTATGCCACCCCGCCTTATCCGTGCTCCCAAAGCACTCATCATTATTTCCTCCTAGGCCGAATCGGTCCCCAGGGCCCTAGGAACCGTTCGAGGAAATTATTACTCAAACCTTGTATACAAGTTGTCCATGACCATGCGAATGCGTGTCCGACTCGATTGTGAACATAATCGCATGGTAAAATATATTAAGGAAGTAAAGGCAACAGTGCATCATTAGTCATATTCAATGACTTATTCTTTTCATCATTACCATCATTTCATTTGGTGATCTCAACGATCCCAGATTTATCATTTCTCATTCATTGCTTCATTGCAACGTATCTCATATCATTCCATTCTTAAGAGAAACTTAACATTCATTCGTTTCATAGGGACATTTATTCATTCATTCATTTCTTATAAGGGACAGGCAACATTTCATATTCTAGCAACAGTTATACAGATAGTACATGATTCTAGTGTTTCATTCAGTTCATTGGTTCGATAGTATAGCCAGTTCATTTCTTATTCTATCATTCATGAGGCATCTCATTATTCAAGTGTCTACTTGTTCCAGCAGTGTTAAGCATAAGGGGCAATGTTATCAATTCATTTTCAGGCAGCGAATCACATTAACAGTTTAATGTGTTGTACATTTCAATAATTCTCAACGTAAGCATCTTTATTATTCAGCAACTAACATATGGGACATTTAGGGACAGTTCATGGCATTTCAATACTTCATTTATTAAGCATGAAGGAGTAAGGAGGAGGAAGGACAGTTCCACTCACCCAAAATTCTACTAAGCGTAGCTCCACCAGCGAGCCACGTTCCAATATCCATTCCGTCTAGCCAGCTAAGAGAGACTGCATCTGTCTTAATTCTCCTGATTTCTAACATAAGTCACGGTCCAATATTCTGATCCTATCCAATAAGCCAACCAAATGCCTCGTACGGAGCGGGGCATTACAACTTCATATACACTTCTTTTGTCAGATCTCCATGAAAAAAAACATTGTGCACATCCATCTGGTACAAAATCCATCCTCTCACAGCTGCAATGCCAAGAACGCCCTAACTGTAGGCATCTTAGCTACCGGGGCAAATATCTCGGAATAATCGATCCCCTCAACCTGATGATTATCGAACACAACCAGCCGTGCCTTTAAGCGCTCAACACTACCGTCGGAGTTGTACTTTATTTTGTACACCCATCTACTTCCTAAAGCTTTCTTCCCAGGAGGCAAATTGTCACGCCCCAGAACCAGAATACTGGAGAGCGGGGGCAGACATAGCCAGCTACGTATAATAAAATAGAATCCACCTCTCTATACGGTCACGGCTGTCTAGATATATGAGGGTTTATCTATAATCCATCAGTCTCTTAAGGTCATGAACAAGCCTAGTGTCTCAATCACAAGCAAGCAATTAATTGTTACAAGATGTAAGATAACCAAATATACAATAGTAAGGCGTCCCAAATATTACATATTCAGCTGATCATGAAGCTAGTCATTACAAAATGTGAGGACTAGCAAGAGTTTTAGTTATACATGATCAACCCTAGGTTGCCAATCATGTTACAGACCGTAGGCAGACAGTAAATAAAAATGTACACGAGCTAACACTTGCTCGACAGCTAAACGCCTCAAAAGAATAATTTTACATTAGAGTGGAAGAGCCAAAATAAACCCACTCGTTGCCAGGATTTCGTCTAGTGGTCACCATCTGGCTGGAAAACAGGTAGATCCTCTGGAGTTGCTCCGGTATCTGGCCATACAAAACCAGCTGGGTCAGATCCCAGAAAGAGCAAGTACCACAATGGAGGCTTCACTTAGGAACTAAAACCAGCAATTAGCACAAAACATAATTACGTAAAAGACAGTAATGAAAAGGCTTGATAACAACAGCAAACTGAGTACGAAGAAACCATTCAAGTAGCCAGGTCACAACCCTTAAACCAAACAAGGACCGGGATTGTAACCCTTCGCCTGAATAGAACTCTGTCTCCCAAATCTTGTTGGTAAGGTAAAACATATCAAGCATGACAAGTGACATACGATGAGATAACCATGGGACTATTCAGATAACCAGGTTACAACCCGTAAACCAAATAAGGATCGGGGTTGTAACCCTTCGTCTGAACAGAACTTGGCTTCTTCCACCATTTATCGGTAAGGTAAATATAAGAAATCGGGACATGTAACAATCTTGTACAGAATCAAGACAAGAATAGACTGGTAAACTCCATCCAACAATCACAGCCAAGCAATAAGTATGGCTTGATACTTTAACTAACTAGGGTTATCACAGGCCTAGATACTAGCAAGATGCAGTTAGATTGTTCCGCAGCCACAAGCCCTGCAGACCATCCAGGTTATCCAGGCGAATATTAGTACAATAAGGGTGCAACACATGACAGTGTGCTGGAAGTGTGCCCTATTCGTCGGCAGGCTACAAATCCACAAGCGCGCCCAGGTAACGGGATTGCCTGTAGCTGGAAAATCTCTTCATGACTACTGGATTATTCTAGTTGTTAACCTTAGTCGATTTCAGTGGGTACCCCTGACTGTGGTACTCAGGGATCCCTGTCCTAGACATGATACAAGATAAGACGGGTTCATTTGTACAAGCACAATCGTCCACGGTGTCCTAGTCATTCATACTGGTCATGTCAGGTTAGCCATCGCAACAATATTTCGAGAAGTATCATGTCAGGTTTATTTGTCAAGAGTGTGCCACGGCGGGCCACTATCAAGAATTATCATGTCAAGTTATCATGTCAAATTTGTCAGGTCAAGTTATCTTGTCAGGAGTGCACCACGGCGGGTCACTATCAAGTCGTATCATTTATCAAGGAGGGGAGAAACTCGCATAAATAAATAATAATATATTATAATATATATATTCTTGAAGCCAAGGAGAAACTCTACAACTTTCATGTTGGGAGTGGGAAGAAATTCTGACCACAATTCAGGCAAATAAAACATTTAAACAATCAAAGTGGACCCCATGCGGCCCAAAAGTGGGAGAACATACATGCGGCCAAAGAGAGTGGGAAGCCACCCATGCGGCCAGCCAAAGCTTATGCGGCCAGAAAATAACTGAAGGGGGCCATGCGGCCAGCAAGAAATATTCATGCAACCATAAAAGACAAAGAGAGAGGAACCCGCAATTAATGCAAGCTTCCACTCAAGCAAAAGAAAAGGGCACGTGGCCACAAAAGGAATGGGGCCATGTGGCCAAAAATTAAAAATGGCTATATGCAAATAATTAAGTAAAGCCATGCGGCCAATCTAAGTTGTTGAATGCAACTAAAAGCTAAGGGCCATGCGGCAACTAAAGTGCTGGGCCAGGCAGGCAATTTAATGCATGTAAGCAATTAATAAATTCCCATGCGGCAATAATTAGCATTTGCAAGCAAATACAAATATATATGAGATTAAATAATACACCACTATATAGAGCCATGCGGTTCATTACTGTGTGTACATGCAAGCAATGCATGTGGCTACACTAGAATTCCATGCAAGAATGTGTGCGAATGAAATGCATCAAAATATGCATTAAAATAATAATGTCTATACGGCTCACTACGGGGTGTGCCTGCAAGCAAGGCTTGTTATCCCATGCATTTCATAATGCATTAAAGAACCATGCATTAATAACTTGCCAGCACATGCATTCACATAATGCATTAAATGGAATGCAACTAAAATTGGCATTAATGGACTTGCCAGCACATGCATTCACATAATGCATTAAATGGAATGCAAGCAAACTTGGCATTAAATGGATTACATAATGCATTAAATAATGCATTAATATGCGGCTGACATTTGCTAATGCATGCGGCTGAATGGATTATTATCCATAATCCATGCGGCTAGCTTCTTTGTAAGGCCATGCCAATGCATTTAATGCAATTATTATAAGGCCATGCGGCTGAATGTTAGTTGTTACATTAAATAATGCATATGAGCTAAATGCTTGCTATTGCATTCATAGGCCATGCGGCCCAGATAGGTTGGCCTATGCGGCTCATTTCTCTCCATGTAAGCAATTAATATAATACAATGTAATATTAAAGTAATATTAAGAGAAAGCCATGCGGCTCAATTTCTAAATGCATTTGCTAAGTGCAAAACAATAAAAGGCTAGCTAATGGCCTATGCGGCTCAGCAAGTTGCATGCAAATGCATGCAAGCTTGCAAGCAACTAAAATAAAAGGGCCATGCAATTAAGGCTCATGCGGCTCAGAGTGCAATTAATGGCTCCCACGGAGAACATGTCCATAAAAAATACCATGGCCTCCATGCTCCTCCAAACAACATCAGGAACCCAAATCCAAACTCCCGTAGGTCAAATTTGGACAAAATAAAATTCTCTACAACATGGAACCATCAACTAGCAAAAATATATAAGCTTGATAGATCAAAACTCATGAGAACTGAAATACCATAAAACTAGATCTACAAGAAATTAACCACAGAAATAAAAATTTCTAAGTACTAAAGTGGACTAGAAACACATGAGGAAGACAATGGAACAAAAAAATAGGGTTCCTCCATGAAGCAAGATGCACTTACCTAAGCTCTCCACTCTCTCAGGTTGGTGGAGAAGTAATGGTGGGGAAGAAGAAGAGTTAATATGGAGAGAGAAATAGGAGTGGGATATTTAATAAAGAGGGTGGTGGTAGGTGGGAGTGGTTTGGTTCACATAAAATCAAGCAAAATCGAACCAAGCCAAACAAACCGAACCGAACCAAGATAAACCCATCAATAAAATGCTAAAATAAATCAAGCAGGGAGACATGCAATGCGGGTCAAAATACGTACACGTATTCCAAATACGTAATACGAGATCTGGGCATTACACAAATCGACAAGACTCCATGTCCCATTATCTTCCAGAGCCTGTATTTCAGTTTGCATAGCCGTGCGCCAGCCTGAATCTCGTGAGGCCTGGCGATATGAAGTAGGCTCAACACCTGTAGTGATAGCTGCAAGAAAATCTCCGTGTCCAGCTGTAAATATATCATAACTTAGAAATTATGTTAGAGGATAGTACCTGAGGAAGTGATAGGAACAGATGAACTGTGGTGAAGGGGGGACTTTTACTTCGAACAACATTCGTCACAAAATCCTGTAATCATACTGGCCGTGATTTCTTTCTCATTCTTCTTCCCAATACTACCTCGTCGGGCACATCTGGCAATACTGTATCTCCTGTATCATCAGTAGTATCCGTATCACCCCCAGCAGACTCTCATGTCAATACTTCTGTAGCTACCTGTGCATCCTTGCCACTCGGTGCTGAGCCGCCAGTAACCACTTCGGCCTCAGCAACCGCAGCCGGCACTATCCCAAAAACCTCGATATCGTCTCCCGGCACCCCAACAGATGTATGACGTGTCGCAGAAGACATCTCGCTAGCAGAGCCACACCCAGAAAATTCTTTTTCATAAAAAGTAACATCACGGGACACAAAAAATTCGCCAGTCTCCAAATTATACAGTTTACATCCCTTTTTATCAAGGGGATACCCAACAAAGATACATTTTTTACTCCTGCTAGCAAATTTATCATTTCGGGATTTCAAATCATAAGTATAGCACAGACAACCAAAAATACGTAGATTATCATACGAAGGAGCCGAACCATATAAAACTTCATAAGGAGACTTAAACTGCAAGATACTAGAAGGTATTCTATTTATCAAATAACATGCACCCAGAACACATTTCCCCAAAATCCACAGAAAGAGAACCCTGAAATCTCAATGCCCGGGCTACATTTAAAATATGTCGATGTTTTCTTTCCACCCTTCCATTCTGTTGAGGTGTCACAACACAGGATGTTTGGAACAATATACCTTGAGATGAGAAATAATCTCGTAAACAATTAAATTTAGTGCCATTGTCACTCCACACACGACGTATATCAGCCCCAAACTGACGCTTCACCATAGCAATGAATTTAAGAAATATAGAATAAACAGCACACTTATCCTTCAATAAAATAACCCAAATAGCTATAGAAAAATCATCCACCAAAATCAAAAAATATCATGCCTCATTAGATGACGGAACACGATATGGTCTCCCCAGATCACAGTGTATAAGTTCAAAGTATCTCAAAGCACGACTACTACTATCAGGAAAAGCATCACGAGTCTGTTTAGCTTGATGACAAATATCACAAGCCTTATAAAAAAACACACTACTATCAGAGAGAAAAGGTAAAGTCTACATTACTTTATCTGAAGGATGCCACAGTCTACTATGCCAAACCTCGGAATCACTCCCTTTGCATGCCAGGATCACCGAAGCCAAAGAAGCTGGAACCTCCCCCAAGAAGTAAAGTCCACCCCTTTGTTCACCTGCTTCATTCACCATCCTCGTACTTCGGTCCTGAACAAAACACAAATCAGGAGTAAATAACATATCACAATTTCTGGCACCAATCAATTGTGAGACAGAGATCAAATTGTAAGTCAATGTCGGAACATAAAGAACATCCGTCAACACCAATGAAGCAGTCAAAAATACTTTGCCTCTCAGAACAGCCTCAATAGTGCTCCCATCAGGTAAAATCACAGGACAGACAGGGCCCTCAAAGCAATCAACTAAACAGTCACGAGAACCTGTCGCATGAAGAGTAGCCCCAGTATCGAATATCCAAGTGACAGAAGATTTCTTATCCATCAGACGATCAGAGTTTGAAGAACCAGGGTTGGAAGGATTGTCGTTACCCAGCAAGCTCATCAGTTTCTGCCATTGTTCACCTGAGAGTGGCGAAGGATACCCTCCATGTATCATATCCGCCGAACTTCCAGCAAAACTAGCAGGGACACCATGACCAGCAGCGACGACATGATGAACAACCCCTGCGCCACCAGCCCCGCGTCCCCCATCACGTCTCTGCTGTGGTGCCGGACCTCTGCCACCATGTCACGACCCGCTCCCAATTTTGGGATACGAGTTCGTGGCCAAGTCCAGCCTACGCCGCAGTATCGGCGGTAGTACGCTGTCTGGGCTCAATATAAATCTCAAATACAACAAATATCTCTATTTTGCTCATTCACAATAATTATTTTAATTACAATTCCAATAATACATTCAAATTTGTATACAGATACAAACCCGCTACATGTGACTATTTTAGCTAGAATCTATGGTTGGCCTCCAAGATAGCTCTAACTCCACCCGAAGGAACCCAAAGCAAGAGAGAAGTCATCGAGAATAGTCATCAAGGATCTGTCAACTGAAAAATGATTATCCAGTCAGGATTGGAGCAAGATCACCATAACACTACATTACACAATATATTATACAAGCATGAAGGAACGATAAAAGGAATTTAACTGAAGATAAGTATAGGCATTGTATGATAAGAAAGTACCTTTGAGATATGCTAAAAATATAAAGGTAGACTTGGACATACCACTAAGACATGATGACAATAAGAAGGTAGACTTGACGAAAGAAGAACAATAGACAATAGAGAAACAATAATTAAGTCACGTGTACTGTGTGTTTTAGAATACCAACTTTCAGCATGTAGACGGCTTGGGATATCCGTCAGTCATACGTGTGGTGCATGACTGATATTATGCAATCAATGTATATGGAGTCTGTCTTCAATTCGTTGACCACATGCTTACTTGTTGTATTCCCCCGCCCGACTCACTCACAATACATGTCCACTACGATAAACATTAGCAATACGATAAACTGTAAACAATAGGAAACAATAAGTAAGGCATGAATATGTATGTATATCCAACCGATTCTAACTCTCGTGCACAATAGTAATCATGAACAATGACAACCATGAACCATAAGGGAGTAATAGTGAAAAGACGACACGAAGATACATGCAGTATAAAATAAAGGAAACATAGGTCATAGTGATACTTGCCTCGGTTTGATTTGAAGCTGACTGTCACGATATTGTCATGTTGGCACATAAATAGTCTCAGAAGTTAAAGCTACGCAAGATGATTTTAGATGATGAGACGGGCCTCTAAAATAAAAACAAAAAATAAAATATTTTGGAAAATTGTTGAGAAAAATATATGATGTGTACTTTTTCATCAGCGTTCCGAAACTTCAAACGGATCGTGATTCCGATTCCTGGTTCTCCTGGAATCTCGAAAACACCGAAACGTGTCAAATTTCGGACAACTGACACTCCACGAATTTTCCAGAAAATTTGGTTAAAATTATTTGAAAATAAATTTTATATTCAGAAAATATACCTCGAGACGGTTTCAACAAAAAAAACTGGAGGTCAAACGGAGTCCGAAGTTGGAAGTTATGGCCCTTCGAAGTTGGTAAAACATTTGAAAAGGAAGGCTGAATTTGTGACGAATTTGGGGTAATTATGACGAAAAAAATAGAGAAGTTTTGGAAAAGAAGGTATGAGAGATGATTTTATTTTATAGGTTCAATATATATAGATAATGGAAAGCAATTAGTGAATTAGGATATGATTAGAACTCAATCAATAAAGATATGATTAGGATTACCAACTAATTTGGATAGGAATAGGATTAGTTAAAATAAGAAATAATCTATCTAATACTAGATATGATTCAAATAGGATTAGGATTTCTAACACAAGTCTCTCCATAAATTTAAATCAAATAAATTATTTAAATCCAAATCATATGAATTCAAATCCAAATCTAAATCCAAATCAAATTGAACATAATAACTTTAAGATAAATTTAATGTTTATCAAAGCAATTTAAATCATATAATAGATAAATGGTTAAATCAAATAATATTTCAAATCTATATTAGATAATTCTTAATACCATAATTAGTCACCATAAGTATTTTAAATAATATTTGATGTTATCAAATAAGGTAAATATATTTTATAAATCTAATCTTATTCAAAATAAGTTACTAAATCTTTTTATTGCTCCAAAAATAATCATGATTTTAAAACTATTTATGAAACCGATATTTATTTTTTTGAAAATCCAAACATAATAATAAATAACTTTATAATTTCAATAATAAAATTTCAAGAACAAATATTTATTAAAACTAAGTAGTACTTTCAAACCGTAAATTACAAACTATATTTTGCAATACAGAAAAAATAGTAAATATCTTTTACAAAGTTTCAAAAATAAATTACTTTCAAACACAATAAAAAAATAAAAAAAAAATTTGAGAAACAGGGGTTACAAATCTACCCACCTTATAAAAATTTCGTCCTCGAAATTTAAGGATGACAAAAAAATAAGCTTGGTTGGTCAGGTGAAAAGATAGAAAAATATAAAAAGGAATAATGATCAATGAGATAAAATAATATTTTTTTCTTAATAAGAAGATTAATCAAGAAGGATGGAAGAATGTAGTCAATGGATATAGTTCGGAGGAGTATTACCTACATGACATCTAAGTTATCACTCATCAATCTTATAAATTCGTATCCTCAAGAATATTTAAAAAATTCCTCAAATTCAATCTTTTTTTTAAAAAAATCACTAACTCAATTTAATACCGTGATGTAGCAATCATGAATATCATCTTATCAAATTTACAACCCTTAATCAAACTTGATAAATATCTTCAAAATCTAACTTCACAAAACTTTAAATTCCTCAATTTTATTTTAAATTCAAAATTCAACATTTTTATAATCTTCTCAAAAATTTAAATTCCATAAAATTTCAAATCATACCTCAATTTTATTGATCAAATCAAAATTACCTCCTTTAAAAATTAAATATTCAACCTTATCAATAATTCATCGATCATATAAAAATTTAAACCTCAGAATACCAAAAGCTAAAAATTTCATCTTCAACAGTAACCAAAATATTCAATTTATCAATCGAGAATTCTATCCATCTTTAATTAGAGTCATTTATCAAATCACAATTTCAACTTCATCAAATAGGGCATCTCAAAATTCAATGAATATTACCAGCCCATGTAACAACCTTAACTACCCATACAATCAATTCAAAATAATTCTATGGGTTACCCACGGTATACCTAGTCCTAGGCCTAGTCATTTTTAAAAAATCAAATCAACCTAATTGTGAATGAGCATCCCAATCGCAGGCTTGCAGTAGTACTATTAATATAGGTACTACCACAAGTTCTCATAATTTTGAGAAAACAGACCTGCATGGGCCACCATAAAAACTTGTCACGACCCGCTCCCAATTTTGGGATACGAGTTCGTGGCCAAGTCCAGCCTACGCCGCAGTATCGACGGTAGTACGCTGTCTGGGCTCAATATAAATCTCAAATACAACAAATATCTCTATTTTGCTCATTCACAATAATTATTTTAATTACAATTCCAATAATACATTCAAATTTGTATACAGATACAAACCCGCTACATGTGACTATTTTAGCTAGAATCTATGGTTGGCCTCCAAGATAGCTCTAACTCCACCCGAAGGAACCCAAAGCAAGAGAGAAGTCATCGAGAATAGTCATCAAGGATCTGTCAACTGAAAAATGATTATCCAGTCAAGATTGGAGCAAGATCACCATAACACTACATTACACAATATATTATACAAGCATGAAGGAACGATAAAAGGAATTTAACTGAAGATAAGTATAGGCATTGTATGATAAGAAAGTACCTTTGAGATATGCTAAAAATATAAAGGTAGACTTGGACATACCACTAAGACATGATGACAATAAGAAGGTAGACTTGACGAAAGAAGAACAATAGACAATAGAGAAACAATAATTAAGTCACGTGTACTGTGTGTTTTAGAATACCAACTTTCAGCATGTAGACGGCTTGGGATATCCGTCAGTCATACGTGTGGTGCATGACTGATATTATGCAATCAATGTATATGGAGTCTGTATTCAATTCGTTGACCACATGCTTACTTGTTGTATTCCCCCGCCCGACTCACTCACAATACATGTCCACTACGATAAACATTAGCAATACGATAAACTGTAAACAATAGGAAACAATAAGTAAGGCATGAACATGTATGTATATCCAACCGATTCTAACTCTCGTGCACAATAGTAATCATGAACAATGACAACCATGAACCATAAGGGAGTAATAGTGAAAAGACGACACGAAGATACATGCAGTATAAAATAAAGGAAACATAGGTCATAGTGATACTTGCCTCGGTTTGATTTGAAGCTGACTGTCACGATATTGTCATGTTGGCACATAAATAGTCTTAGAAGTTAAAGCTACGCAAGATGATTTTAGATGATGAGACGGGCCTCTAAAATAAAAACAAAAAATAAAATATTTTGGAAAATTGTTGAGAAAAATATATGATGTGTACTTTTTCATCAGCGTTCCGAAACTTCAAACGGATCGTGATTCCGATTCCTGGTTCTCCTGGAATCTCGAAAACACCGAAACGTGTCAAATTTCGGACAACTGACACTCCACGAATTTTCCAGAAAATTTGGTTAAAATTATTTGAAAATAAATTTTATATTCAGAAAATATACCTCGAGACGGTTTCAACAAAAAAAACTGGAGGTCAAACGGAGTCCGAAGTTGGAAGTTATGGCCCTTCGAAGTTGGTAAAACATTTGAAAAGGAAGGCTGAATTTGTGACGAATTTGGGGTAATTATGACGAAAAAAATAGAGAAGTTTTGGAAAAGAAGGTATGAGAGATGATTTTATTTTATAGGTTCAATATATATAGATAATGGAAAGCAATTAGTGAATTAGGATATGATTAGAACTCAATCAATAAAGATATGATTAGGATTACCAACTAATTTGGATAGGAATAGGATTAGTTAAAATAAGAAATAATCTATCTAATACTAGATATGATTCAAATAGGATTAGGATTTCTAACACAAGTCTCTCCATAAATTTAAATCAAATAAATTATTTAAATCCAAATCATATGAATTCAAATCCAAATCTAAATCCAAATCAAATTGAACATAATAACTTTAAGATAAATTTAATGTTTATCAAAGCAATTTAAATCATATAATAGATAAATGGTTAAATCAAATAATATTTCAAATCTATATTAGATAATTCTTAATACCATAATTAGTCACCATAAGTATTTTAAATAATATTTGATGTTATCAAATAAGGTAAATATATTTTATAAATCTAATCTTATTCAAAATAAGTTACTAAATCTTTTTATTGCTCCAAAAATAATCATGATTTTAAAACTATTTATGAAACCGATATTTATTTTTTTGAAAATCCAAACATAATAATAAATAACTTTATAATTTCAATAATAAAATTTCAAGAACAAATATTTATTAAAACTAAGTAGTACTTTCAAACCGTAAATTACAAACTATATTTTGCAATACAGAAAAAATAGTAAATATCTTTTACAAAGTTTCAAAAATAAATTACTTTCAAACACAATAAAAAAATAAAAAAAAAATTTGAGAAACAGGGGTTACACACCACCAGCACCACGTCCGCCCTCATGCCGAGGACGAGTCTCCCACCACTCTGGATAGCCGATCTTGGCAAAGCAAGTTGCAACATCATGACCTATTTTATTATAATGAGTACATATCATACCTGATTTATCCCTGGAATCTGAGGTCCTACTATTAGAAGTAGTAGAAGGACGAGGTGAAGTCTTGATAGCCAGCGCCAACACCTCCTCAGCAGCAGATTGGACCTGAGATTTTCGTATATCCTCCTCCTCACGGACTGCCTGGTATGCCCGATCTAAACTTGGCTGAGGATCCTGAGCCAGAAGATTAGATCGGGTATGACCATACAACTCAGCATTCAACCCATACATAATGTCCTGAAAGTGGTCTTCATCCCTCATAGCCTGTAGCTTTGCAGCAAGTTCACCACAGGTACAAGTTGTCACGCCCCGATCCCGCTAGGGTCGTCCGTCTTGCTTGGATCCTTGCGGGATCGATCGTCCTCGCTAAGGCGTGATGCCGTGCAAGCCTAAGTTGCGCTTGCACAAGGCTATGTACCTACACAAAAACAACTAGTCAAGCAAAAACACACGCACGCACCCATTCATTGCAGAAAACCAAATATTGGACACAGAGATTTAAAATAGAAATACTCATTTTATTGATAGCTTGATAGGAATACAAGTACAAAGCTTTGCGAACTCAGATTTGCCTTATAATTTGGCTACATGATTCTCTTTGAAACACTTTTTTGAAATTAGCCACAATGCCCATACATGATATCCCTTTATTACAAGCTGGAATTGAAAGACACCTTCAAAGGAAATAAAAATTGGAAACTTGCAATTGACTGAAATAAAAGTAGCTTCGAGGCGATCCACAGCTCTACTGGGCTAGACGAGCTTCGGTGCCTCACTTGAAATCCTCATGTCTCCTTTTGCTTTCTGAAAAGGATGCCCACAACGTGGGTCAGCACACATCATGTACTGGCGAGCGGCTCTTCGCCGAAACTCACAAATATCTGTACTAATTCAACATGTGAAGCTACATATTTACTAGTGCTCTTTCTGCTTGTCTAGGTTCTTTTTAACAATTCATAAGAAATAATGACAGTAGAATAATCATAACCAGCTTACCAACGCCGACAGTCATCCCTGCACAAGACAGGTTAGCACAATTTGCATATGATGTAAAAGCATACTGTTTGAATTCTGCATCTTTTGTTAGGTTGCAATGTACTCTGATTTCATAAATGCACCTAACTACATGTTGGTCCATGAGGTATCCTCATGATTAGCCGCTGTGATACATGGGTTCAGCTCGTCGCTATGTGGACATTGATTCAACACCCGAGGCCCTTTCACCTCGTAGTGTCTAGACAATCTCCCCCAGGCCGAGCGATTCCAGGTGCCCCCAGTCCCGCTCGAGAGATCTAGTTTCCTTGTATACAAGTTGTCTAGGACCTATGCATACTCTGTAAGGCTACTGTTAGGCAACACATGTATCTATGCTTTGCTTTGATGTATGACAGAGCATATAGCTCCTAGCTTTGGAACAATTCTCTTACTGTGACAATGCATACAAGTTCGTCTGTACACATCTAAATATTTGAAGCATATTCATAGGCAACAGATGGAGTGGCAACATATAATCCAGCATATGATTCAATTCAGCCGCAGCGGACTAATGCTCGTGTCTATAATCTATCCACCTTGCTTGATCCAGAAAGTGGAGGTGAGTTTGTATCTTAAGTTTTGAGGACAAAATTTTTTCTCAGTGGGTTATTATATAGTGCCCCGCTTCTCGCGGTCCACTATGTAATACCTACGGCTTGCTGACTCAGTCTTGAACTGAGTATTTGGGGAAACCTTTGCCGGTATCGATTGATCACGGATGAAATGCAATGAACCTCCAATTGATGGATTGACTTCTATTAAAATGAATCCAAGAGTTTTGTTGGATGTTTTCTTTCGCTGCTTGGTTTTGATGAATGTGTTTTCGTGTTGGTTTTCGATGATTGGTTTTCATTGTTCGCTTTCATCGCATTTCGCATTCATTCCGAATCTTGAGAGAAAGAGACGATGTATGTTAATCAACTGTTGGTGCCAGTGTAGGCCGCATGAATTGTTCGTGAACGGTGTGTGAAGTCCCTCATTCTCTCAACTAAGATCCATCTTGGTGAGTTGCTTTAACCGGGCTTGCATTTATTTGTCCATCCTAATAAAAAATAATCTCTAGTCCACTCTGTTGTCTTGTCCCTGTGATCAACGATACCTCAATAACAAAAGATAAAGAGTAGATAATGAATTAAATCATATGCTGGATTATATGTTGCCACTCCATCTGTTGCCTATGAATATGCTTCAAATGTTTAGATGTGTACAGACGAACTTGTATGCATTATCACAGTAAGAGAATTGTCCCAAAGCTAGGAGCTATAAGCTCTGTCATACATCAAAGCAAAGCATAGATACATGTGTTGCCTAACAGTAGCCTTACAGAGTATGCATAGGTCCTGGACAACTTGTATACAAAGAAACTAGATCTCTCGAGTGGGACTGGGGGCACCTGGAATCGCTCGGCCTGGGAGAGATTATCTAGACACTACGAGGTGCAAGGGCCTCGGGTGTTGAATCAATGTCCACATAGCGACGAGCTGAACCCATGTGTCACAGCGGCTAATCATGAGGATACCTCATGGACCAACATGTAGTTAGGTGCATTTATAAAATCAGAGTGCATTACATCCTAACAAAAGATACAAAATTCAAACAGTATGCTTTTACATCATATGCAAATTGTGCTAACCTGTCTTGTGCAGGGATGACTGTCGGCGTTGGTAAGTTGGTTATGATTATTCTACTGTCATTGTTTCTTATGAATTGTTAAAAAGAACCTAGACAAGTAGAAAGAGCACTAGTAAATATGTAGCTTCACATGTTGAATTAGTACAGATATTTGTGAGTTTCGGCGAAGAGCCGCTCGCCAGTACATGAAGTGTGCTGACCCACGTTGTGGGCATCCTTTTCAGAAAGCAAAAGGAGACAGAAGGATTTCAAGTGAGGCACCGAAGCTCGTCTAGTCCAGTAGAGCTGTGGATCGCCTCGAAGCTGCTTTCATTTCAGTCAATTGCAAGTTTCCAGTTTTTATTTCCTTTGAAGGTGTCTTTCAATTCCAGCTTGTAATAAAGGGATATCATGTATGGGAATTATGGCTAATTTCAAAAGAGTGTTTCAAAGAGAATCATGTAGCCAAATTATAAGGCAAATCTGAGTTCGCAAAGCTTTGTACTTGTATTCCTATCAAGCTATCAATAAAATGAGTATTTCCATTTCAAATCTCTGTGTCCAATATTTGGTTTTCTGCAATGAATGGGTGCGTGCGTGTGTTTTGCTTAACTAATGGGTACGTGCGTGTGTTTTTGCTTGACTAGTTATTTTTGTGCAGGTACATGGCCTTGTGCAAGCGTAACTTAGGCTTCCACGGCATCACGCCTTAGCGAGGACGATCGATCCCGCAGGGATCCAAGCAAGACGGACGACCCTAGCGGGATCGGGGCGTGACACAAGTAGGCAATGGAAAATAAGCAGCTTGTTCATCCCACAAAGACTGCAAATTTTCAAAGTAGGTTTCCACAGTCATCGAAGCCATTTGTTTACACTCAGCCAAGGCCACCTTAATTTGTTGCTTTCGAGTGCAATTACTAACAATAAATCTTTTCTCCAACAAGTTCCACAATGGATAAACCTCCTCAAAGTACGACAAAGATTTCTTCAGAGACGGATCAATGGTATTAAGAACCCATTGAACCAATAGTGCTTGCACACATCTCCAATCAAGCAATTTACTAGCATCATTAACAGGTTTGATTTTAGTACCTTCAAGAAAAGTGATCTTTTGCCTAGAGATCAGAGAGAGACGTATCGATCGAGACCACTCAGCATAGTTCGGTCCACGAAAAATAATAGGAGTAATGATATTTCCTGGTTGATCAGCAGAACTCAGAAAATATGGATCCTTCAGAGTAGGATAATTTGGGTTGTGTGCACCGCCACCGCCAGTCGCGACGGAGTAGCTGGACGCAGTATCATCAGCCATCGCGGATGTCGGGTGTACAAAATTTTGTACTACTCCGACGGATCGACCGAACGAGATCACAGAAGTCGGGTGTACAAAATTTTGTACTACTCCGACTAAGTGAATCGTCCGCTGATGGACGGGGTCGACGGCGAATTGGCTGCTGTTGTACGGGGTTGGCGGTGAATCGGCCGCTGAATCGGTGAATCCGACGAATTGGCACGGATAGGGAAGATAGGGCGGCTCGGGCCGTGCGGATCGGGCGGATAGGTCAGCCGCCGGACGGCTCAGTCGGAGCCGGGAAGTCGCGAGTGGATCGGCACGGTCAGGCGCGGGAAGCCGCGATCGACGCGATCAGGGGCGAGCGGATCAGGCTGGCGCGGGAGCGGTCGCCGGAGCGTGAGTCGGCGCGATCAGGCGCGGGAGTGGGTGCCGTGGTCGGTGCGCCGAATCGGGCGTCGGCGCGATCAGGCGCGGGAGGGGTCGACGGCAGGCGGCGAATCGACCGCAGCGAGGATGGGGAATATTTCGGCTATGGTTTTTCTAGAGGCTCTGATACCATGTAGAAAATAATAATGTCTTATTTGCATTGATGGGGGGCTGATTACAATATATATAGTGTCTATATGATTGGACTTATGGGCCATATTTACAATAGTTACAAATATAATCTAACAGAGCATAAAATTTTACTGCTCGCAATCCATCCTAATGTTACAACACCAAGAAGTGATCTCATGAACTTTGAACCCACGATTCCACAAATAATATATTGAATAAAGTTCCATCAACAATTGGGGAATAAGTAGGCTATGACCTTCAGACCTCACCTATAAACCACAACAAATACTTGTGCAATTTTTAAGAAAAATTGGACATTTGTAATTATTAACAAAACTCTTCCAATAGTAGAAAGCACCAAAATATGATCATTACGATGTTATGTACTAAACAAATAAATTCAGTGATAAAAAATGTGACAATAATAATAATAATAATAATAATAATAATAATAATGCCATCATCAACAAACTAATTACTGTCCCTTGCTAGCTACTACAGCATTAGTCTAAACCCTAATTTATTCAAAATTAAGCTATTTCTCCTCCAAATTATGTAATTACACCCTAATTTGTTCTCTTGAAATTCGATCTGAGAGGAGATTTAGGGTTTTCTTTGAGATTTCGTAATGCTTTGAATCAAAAATCCCCAAAACATTTCGATAATTGTAAGAATACGAAACAAAGAATTATGAGTTTGTAGCGTACCTTTGCTTCCCTCCTACGTATGTTGACTACTGTCCATAATAAGCAAACCTGAAAATTGCTAAAATACCCACTTTCGGGGTGGGTGTTTATGAAAAACTCACCCGCAAGATGGATTTTATAAAATACACGAAATTATGTATTTTCACGTTAAATATTTCAAGATTTCCTTTAGATGCTTTGTATTTATAAAATTGTCATTTAGATAATACCATAACTACCCTTTCGCACAAATTTGGTCATATATATGTATTTGAATTCACAAACTCAGATTTGGATTGTACTTTCATCTTCTTATTCTTCACGAGAGATCTGAATTCCATTGCTCTCATCTTCAACAGAGATCGCAAAGATCATTCATAGTTCACTGTGATTTTCTTCAGTCGAACTCCGATCATCGCTCATCATCATCATCTTCGTGGAGAGATTTGAAGTTTTCCGGCGATTAGGTCACTGTGCTCGGTTGTTTGCACTGATATAAAATAAACAACAATGAAAAGTATGATATCAATCAATATATACTTTAAAAAATGGGAAAAAAATATCATTCTCCGTGATCTTAACACGGGAAATGGCCATTCTCCTGTATTCTAAAACGGGAAATGGCCATTCTACGTGATTCTTCGTGATTTTAACACGGAGAATGACATGCATTTTTAACACGGGGAATAGTCATTCTCCGTGATTTTAACACGGAGAATTACATTTTTGTGATTTTAACACGGAGAATGACTATTCTCCTGCATTTTAACACGGAGAATGGCCATTTAACATGGAGAATGACTATTCTCCGTCAATTTAACACGGAGAATGGCAATTCTCCATGATTTTAACACGGAGAATGACTATTCTTATGCATTTTAACACGGAAAATGGCCATTCTCTATCATTTAACACGAAGAATGGCTGTTCTCCGTAATTTTAACACGAAAAATGGCCATTCTCTGTCATTTTAACATGGAGAATGATAATACTCCGTAATTTTACAACGGGTGTGAAGATTGCGAATGGCTAGTCACTGACAAGTTTTTGAAGTAAGGTTTGAAGATTTTGGAGGAGAAAACCTAGAGTCGAAAGTGAGCAGCGTATGGAAGAAGAGGAAGAATCGAAACGTTTTTTTAAGAATAGATTTCGTGGGTGTTTTCAATAAATTAGAAGGGCAAAAAGATTATTTCGTACCCTTTTTATATATTTTTCACTAATTCTGGGCACGCGATAAAATATTATTTTGCGGTGGATTTTTCATAAAAACTTTTGCGGTTTTTTGGCATTTGATAAATTTTCCCTAAGCAAAATGACATGTCATTTTACATAAACCACCCTTATTTTATCAGGCAATATACAAGTGCTTTTGTGATTTAATATGTATATATATTAGAATTAGAAACATCTTGGTTAGGGGATGTAATAATCATTCTAAATGACGGTCGATATGACCACCTACACGGCGCCTAGACGCTATTTGACCGTTCTCCGCACCGCTTTTGTTGTAGGCGGAGGAGTGTACGGCCATGGGAGGTTTGACGGCGTAGACGGAGGTGAGACGCGGAGGCGGACGTCTAGGCAGAGCAATATCTGACTAAATCTTTTGGTAAAACAGTTTTGCAAACATTATGGACATATGGTTCACTTTTATAAGACTGAAACTTCATTAATCTTTATTCTACAACTTAGTCATACATAAGCGATATAGGCAGTAGGCAGATCCTCTCCACCGTGCACCCACCTACCGTCGTTTATAACCTTATCAAAAAACATCTTCTCCACCCACTCATTGACACGTGGGCCACGACAAAATTTTGGTCCATAAGTTGCACCCTAGGGAGTTTGCCAATACGAAACGATAGAATGATGTCCTAATCTCTCTGACACATGAACAATAGAATTAGAATTGTAAATTGTAATCACAAAATTGATACTCCACCTAGGGGTGTCAACGGATGGTTATCGGTACGGATATGATAGTATCTGTATCCGATTCGATATCCAAACGGATATCTCTTTTGACACATCGAATTCGTATCCGTCTAATTTAGCGGATATCGGATAATATCCGATATGCTAAACTTTTTGAATGTTATTATTCGAATATCCGAATCCGAAAATCGAAATATTAAAAATTTAGTTGTTATCCGAATATCCAAAAATCAAATCTGTTTGAGCCCTTTCATCTTCTGTTAAAAATTTCAAGAATGCTCAGCTGACTTGCTCTACATATTGCTATATTTGAACTATTTCATCTTCGTTGAAAAAATTTCAAGCATGCCCAATTTGAGACGGCCATATATATTGTTCTACATATTTGAGCACTTCCATTTTCTATTATAAACTATAATTAATATATATTACTATTATATATACATTTTATTATAATATAGTGGTAGAAAAGTAGTAAATGAATTAAATTATGTAAAAGTAAGTTGAGATTAAAATCCTTTAATCTTCTCTAGTAATTATTATATATTATATATACATTATACTATAATATATATATATATATATATATATATATATATATATATATATATATATATTTACTATTATATATATATATATATATATATATATATATATATATATATATATATATATATATTTATATATGGAAGCGGATCAAAGGCCCCGCCCGTGGAGCCCCGTCGGAGCCCCGCCCCCCCCCTGCACCATCGGATCGCGCGGGGCCCGCGTGGGGCCCGCCCCCGCCCGCGCGATCCAACGGCTAAGGGAGGGCGGGGCTTCGGCGGGGCTTCGGCGGGGCTCCGCGGACGGGGCTCCCGATCCGCTCCCTTTATATATATATATATATATATATATATATATATATATATATATATATATATTGGATATCCGATCTCCAATATCCAAAATTTGTAATTTAAAGTCGGATCGGATATTAATGGATTCGAATACCTTAATATCTGAATTCGTATCCGATAAAAGATATTGTCCAAAAATTATTCGAATATCCGAATCCTATATAAGAATATTTGGATAATATCCGAAAATTCGGATACGGAATCGAATCGGATTCGAATTTTCGACTATCCATTGACAGATCTAACTCCACCAATTTATATTCTTAGGTCTCTTCACTAGCATGAGTCAGACTAAACCATTCATCCTTCATCTCGGTAGAATATAAAATTAAAAAAAAAAGAATTATACCTAATTATTTTATCACCAATTTAGCTAACTTTCCAATTCCTTGATCTCCACATCTATAAAAAGCCTGATGTTTCTCGTGTCTATTTATGTCTATACACCATCATCAAGATGTCACGTTCCAAAACCAGAATGTACACAATGGCAATAAGACAACAGAAGTTGTTGTTCCGTTAGTGCTTATTGTTAGGGTTATATACTAAAAGTATCACTTTTGTAGTAACCTTATTTCCTTACATTTTGAATGAGAATCATATGGGCAAATGTTTGCATATTGTATTTGTTGCAAGTGTTAATGAAAATGTCTGATATTCTATATTGTAGATAATATGGTGTGTGGTGTCACACAGAAGATCATATTATCAGTTTCCTATGGAGTATATAAATAGTTCACAACCTAGATGGACTTGGACAATCTATTAGAAATATTGTAGTGCAATATGGTATTAGTCTATCTTGACTATAGGTTTACACTAGTACACTTTGTGTGTATTGAACAGGACCACTTGAGGTTGTTCTCTTTGTACTGACTACATAAAAGAACAAACACCTCTGTTATTATGGATGCTTGTGCTCTTAATCCGGATATAATAACGGACATGTATATGCAGTGTGCATTACTTTGACTCATAAAAGTGTGAGATTTATTATGGATCAACAACCTCTATGAATTGGGTAATAACATTGTATGTGTTGAGAATTAATAAGGGACTTTTAGTCCCACATCGGAATATGTAGTATATAGAGGAGCTAGACTCCCTATAAGTAGTGAAGTAGTCCATCAATAAAATCATCCAACCATTATTTTCTAAATGGTATCAGAGCCATAACTCTCTCTCTCTCTCTCCACAAAAAAAAATTAGCCGACCCCCCCCCCCCCCGACCCCCCACCCCCCACCCCAAAGTACCAGCCCCCCCGACCCCCCCACCCCCCGACCCCCCCCTCCCCCGAGGCAGTAGCCCAACCCGACCCCCCCGACCCCCCCCCCCCGACCCCCCGACCATCGGCGCCCTCCTTCCCGACCTCCAGCGGCACCCCCTTCCCAAACCCTAACCCTAGCCACCACCATGTCTAATCCTAGCCTTTCCATCTACTACAAACCCTAGCCGTAAAAAAAATGGCATATTTCGAAGACAGACGGTTGCCAAATACTTTATTTGCACCAACTCTGATCCTCACTTACGCCGTTTGGAACTAACAAATGCTTTATTTGTTATTCCTTCTTCACATTGGGATCTCTACATAGACTGATCATGTCTTCTCTGGTGACGTGACGTGTTCACTTTACATGCGCGCGCTGGTGCTGGCCAAGGTAGTAGCGTATTCGTAAAGTCTGTGCCGTCGAAGAAGACGACGAAGACGAAGAAGACGAAGAAGTTGGGGAAGTTGCCGACTCCGACGTCGAAGAAGCCGGAAAAGATGACGAATGGGGTTCACATTTGAAGAAGCCATGGATTCGATCAGTGGCAAACTGACGGCTGAAGAGATGAAGGCCTTGGTTGATGATATCTTATCAAAAAGATTAACCGAGGCAACCCCACGTGTGATCCATACTGATGTGGATCCGTCTCCTTACAAAATAGGGAAATTTGAGAAGCTGGAGACGAAGTTGGAAGGGACGTCCAACTACTTGAAGTGGTCGTGGCAGGCGATGCGGACACTGAAGGGACGTGGCTTGGTTGGCTATGTCACTGGCCAAGCCAAGGCGCCAGTCGATCACTCCGCAAAGGAGTTTACTGTTCGGAAGATTGTCAACAACGTCATGGCTGGATGGTTGACTGCCTCATTAACCGACCAGGTGTCGGGCAATATCGAGGCAAAGGAGGCTGCTACTGATATATGGCAAACTCTAAAAGATATGTACTCTGGCTCCGGCAACCCTATACGAGTCTTTCAACTGCAAGATGAACTCGATAGGGTGGCCCAAGACGAACATACCATCTCTGAGTACGCAGCCCTATTGAAGAAGTACTGGTCTGATCTGGATCATTATGATCCTCTTGGGATGGAATATGCACAAGTCGAACCGGCATTCGCAAAGTACTTTCAGACGTTCCTGGCTTATATTTTTCGGCAGCGTATGATAAAATTCCTGAAGGGACTACACCCTGTATTTGAGCAGATACGGAATATCCTCCTATCCCAACCCACGCTTCCGACCTTGGAAGAAGCTATAGCCGTCATGACACAGGAAGAAGCTCGAATGAAGTTGATGCCCAACAAGGGCTCCTATCAGGGGGAGTAAGCCACGGTTGAAAAGTCTGCCCTTGCTGCCTTCAATCAACCTCCATCTATGGGTAGTGTTTGCCACAATTATGGTGACTCCGGACATTACATCCGATTTTGTCCAAAACCCTTGCACAATCAGTCTAATGATCGAGGACGGGATCGTGGAGGCCGACGTGGTAGTAGAGGAGGATATGCTGGTAGAAGGGGCGGACACAAATCAAATCTGGGGGAGGAAGGGGGAGAGAATCAACTAGCTGAAATAACCCCGCTTGAACGGGAGTTCCTTGAGAAGTTGCGAGGCACAAAGCTGGGTTCGGTCGACAGTCCTGGGGCGTCTTCGACCTCGGAAGATCACATCACTTGTTTTGCCCAAACCAGCACCGGTAATTCTGTACGTGCTCTTGTATCTGTCCATCAGCCAGGCTGGATTATGGACTCTGGGGCATCTCGCCATGTCACGGGGTCCCGTGGTGCGTTTTAGGACTATACTCACCTACCATTGCCGGAGAGTATTCAGACCGCTGATGGTATATCCAGCCTTATAATGGGTAAAGGCACTGTCGCATGCACCCCTTCCATCACTCTAACCAATATCTTACATGCTCCGTCTTTTCCTGTCAATCTTCTATCAATTAGTGCTATTATACTTGACCTTAACTGTACTGTTTCCTTTGACATTCCTACGGTGACTTTTCAGGAGAAAAGGACAGGACGACGACTTGGGACTGGCACATGGCATAAGGGGCTGTGGTATTTAGACAGGACTGGACTGGACTGGACAACGCATTGGCATCCTTGGTAGCAGACGCACCACCAGAAGCTTCATGTCGCAGTGTTGAAGCCGACTTGCTACTCCACCACCAGCGTGTCGGTCATTCCTCTTTTAAAGTTATTAGTCGAATGTATCCGTCCTTATATCAAAGGGCTAATAAAGAGAAGTTATTTTGTAATGCTTGTGAGTTGGGAAAACATACCAGAAGCTCGTATGTGAGTACGGGGAATAGTAGTTCAGCTGCTTTTGACATGATACATTCGGACGTTTGGGGCCCTTGTCCTACAATCGGAATTATCGGCTTTCGATGGTTCGTCACCTTTATTGACTGTTATACCCGCGTGACATGGGTCTACCTTATGAAGAATAAAAGTGACGTCTTTGAGGCCTTTCGGGACTTTCATCGACGGGTGGAAACACAATATGGCGCTAAAATTAAGTGTTTCCGGTCTGACAATGGGACGGAGTATACTAATAAGCGGATTGCTGAGTATTTTTCCACTCATGGAATACTACATCAAACTTCATGTACTTATACTCCGACACAAAATGGTGTGGCTGAACGAAAGAACCAACACCTGCTGGAAGTCGCACGGACGATGATACTGGCTATGAATGTCCCGAAACACTTGTAGGGGCAGGCTATATTGACGGCCTCTTATCTCATCAACAGAATGCCATCTCAAGTATTGGACTGGAAGACACCGTTGGAGATGCTTACTGGGGCAACTACATACACTGTTCCACCGAAAGTTTTTGGATGTGTGTGTTTTGTCCAAGATAATAGGCCAGGCATTGGCAAACTGGATCCTAGGGCAATTAAATGTGTCTTTGTCGGTTATACGGCGACTCAGAAGGGATATGCATGTTAGAGTCCAGTCGAGCGGAAGATGTTTGTAAGCATGGACGTTACCTTCAGAGAACTCGAACCATACTATGGTTCGGATGAAGGTTCAGCATTTTGTGACACACCTAACACAGATGGTGTTAGATATGAGGGGAAGATAATAAGCCCAAATGTGGTCGTCGGATCGGTGTTTCACTTAACAAAATTCCAGGAAAATTGGCTTTTGAAAATAAAACAAGAAAAAGTACAAGAAGTACAAATTTGATTCTGGGAAAGTATTGTTGTGGAAGTTTGATCTGTAAATGATCACTTTGTTCCTTGGACCATACGATGATAATGAAGATCACTGCTTGAAGATGAACAGTTGGAAGAACTAAGTCACCAGAAAGGTATCGACGCACTTGGGCACTGATGGCGAGGCCGAATGCTTTCCTGCTTTGCTTCACTCTGTTCTGAAAGAAAGGTTGAAGAAGAATGCTCTGGAGAAAAAATCTCTGAGTTCTAATCTCTCTGTTTTCTCTCCTCCTGTCTCTCTCTGTCCCTCTCTGTCTCTCTATCTCTCTCTCTCTCTGTGTTATGTGAGAAAAATAAGTCTATTTATAGACTTGGGCTCTTGTGCGTAAAAACTCAGCAAAAGTTCTGTCTTTACGCTAACAACTGTCACCCATGACCGAGGTCATCTTCTGCATAAGTTGACACGTGTCCCATCATTTCAGTAAGAATAGGATGCACGTACACACGTTCTTCGAAATATGTGGCATGAAAGCCATGTGGGCAAACCACGTTCCAAATTGGTCAGAAAGAATAGGGCGTAAAAACAACCCAAATATACTCTGAGCGTAAATCAGTAGACTAGGCGTAAAATAGCCCTGATATGGACTTCCCGCGTAAAGTGGTTGTTAAATAAACTTGAGCGTAAAAGTAGCTCAAATAAACTTTACGCACACGTCAACTTTCGAGCGTAAAAACTCATATAGTCTCCATGCGTAAAAGAAGTCATACTGCGAACGTAAAATAGCTCAGTCCACATACTAATCGACAACATTGGTCTCTGTGTAAAACAAATCCCTTCGAATTCTGTGGTATATGCCATTATTAAGTCTTCATGTCAGACTTTGCATTAAATGCAAGACTTGACAGCTTTGTCCCGCGTAAAAGTGGTTTAGCATCTCTGGCGTAAAACCATTAGCTTAGACCCGAGCGTAAAGTAGCTAGCCTCTCTTTGGCGTAAAATAGATCATTTTGAGTGGAATGACCCATCTCTTTGACCCATTCTATGAAGCACTTTTTACGCTCCTACAAGACCCCCTTCAAAGTTTTCAAATATCCTCAAAATTTGAAACACTTTGAACAGAAGCGTAAAAGTCAGGATTTGACCAATCAGCGTAAAAGTCGGGATACGCAACAGTTATCCGCGTAAAAGTGGGGATATCCAACAGTCGGCGTAAAATCTGGAATTTGAACCGTTTTGAAAATTCCCTATAAATAGGGTTCTTCGGGGAGAGAGGGAACTTTACTTTGTTTCTTTGCTCTCATAATCCCAAACCTTCTCGAACTCTCTTCTTCCTCTCGCATTCCATTCGATGGCCCCCAAGAAGTCCGTCGTCGGCAGTAGCAAAGGCAAGAAGCCCGCCGCCGATTCTTCCTCGATCGACCGTGCACAAACCCTTGTCCGGTCATCAGCCGCATCTCATCAAAGTCATCCCGCCGTGGCTCCTCCAATGAGGGGTAAAGCACTCCCTTATGGCCGTAGAATCCTCATCGGAGAAAAAATAGACCAAAGATCTTTTGTTTCACGTCCACGTTGTACGTGTTAGCGTAGAAACTGAGATAATCAAAATACGCCCACGTTATACGTGTCGGCGTAGGATTAAACAAGAATATGCCCACGTTTATACGTGTTAGCGTAAAATATGCTCACAAATGTGCTAGCGTAAAAAAATGAAATACGCCCACATCTAATGTGTTAGCGTAAAACTAAAATACGCCCACAAATATGCCAGCGTAAAATTTGAAATACGCCCACGTCTAATGTGCCAACGTAAATCTCCCAAATGAAAAAGACAAAAGACTTTTTACATTTAGGAAACTCTTTACCTTTTATGTGTAAAATTCAGACCAATTTATCTGCATCAAATTAGTTTTTCACTAACTTGATTTTTTTTTCTTTTTGCAGTGGACTTGCAAATTTACCCTCTCGCAGAAGTCTTTGGCTCATCGGTTGGCATGTTGGGTTCAAATTATCTGGAGAATTTGTCTCACGTATCATTTCCTCAATCAAACCCTGACTACCCTATAGAGAGGGCACAATTGATAGCAGCTCAAGGGGATAGGATGTTACTATCCATGATAAACGGAGAATTGTTGAGTTCACTAGATGGACAACAATTTACAAAACTGACCTTCTTGTTTGGGGATGCAATTGACTGTAAGTCCCAGACACACCCCAAGAAGGAGTCTTGGGTATTCAAATTTGGAGATAGGGTCTTGTATCTTCCGGATATGGACAGAGATTATCCTTTGTCAGCATTCGTCCATGCTACCCACCCTCGCCAAATGCTGTGGAATTTGACTCCCAGCAATCATGGAAGACCGGGTAGAATTGTTTTCAAGAGGGAGCATGCCAATGATATGGGATATTTTGCTAGTGTTCCCAATGGCGGTGTTACTTCTATTTTTGGCCTCATGCTAGGATCTAATCCTAGTGAAGATTCAGGTTTAATACAACTAGTACAGACCCAGATGTTCGTCAACAAATTTATGAGGGCTGCTGTATTATATCCCCAAACAAATCCCAGACTGCCGGGATGGTTGACTCCATTCAACCAGAACTGGATCTAGATAAGTATTTGGATGATGAAGAACTTCGAGACAGAGCTAAAGGACATTGGCTTATATGAAGCGATAGCTTCCACCAGTCAGGGTATTCCCCCGAATGGAAACTTATTTCTGGCTTTGATGGAGATATACATAAGTTCAACTGGAACTTTTGCAACCCCGAAAGGTGAAATGGGCCTTGCTCTTCATGAGATGCAGTTTATTTCGAAGCTGCCAATGGAGGAAGCCCCATATGAAGAATGCGTTCCCTCCAACAGGGAACTTGCTGAAATCAGAGAAGCTAACCCTCAGTTGATTGAGGTATATGAAGAATTGAAGTGTCACTACATGATTTGTACCACAATGCATGAAAGTACATCTCATTTGGCATACATCAACAAGTGGACGACTTATCTCTTCTTCCATAAGGATAAGATATCCAAGGAAGACAAAGAAAGGTTTCAGGAAAACAAAGCTCCGGTAATCAACATAGATTCGACAATCCCCTCTAACAAAATTCGGGATATGATGATTGCCTACAAATTCCCGAATAAATATCTGTCTACAAAGACTGAGGAAATTCCCTGCCGGAACTGAAGCCTTGAGCTTCCTTAGATGTAGTCAGAAAATCTCTAGGAGAGCTTTGCTGGCAGGCTTTCTTTCTTTATGGCTGAGAAGATGGGTTGTGCCGGGTATTGGTACTGTTGACAGAATACACCGTAGCATACTATGGCCAGCAGTACGCTTGGTTTTTAAAGTCAGAATTAACCTGTTATCGGCCATGGTGTGCCGAGTAAATGCAGGTTTAAGGACTTTCGGTGAGGAGATAATCAATAATGCTCCTCATCGGAACGTTTTCCCCAGGATAGAAATGCCCTATACTTATTTGATGGGCTGGTTGTTGCACCACAACTGCAACCTGTTGCCACCAGGCCTGGAAGATAATGAGGAGGCCTTCCTCCAAAAATTTAGCAAAGCTACATGGACTGCTACAACTGTGGCAGATACCCGGACAGTTCTGAACTATTCTTATGGTTGGAACTTCTTCTGTACCCGGCCGCAAGTTCCAGCAGATTGCTTCGGCATTCAGTTTGAAGATGAAGTCGAAGGAAGAGTTGTATTGCCACGATCAGTCTTTAGATGGCTTCAGTGCATCAGACCTCTCACCTGATGTACAGAAATGAAGATAATTGTGCATTTGAACCATATCTACCTAGTAGGTTCGCTTGCCACTTTGGTACGACCAACTTTATGTTGGTAACCCTTCTATTAATTTCCGTCACTATGGGAAACTACTTGACGGTGCTAGGGGTTGGAGATATTTCAATACTGCTCGGACTGGTGCTAAATTTAGAGTCTCAACCGCCACCAGTACTACAGAGCTACGTATACTTCATATCTATGCTCACTTTTATGCTTCCATTCGTTCTTTCACCCACGGCTACAATATGAGAGGTAGTCTAAGGTGGCCAAAAGAAGGAAATATTAAGGAACCGGTCAGGATACCAGCAAACATCCCTGACGATACTGGCATTCCAGATCCCTATCTAGAGGTTATCCCTACAGGAGTTGGGGAACCAGCTGCAGAATCTATTGTCATTGGCAAAGGCCGAAAAAGAAAACAAAGTGCAGCCGTCACATTTCCAGAGAAAACTCCGAAAAAGAAGAAGAAGTCTACCACTAAAGGGCCTTCCAAACCAAGAGCCCTTACTCCAGAAGATGACACCTTAGTTGAAGAGGATCATTTTATTGGTTCTTCTCCAGTCCATCCAGGAGAAGGATCTTCAGCCCCTCCACCAGTAGCAACACCAAAAGCTGTAACACTTTTGTCTCCTGGATGCCTTAGCTCCTTGCTCTATTTATCTTTATCAACCAAGGCGTAAGTTACGGGGGGTGTTACTGCTGTATCCACTACTGATCGAGACCGTATTCCATCAGATGAGCCGGCTCTTGACCTCGATGATGATGACTGGAATGGCGATTATGATTCATATCTTGAACAAAATGCACATATTCCAGGTATCATACAAAATCTATACGAAATTATATATCATGATTTTGTATATTAACTTATTTTGTTCATTTTGTAGATATTATCATTGCACCAAAGCTTGTGGCTCCTCCTCTTCAAGAAGAAGACATCTATGAAGAAAATGAGGAATCTGAGGAGAAAACTTCTTCTTCCGAAGAAAAAGATGCTGAAGAGGAGGGAGTACAACAACCTGAGATAGAACCTCAAGAAGAACATCCTCCATCACTTGAGGCACAACAAGCACAACCTGAAATGTCCTCTCCTGCTGAGGATCAGCACCAATAAGAGACTACAGTAGACCTCACTGTAGGTGATAATGGAGCTGTTGAACCACCAACTGAAACTGGGGAAGTTGTAATAACATCTTCTACTATTGCTACTGATCTAGTATCAGTTTCTGATAAGCCAATGCCAGAACCTGAACTAGCTCCCGTAATTGTCACCACATCCACCAATATTACTGCCGCCAGAACTCCAGAAACGGTTGGAGTAATAAATATTGAAGACATTACTCCTGAAGCTCTTGGGAACCAATTAGTTATGACAGCAGTGACAACAACAGCTCCATCTCAGCCTGTTGTTACACCAATGGTATCTGTAGATGTCGGAGATACAATCCCTGAAGCTTCTAGGGATCAATTGGCGATGACAGTAGTAACAGCAACGACTTCATCTCATCCTGCTATTGCACCAACAACATCTGCTCCCGGTCTCCAAAGAAGAGATCTATTAGATATTGCTGCCACACCAAGCTCCAGCATAGAAATGAATCTCCTAGTTGAGATTCATACTGAAACCTTTTATAAAATTCTGGCAACCCTGATAAAAATGGTCCTGAATAAGGGCCTCAGTTATGAGATTTTGAAGGCAGCAATGGCTTTGACCATCAAGAACGTTGCTATGTTCAATGATGCTGAGAGAGCTGCAGCATTGGAGAAAATTGTGGAGGATCTTGAACAGCCGATCAGAGAATATCTCAAGCTGTCAAGTGAGACTGTTGAAAGTCTCATCCAGGAGGAATATGATGCCTTAACGGCTGATTATCTTGCTCAGGAGACCACGTATAATGAAGCTCTTCATGAACATAGTCTGAAGGTTGCCAAAGAGAAAGCCTTTTTGGCTGGAATAAAGCTCGCACTGCATGGTCACAGAGTAGCTTATGATGCTTTGAATATAGATATTCAGAATAAAAATGATAAAATCCATGAAGTTGAGGCTGAGTTAGCTCGCTTGAAGGCTGAAAGGGAAAAGATGATCGACACTCGAAATTTGCACCTCACTCAGAGCTCCATTTTAGAAGAACAAGCCTTTGGGGCTGAATCAACCATCAGAACCCTTGATGAAGCCAAGGATAATCTGATAATCACCTTTGCTGGAATTTCTTGTATTTGCACTCCTGAAGCTCGCCGTGCTGAGGCTACCAAGAAAGTTATGAACTCTCGTGACAAGCGGCTAGAAGAACTACAGAAGTTGCTTCAAGATGTTTCAGCTCCACCTTAAAAGATTGCTTTGTCATCTTTATCTTATCCATTTTGTAGTGTTTTGGAATGAATGAAATATTTATTTTTTGATCCTATCATTTATTTGGAATTTAAACGATATGTATGAGATAGAAAATACTTATCAGAGGTAATATGGACATGACAAGTCTTTTAAACTCAATGATTTATATCTATCCAGAGGTAATATGGACATGATAGATAATGAAATCTTGTTTTCTGTTTAGAGTATACAATACTATCAGAGGTAATATGGACATGACAGCATGTAAGAACTTAAAGAAAAGTAGATTAATATCGATACAGAGGTCAAATCGACATGATAGATAGGAAAAGCAAGCAAATTTAATATTTATTCAGAGGTTATAAGAACGTGATAAATAATAAATCCAACTTTTTGTACCAACTGGTAAGATAGAAGATCAAAATTCCTCTCCAAAGAGACAAGTAATCAGCTTAACCAAACCTTGGTAGCTGGAGATTAAGAAGACAGATGTCATTGAAGATATATGAAAGAAATGAATGAACCAACATGGCTCAAGGGTCATTCTCAAATAGCTCGGATTCACCATCAGTTTGAACCATGTAAGCTACAAATATTTGCTCAGATTCGTCATATGAGGAACGAAACATATCAGATTCGATGAATTGAATTTCTTCTGAATCCGATGATTGTGAAGAGTTAGAGGAGAATTCTTCTTGTATGTCGTCATTAAATATGTAGGACGGATCATATCCCAACCCATGACGAGTCTTCTGGTAAAACGGATCACCACATAATGGTAGTCGTCTACCCTTGCCTTGATTGAGACCTTGCATAGTCTTCAAATCGTATCCCATATTCTGGATAATCTTGATAGATTGTTAACTATATTTGTCAATTCGAATTCTTTCTTTATCTTTATCTTTCAGATCATCTATCTGAGCAACAGGAATATTTTTAGCCAGGCCAAACATAATTTGGCGCTTGTTTTTCTTATCAGACGGAACCACGAAATAAGATTCTTCGTGACGTCTATAAGTTACACAAGCTTGCGATGGAGCAACTACAGGAAGAAGATATGGAGAAGATGTTAAGAACTTTTGAGCATAAAGTCCAACATCGACATGAGGAGGAAAAGAATTTTCCTTATGATCAATGTATAATGTTTCCTCTGGTTCTATGTCGTCTTTATATTGATGACTTTGATTATCAGAAGATAAAGTCATTCTTTCAATAAACTTGACAGTCATATACTCGAAAAGGAAATCTTCATTGATATCAAAAAGTACAGAATGATCAATATTTACATCATTTACAATCTGATTGCTACACTTCGGATTAATCACAAATGGGCCATTATCCATCTTCTGCGTAGTTTTGCTAAGATTGACAATCAATGGTGGTTCTGGATCATTCGTACAAGAAGTATGCCCTTTGACCTTGATCATAAAAGGTTGAACTTGGCTTTTAACAGAAATATTTACTGATTCCTCAGATGAAGCTTGAGTTCTTCCTTTAACCTTGATTATCAAAGGTTGATCATTGACAGATTGGGATTGAATTCGTCCCTTGACTATGATCTTCAAAGGTTGCTCTTTTGGCAGATCTTCATTAATAGACTGATCTTCAGTATATGATTGATCTTCAGCTATGTCTGAATCTCTTTCACATGCTCTTGTTTATAGAGCCTTGAATCAGAAAAATAGGCTTCGACACCCTTGAAAGGATTGATATCAGCAAACTCAGTCTTCACAACTCCTTGGGAATCCACATAATTGAAGCATTGATGGAGAGTTGAAGGCACCATATTATGTTCATGAATCCACGGTCTCCCCAAAAGGATATTATAGGATACGTCTGAGTTGATAACATAGAAGGTTACCATAGTTCGAAGATCACCAATCTGAATCTTCAGACGAATCTTTTCCAGTGGTTTACTCTTGCCAGAGTTAAAACCAAATATCGTAGTTGTAGCGCCCCGCTTTCGATAGGCAACGGAACTTCATAATATACTAGCGCCGAGTCAGATCGGCCGGGAACTTAGATGTCCATCTGACTCGATCGCTAAGCTTGGTAAACGATAACGCCTTGCGGCATCGATTCAATTCGATTTGGACGAAAGATACGAGAATCGATCCAACTAATGGAACGACTTTTGTTGGAACAAGTCCTAGATGCAGCGGGCTGCGTCTCGGCGAGTGAGCTCTCTATAAGAGTCCCTTCGACGGGACCGGGCCGCTGTATGGTTTTCTTGGATCTTTTGTCGCTGGGCTTGATGAAGTGCTTTCGCGTCGTTTTCATGGATGCAATTACAATTTCGATACAAGGGGAAAAGAAGGAATTCTAACAAAGCGTTGGTGCCATTACAGGAGCTCGCATAACTAAGGATTGACGTTGCGTAGCGCTTGGACGATCGGCACGAAGCAAAGTAATCGGTGGGTGATTCGGCCTTCTTTTCTATTCTGTCTCGCCAACTTATTCTTTGCTTCGAATCCATTCAAATCGAACGATGCCAAGTTAATTGCATGCCAATCCACTAAGTCAAGAACTCGGGAAAAACGTATCGATTTACAAATACAAGTTTTTCACATAAACCAGAAAGTTTAAGGTTTACGGAAAAAGATAGACTATTTCAAGTGCTGCTAAATATTATGAAACGTTGAACATGAGTTATGATGCCTCGGACAATTTGGTGCCTACGGGACGCTAAATCGAGTATATGGCTTCGGGGAAAATGAATCGATGCATGAGTTGCCGTAAATGATAATGTCGTTGGATACTGTCCGCGCTATACAAAACGGTTTGCATTCATTAAACTGTTCGCACATAGGCATGGTCATGGACAGCTTGTGCACAAGTTCGTTTCCTCGAAACGGTATCCGGGGCATCGGAACCGATTCGTCCTAGGGGGAATAATTTATCGTGCTTCGACGCGAGGCATGCGGGACCTTCAGTAAGGCTTGCAACCTAGGCTGAAAGGGTAGCGTCGCATGCCAATTTCGATTAAGTCCCTAGTGGTGCGTAGCACCAATGACCGCATATAAGATAGTTGCATGCTCACCTATTGTCTTATGCAGGGTAAATATTATCTCTGTTTTCATGCAGGGACGAGCACGACCGTGGTAAAAAATATGAAAATTGCGATGTTATACTGTATGCTTTATTACTCAAAGACGGCTATCGAATATGAACTGAATTGATTTAGTTCTAATAGAAAGACAACTCTAAAGCATGCCTACCCTAACAATCAGAGTCGGTTTAGACGAGTTGGTTCGTCTCGTCCACTTAGCAAGTGTGCTAATCCCCTCCCCCAATTTCCCCAGGTGCGGCGGGCGCTCCAACCTAAAACGAAGCTGAAGTGCGGAGAGGCGTTTTGAAGCTCTTCCTATGCTGAAGTATTTTGAAGCCAATTCAAGTCGACGGCTTATGTATAAAGGGGCGAATGTATGGGACGGCAAGCGTAGTTCAGGCAACTTGTCGAATGTATTTTCTTTCTGTTTTCAATCAATGTAGCCGCAACGGCATCCAATATAAATTACGACTTGCACTTCGTTGCAAGCTATGAATGAAAAGCATTTCTATCTTTCTACACTGCGTCTTATATTCTGATGTGATTTGTGAAGTTTTGACTTGGCATATTAATATCAAAATCAAAAGATAACCATTTGAGAACTTGTCATCTTGCCTTGTACGAGCGCAACTCCGGGCTCGTGCGGCATCACGCCTTAGCGAGGACGATCGAATCGGCAAAGTAACACCGGGGACGAACGGTTTGTCGACTCGGGGCGTGACAAATTGGTATCAGAGCATAGTTATGTTTCCTCGGATTTGCGAAAGATGTTTCATTGTTGGAATGTCCGTTGCGATGGCTCGATTGAATGCTTGTCGGCATGCTGCGTGAAATACAAGTTCCATACAGGTAAGCCCGTGATATTTTTGAAAAATACTAACGGGTTTACACTGTTTGTAGGAATGACTAAGCGAGATAAGAAAATTGCCGGCGCAACAACACAAACCGTAGATAGTACGTCGAGCACAAAAAGTACTGGCCCAAGCGAGATGACTATGGAGAAGATGCTACAGTTGATGGAACTGCAGCAGCAACAGCTTCAGATGCAATTCAAAGCCCAATTTGATGCGCAGCAGAAGCAGATGTCCACCCTGACTGAGATAGTGAGCAGGATGGCGGACGATACCAAGGCATCGGATGCGGCACTCGAGGAAAAGCACGGTGATCAAGAAGAAGACGAGGAGGAAGAAGTCTCCCCGCAAATGATAAGCTCTCCTTCCATGCTCAAAGTGAAGGAGTTTCGCAAAATGAACCCGTCGAAGTTCAACGGCCGAGCAAAGCCCGACGTGATAGTAGGATGGCTCGCAGAGATGGAGGACTTGTTCGATCTCCTCTGCATCAAAGGGTCCCAAAGGGTGGCCTGTGCGGCGCTGCAATTACAACTAAGAGCACACGACTGGTGGGCGGCGAAGAAACAAGAGATCTGTGAAACCGGTGCCAACAAAAAGATTTCTTGGAAAATGTTCAAGACAGCCTTCCTTGAGCAGTACGTTCCTCGTGCCATCCGTCGACAGAAGGCGGATGAATTCATGATGTTGAGGCAGGGGAATATGAGTGTTGAAGACTATGATGCAAGCTTCTCGAAACTTGCAAAATTTGTCGACGCCTTTCTACCCAACAAAGAAGAATGGTGCGAGCGTTTTCAGCAAGGCCTCAACGATGAACTGCGTAGGGACGTCATGAACCAACGGTGCCAAACTTATCGTGAATCCTACGAAGCCGCACTTGATAGCGAGCGGATCTTTGGCCGTATGTCACAAAGGGCCGTGCCCGTCGTTCGCAACAACTTCAACAAGCGTCCTAATGACGCTGGAGGATCGGGAGTACCAAAGCGCCCAAATACGTCTAAGAATTGTGGTCACTTTGCCACAGTACATAGTGATGTATGCGACAAGCGTGGGCATCGAGCACCTGATTGTAGACTGAGAACATGCTTCAAGTGTGACGTGGTAGGCCACATAGCAACATTTTGCCCGCAGAGAGTTCAGAATCAACATAACCCACCAAGGAACATTCCGAATCCGTATAAAGCGCTGACACTGTATGGCGCAAATACGGTGCCCGTCAATCAACAGAATCATCGCCATGGGGCTCAAGGCCGAGTTTATGCATTAACTCGGGACGAGGCGTACGCGTCCGATACGGTTGTAACAGGTATATTACTCTACAAAGATATACCTGCTCGAGTCCTATTCGATTCGGGTGCGACGCATAGCTTTATATCTGCTGATTATGCGAAAGAAAATAAAATAACCATGCAATCACTAGATATAAATATTAGCGTTAGCACTCCGTCGGGAGTCGATATGCCTGCAAACTTTATTTGTAGGGATGGCCACATTTGCGTCGGGGGAAGATATCTATCCTTGGATGTCGTCGTGCTAGACATCAAAGATTACGACATAATCCTGGGTATGGATTGGTTGGGCGCTTGTCGTGCAACGATCGAGTGCGCGGAGAAGAGAGTGGTATTTTGTCTTCCTGGCGAGACAGAGTTCTCATATTCATGCGGTACGGCCTCGAAGACGGCGATGATGGTATCGGCAATCTCGGCAAGGCGTATGCTGCGTTCCGGCTACGCAGGATACTTGGCATCAGTTCGAGACACGCGGATGGATAATACAAACACAATACAGACAGATGTTGTGGCAGACTTTCCCGACATTTTTCCTGACGAGATGCCCGGGATGCCGCCGGATCGAGAAATTGAATTCAGCATCGACACCTTTCTGGATACACGGCCGATATCAAAGGCGCCTTACCGAATGGCTCCAGCAGAACTGAAGGAGCTGAAGGTGCAATTACAAGAGTTGCTAGACCACAGATTTATTCGCCCTAGCGTCTCTCCGTGGGGAGCTCCCGTATTATTCGTAAAGAAGAAGGATGGGTCGTTGTGGCTATGCATCGACTATCGGGAACTCAATAAAGTGACCGTGCGAAACAAGTATCCTTTGTCGCGAATCGACGACTTGTTTGACCAACTGCAAGGTACGTCAGTATTTTCAAAAATCGATCTTCGCTCAGGCTATCATCAATTGAAGATCAAGTCCGACGACGTATCGAAGTCTGTCTTTCGCACTCGATATGGTCATTACGAATTCCTCGTCATGTCGTTCGGTTTGACGAATGCCCCGGCCGCTTTTATGGATCTGATGAACCGAGTCTTCCGACCTCAAATAGATAAATTTGTAGTTGTATTCATCGACGATATCCTTGTCTACTCAAAGAATCGGGAAGAGCACGCGGAACATTTGAAGACGGTACTGCAGATTCTGCGTGAAAATAAACTATATGCCAAGCAGAGCAAGTGCGAGTTCTGGATGAGTAGCGTAACATTTCTCGGGCACGTAATCTCTGCCGAAGGTGTCGCGGTGGACCCAAAGAAGATTGATGCGGTGGTGGATTAGAAACGACCTGCCTCGGCTAGCGACATTCGGAGTTTCCTAGGCTTAGCGGGCTACTACCGTAGGTTCGTGCGAAGCTTTTCAAAACTAGCGTCGCCTCTGACTCGCCTCACCCAGAAGGGAGTAATATTTGAATGGAGCGATGACTGTGAATCCAGCTTTCAAGAGTTGAAGCAACGGCTCGTCTCAGCTCCAATCCTTGCACTTCCAGACGGTCCAGAAGGCTTTCAGATATTCAGCGATGCGTCGGGAACTGGCCTCAAGTGCATACTCATGCAGAGAGACAAAGTTATCTCCTACGCTTCACGGCAGTTGAAGCAGCACGAGAAAAACTATCCGACGCACGACCTAGAATTGGCGGCGATCGTCTTTGCGTTAAAGTTATGGCGGCACTACCTCTATGGTGTAGCATGCAGAATCTACACCGATCACAAAAGCCTGAAGTACTTATTTATGCAACGGAAACTCAACCTACGACAGCGACGTTGGCTTGAACTCATAAAAGATTACGAGCTAACGATCGAGTATACACCGGGCAAGGGAAACGTGGTGGCCGATGCACTTAGCAGAATGTTTATGGGAACACTGGCCATAAACAAGGAAATACGACGAGACCTTGAAGCGATGGGTATCGAACTCGGAATTGAGTATCGACACCTGTACCTAGCTCAACTGAAGTTAGGATCGAGCCTGCTTAGCAAGATAAAGACCGCACAGGAGGACGACTCATTCCTGAAGAAGATGCACGAGCTGATTTCAACGGGAAGGGCGACTGACTTTGCGGAAGACGGAGACGGGATGATACGATTAAAGGGAAGGCTCTGCATTCCTGAAACTGCCAAACTCAGAAAAGAAATTCTGACGGAGGCGCATTATGCGAAGTACTCGTTACATCCTGGAAGCACCAAGATGTACAAGGACTTGCGCATAAACTTTTGGTGGCACGGCATGAAGAAAGACGTGGCTACGTTCGTATCGCAATGCATGGCGTGTCAGCAGGTGAAGGCGGAACACCAGAGGCCCGGCGGAGAGCTGCAGAACATCGCCATTCCCGAGTGGAAGTGGGACAATATCTCGATGGATTTTATTGTGGGATTTTCGAAGACGCCGCGGGGGAATGACACGATTTGGGTCATTGTTGATAGATTGACCAAGTCGGCTCACTTCATCGCAATTAAAGTAGGATGGAGCGTCGATCGGTTAGCGCAAATCTACGACGATGAGATTGTTCGACTGCACGGGGTGCCGGCCTCAATAATTTCGGACAGAGACGGGCGATTCCTATCGCATTTCTGGACGAGCCTCCAAGCGGCGATGGGGACCAAACTGAACTTTAGTTCGATGTACCATCCCCAAACAGACGGTCAGACGGAGAGGGTCAATCAGATCTTAGAAGATATGTTGCGTCTGTGTGCGATCGACCTAAAGACTAGTTGGGATACGAATTTGCCGCTTACGGAGTTTGCGTATAACAACAGTTATCAGTCGAGCATTCAGATGGCTCCATACGAAGCGCTCTACGGGAGAAAGTGTCGTTCGCCGATATGCTGGGATGAAGTCGGAGAGCGACAAGTGCTTGGACCGGAACTGGTGGAGCAGGCCGTCGAAAAGGTCCGCTTGATTCGAGATAGACTTCGCATCGTACAAAGTCGACAAAAGAGCTACGCAGATCTTCGTCGACGACCGCTAGAGTTCTTGGCCGGGGACCATGTGTTTCTGAAAGTAACGCCCATGCGCGGAGTGATGCGGTTCGGCGTTAAAGGCAAATTGAGCCCGAGATTTGTAGGCCCCTTCGAGATCATTGAGTGAGTTGCGACGGTTGCTTATCGGATCGTACTACCTCTTACTTTAGCCGATGTGCACGATGTTTTCCACGTTTCACAACTTCGAAAATACGTGCACGATCCAAGTCATGTGGTTAGCTTCGATCAGTTGGAGCTACGTACTGACTTGTCTTACTCGGAGGAGCCTATTCAAATTTTGGACCGCAAGGAAAAGGTGCTACGAAATCGGTCAATGTCCTTGGTCCGCGTGCTTTAGCGGAACCATACAGTCGAGGAGTCGACATGGAAGATGGAGGCGGAGATGAAAGAGAAATACCCTGCGTTGTTTGTCTAAATCAAGGTCAGACCCTTGTTCTTAAGTTTCGGGATGAAACTTTTTCTTAGTGGTATATTATGTAGCGCCCCGCTTTCGATAGGCGACGAAACTTCATAATATGCTAGCGCCGAGTCAGATCGGCCGGGAACTTAGATGGCCATCTGACTCGATCGCTAAGCTTGGTAAACGATAACGCCTTACGGCATCGATTCAATTCGATTTGGACGGAAGATACGAGAATCGATCCAACTAATGAAACGATTTCTGTTGGAACAAGTCCTAGATACAGCGGGCTGCGTCTCGGCGAGTGAGCTCTCTATAAGAGTCCTTTCGACGGGACCGGACCGTTGTATGGTTTTCTTGGATCTTTTGCCGCTGGGCTTGATGAAGTGCTTTTGCGTCGTTTTTATGGATGCAATTACAATTTCGATGCAAGGAGAAAAGAAAGAATTCTAACAAAGCGTTGGTGCCATTGCAGGAGCTCGCATAACTAAGGATTGACGTTGCGTAGCGCTTGGACGATCGGCACGAAGCAAAGTAATCGGTGGGTGATTCGGCCTTCTTTTCTATTCTGTCCCACAAACTTATTCCTTGCTTCGAATCCATTCAAATCGAACGATGCCAAGTTAATTGCATGCCAATCCACTAAGTCAAGAACTCGGAAAAAACGTATCGATTTACAAATACAAGTTTTTCACATAAACCAGAAAGTTTAAGGTTTACGGAAAAAGATAGACTATTTCAAGTGCTGCTAAATATTATGAAACGTTAAACATGGGTTATGATGCCTCGGATAATTTGGTGCCTACGGGACACTAAATCGAGTGTATGGCTTCGGGGAAAATGAATCAATGCATGAGTTGCCGCAAATGATAATGTCGTTGGATACTGTCCGCGCTATACAAAACGGTTTGCATTCATTAAACTGTTCGCACATAGGCATGGTCATGGACAGCTTGTGCACAAGTTCGGTTCCTCGAAACGGTATCCGGGGCATCGGAACCGATTCGTCCTAGGGAGAATAATTTATCGTGCTTCGGTGCGAGGCATGCGGGACCTTCAGTAAGGCTTGCAACCTAGGCTGAAAGGGTAGCGTCGCATGCCAATTTCGATTAAGTCCCTAGTGGTGCGTAGCACCAATGACCGCATATAAGATAGTTGCATGCTCACCTATTGTCTTATGCAGGATAAATATTATCTCTGTTTTCATGCAGGGACGAGCACGGCCGTGGTAAGAAATATAAAAACTGCGATGTTATACTGTATGCTTTATTACTCAAAGACGGCTATCGAATATGAACTGAATTCATTTAGTTCTAATAGAAAGACAACTCTAAAGCATGCCTACCCTAACAAACAGAGTCGGTTTAGACGAGTTGGTTCGTCTCATCCACTTAGCAAGTGTGCTAATCCCCTTCCCCAATTTTCCCAGGTACGATGGGCGCTCCAACCTAAAACGAAGCTGAAGTGCGGAGAGGCGTTTTGAAGCTCTTCCTATGCTGAAGTATTTTGAAGCCAATTCAAGTCGACGGCTTATGTATAAAGGGGCAAATGTATGGGACGGCAATCGTAGTTCAGGCAACTTGTCGAATGTATTTTCTTTCTGTTTTTAATCAATGTAGCCGCAACGGCATCCAATATAAATTACGACTTGCATTTCGTTGCAAGCTATAAATGAAAAGCATTTATATCTTCCTATACTGCGTCTTATATTCTGATGTGATTTGTGAAGTTTCGACTTGGCGTATTAATATCAAAATCAAAAGATAACCGTTTGAGAACTTGTCATCTTGCCTTGCACGAGCGCAACTCCAGGCTCGTGCGACATCACGCCTTAGCGAGGACGATCGAATCGACAAAGTAACACCGTGGACGAACTTGTCATCATTGGTTAAAGTGATAGCACCACCATTTATCAGCTCTTAGATTTTCTTCTTCAAGACATAGCAAGCACTGGTAGGATGATTAATGTATCTATGATAGATACAATATTTGGGATTGTCAGTCAGATTCACCTCATTAGGCCTCTTTGGCTCCAAAATCTGGAGTTTGCCACTCTTCACCAGATATTGAAATATCCCTGGAATATCACTTTCGTCAAAAGAGTATTCTTCTTTTGGCCTGGAAGATTCCTGATTATTCGACGTCGTTTTGTTCTTGGAAAGATTGACCATGAGGGTATCTTTTCCTTTCATATTACGATTGCCAGAATTATTACCAGGATTACTTTTCTTTTCTTTATCTTCTGAGGCGAAAATCATCCCATGTTCACGAGCCAACATACCATTGGTCTCGGCAAAAACTGCTGCTATGATAAACGAAGCCCAATCTGTGAATTGGGAACCCGTGAAGACAGCAATGGATGGTCGCAGATTCATCTTGCATGTATCAATCAACGCTGAATCTGGCATACCAGGAGGCATCTTTAGAGTAGCCTGTCGAAAACGTTCAATGAACGTCCGAGTATCTTCTTTCTCCTTTTATTTGATTTCTATCAAGGAGGACATGTTCATGTCCATACCTCCTTCATAGAAACGGGAGAGAAACATTGCCTTAAATTCGTCAAAAGACGAAATAGAATTATCGGGTAAACTACGATACCAGTCGTAAGCTGAACCCGTCAAACACCCGATGAACACTCGAGTGAGAAGAGCATCATTTTTCTGCAAATGTACAGTCATAATATCAAAGTAATTGATATACTGACTGGGAGATGCTTTTCCATCTAACAATACCAAAGATTGTGGCTTAAATTTCGGTGGAAAAGGTACATCATTCTAATGAGGAGAATAGGGTTGCTTAATCCCTAGCCTTTGGAGCTGATCTTTGTGCTTCAAAACTTCAAACTGTACTTTGAGCTCACGCACCGCTTGAATGGCTTCACTGGTTTGAGGAAGCACACTTGATTGAATAGTTGTTGGATGTACCATAACCCCTACCGGAGGCGGTACATCTTCAGGAATGATGGAATCTGGAGATACAGAATTTTGGTTAACAGCAGGCTCTTGAATATTCAAAGGTATTTCAGCCCCTTGACTATCTTGAGTTTGTGCTGCTACTGTTACCGGTGTTATTACTGCCGGCTGCGCAGTTTGCTGAGTCAATATTATCTGATGCATGCTTTGCACCATGTTAAGCATGTCTTTCAGTGATTGCTCGACGGCAGTGAGACGTTTCGTATTAGCAGATGACGTCTCTGGTTCATCTCCAATAGCGTAGGATTCAACCTCTCTTGAAGATATAGAGGGATTAGTATAGAAGTATGAATCGACACTATCAGTTTCGGACTCAAAAGATTGAGTACCCCCAGCTTCTGAATCAGAAGTCTGCAATTGTCTTTGTTTTCTTGATCGAGTATTTTGATATACTCCTTCAAATGAATCAAAAAGTCTGTTGAACTGTTGTTGACCTGGAGTTTGGGACATATTCCGTCTCGGACGTCGTCCTCTGTTAGTATGAGATGCCATGTTGACTGACACATATGACAACTCATATTCTTGGTCTTCAGCTTGATGTTGAGGCGAATTAAAACTTAATCGATCAAAAACTGACCGTTTTGAAGCCGAACAACAACAGTTGATTACAACCTGGTGATACTCACAATGATGTTTTTCTTGGGGGAATGTCACCGGAGATTGTCTATTCTTACGCTTTTGCACTAGCAATTCACGTAAATCAGAAGGAGTAGAGGGAGTAATCTTCTTTATTACATTTGGGGTAGAGAAACGTTTAGTCCCTTGTGTATAAAGAAGATTACTGGCTGCATTCGCAGAACCAAACTGTACATTTTTACGCGTTTGGAGTTGTGTGCGTAAATCTTGAGATTTTTGAGCACGAAGGACTCCATTTTCATTGCGTGTAATTTGTAGGTTTGGTACTTTGCGTAAAGCAGTATAAGAAGGTTGTTGGTGCAGAACTGAAGCTTTACCAACAATATTTTTACGCTGTATGCGTTTAGGTACATTCACATTAGATGTAGAAATATCGTTGCGAATTTTATCCATACTGTCACAGACAGGAGACTTACCTTTACGTGTAGAGCATAAAAATTGATTATCTACCACGTCACAGACGGAAGATTTTCCTTTACGCAAGGAGCGTAATTTATGTGAGCCTACCACGTCACAGACGGGAGACTTATTCTTACACTCAGAAGTACAAGTATTCGAGTCTGCCTCATTACAAATGGGAGACTCATTCTCATGCACTGAGCGTAAAATTTGGTTTTTACCCACTGGGCGTAAAACATCATTTTTACGCACCGGACATAAAACTTGGTTCTTACGCAGTGGACGTGAAACCTGATAATCTTCACCGTCGCAGATGGAAGATAAATTGTCACACTTAGAGTGCAACGCTGAAGTAAGGACTGCCTCGTTACGAACGGGAGCCCCTACGACAGGAGTGGAAAGAATTCTCTTGCCATTAGAAGCAGCAGAGAGATCAGAAGCTACTTTGGATTTAGGAATCCAAACTTTTCGTGCTTTGCGAGATTTTTGAACATTGGAGTAGCGAGAACCACCCCCAGTTCGGAGCATCCCTTCATAAGCAGTCTGGTCGAAGTGTACAACCAGAGTCTTCTTTGTTGATCCAATCGACACATCATCATATTGAGCAATTGCCTCCTCGTCAGAGGAGAAGGTCGTCCCCAGCAGAGTCGCCATTTTGTTTGACTTAACAAAATGCCAAAAAAATTGGCTTTTGAAAATAAAACAAGAAAAAGTACAAGAAGTACAAATTTGATTCTGAGAAAGTATTGCTATGGAAGTCTGATTTGTAAATGATCACTTTGTTCCTTGGACCATACGATGATGATGAAGATCACTGCTTGAAGATGAACAGTTGGAAGAACTAAGTCACCAGAAAGGTATCGACGTACTTGGGCACTAATGGCGAGGCCGAATGCTTTCCTGCTTTGCTTCACTCTGTTCTGAAAGAAAGGTCGAAGAAGAATGCTCTGGAGAAAAAATCTCTGAGTTCTAATCTCTCTGTTTTCTCTCCTCCTGTCTCTCTCTGTCCCTCTCTGTCTCTCTCTGTCTCTCTCTGTCTGTGTCATGTGAGAAAAATAAGTCTATTTATAGACTTGGGCTCTTGTGCGTAAAAACTCAGCAAAAGTTTCGACTTTACGCTAACAACTGTCACCCATGACCGAGGTCATCCTCTGCATACGTTGACACGTGTCCTATCATTTCAGTAAGAATAGGATGCACGTACACACGTTCTTCGAAATATATGGCATGAAAGCCATGTGGGCAAATCACGTTCCAAATTGGTCAGAAAGAATATGGCGTAAAAATAACCCAAATATACTCTGAGCGTAAAGCAGTAGACTAGGCGTAAAATAGCCCTGACATGAACTTTCCGCGTAAAGCGGTTGTTAAATAACCTTGAGCGTAAAAGTAGCTCAAATAAACTTTACGCACACGTCAACTTTCGAGCGTAAAAACTCATATAGTCTCCATGCGTAAAAGAAGTCATACTGCGAGCGTAAAATAGCTCAGTCCACATACTAAACGACAACATTGGTCTCTGTGTAAAACAAATCCCTTCGAATTCTGTGGTATATGCCATCATTAAGTCTTCATGTCAGACTTTGCATTAAATGCAAGACTTGACAGCTTTGTCCCGCGTAAAAGTGGTTTAGCATCTCTGGCGTAAAACCATTGGCTTAGACCCGAGCGTAAAGTAGCTAGTCTCTCTTTGGCGTAAAATAGATCATTTTGAGTGGAATGACCCATCTCTTTGACCCATTCTATGAAGCACTTTTTACGCTCCTACAATCGGTTCCGTGTCCGGTTGTAAAAAACTGGACGAAAGGGAAAGAGCATAGTGACTCAGATACAGAGAATGAAGAAGAAGATACATATATTACGCAGGGGGAGCAGCAGACAAGGGAAAAGGTGCTCCAAGTCTACAGAAGAAGACAACATAAGTCCAGTACTGTGCCTATGTCGTGCCCTGTGTCTACTGTACCAAGTCCCTCGTCTACTCCTGCTCCAACTCCTGAAGATGTTGCCCCCGCACTGAATTACTTGGATTCTGATGCGGATCTCTCCGACTCGGATGGTATGATCTCTCCACCACCTATTGCTCCCTTAAGGAGATCTTCTCGCATCAATGCGGGTAAGGCTCCTGCTCGTTTTGATGATTACGAACATGACATTGCCAACTTCTTGTATTATTCTAACATTTCTTCGAATTATCGAGCCTTTATTGCATCGTTAGACTCTACTTCGTTGCCCAAGTGTTGGCAGGAAGCAAAGAAAGATCCAAGGTGGAAAGCTGCAATGATGGAAGAACTTGGGACACTGGAAAAAAATAAGACATGGGAGCTGGTTCCATTACCCAAAGGGAAGAAAGCTGTGGGATGCAAATGGGTGTACACAGTGAAAGAGACGCCAGAAGGAAAATTAGAGCGGTATAAGGCGAGGTTGGTTGCAAAAGGATTCACACAGTCATATGGCATAGACTATGATGAGATATTTGTCCCAGTAGCAAAAATGAGCACCGTGAGAACTCTGGTCTCCATTGCAGCGAACTATGGGTTGAAGCTGTACCAGCTGGATGTGAAGAATATCTTTCTTCATGGGGACCTGCAAGAAGAAGTATACATGGAGCTCCCGCGAGGGTGCTACGTGACGGAATCAGACGGAGGGACGTCGCAAGGAAAGGTGTGTAAACTGAAAAAGTCGCTATACGGGCTCAAGCAATCTCCTCGAGCCTGGTTTGACAGATTCAGAAAGGCTGTTACAGGCATGGGATACCGTCAAACAAATGCAGATCATACGGTCTTCCTCCAGCATGCAAGAGGCCACATCACTATACTTGCTGTATATGTGGATGATATAGTGATCACAGGTGATGATGAAGTCGAGATCACTAAGCTGAAGTCAAAACTCGCGAAGGAGTTTGAGGTAAAAGATTTAGGAGCGATGAGGTACTTTCTAGGTATCGAAGTGTGTGAAGGCGAACAGGAAATTGTTCTATCACAAAGAAAATACGCACTAGATCTGCTGAAGGAGACAGGGATGCTGGGATGCAAAGCAGTCGTTACTCCAATTGACCAGAAGAGTAAGCTTGGAGCAGAAGCAGGAGAGCCTGTTGATCGTGAAAGATATCAAAGACTTGTAGGGAGATTGATTTATCTGGGACACACTCGTCCTGATATCTCATTTACGGTGAGTGTAGTGAGTCGCTACATGCATGATCCAAGAAAGGGTCATATGGAAGCAGTATTTCAGATCTTGAGATATCTGAAAGGAACGCCGGGAAAGGGGCTATGGTTCAAGAAGAATGGACGCATAGAAGTTGAGGGATACTGTGATGCAGACTGGGCGAGCTGCATAGACGACAGAAGGTCTACCACGGGATACTGTATTTTTGTAGGAGGAAAATTGGTCTCATGGAGAAGCAAGAAACAGTCAGTGGTAGCACGGTCGACAGCTGAAGCAGAATACAGAGCAATGGCTCTGGGAGTGTCAGAATTGCTGTGGGTGAAAGCATTGCTGACAGAGTTGAAGCTGGATAAGGGAGCACCATTGCGTCTTCTGAGCGATAGTCAAGCTGCAATAAGTATAGCTAACAATCCAGTTCAGCACGACAGAACGAAGCACATCGAGATTGATCGATTCTTCATCAAGGAGAAGCTGGAACAAGGGATACTGAAGATTGACCATGTTCGCTCAGAAGAACAAGTTGCAGACTGTCTGACTAAGGGTCTTAGTTCATTAAGTCTGTCGAAGCTATGTAACAAGATGGGGATGATCAATATCTATCGCCCATCTTGAGGGGGAGTGTTGAGAATCAATAAGGGACTTTTAGTCCCACATCGGAATATGTAGTATGTAGAGGAGCTAGACTCCCTATAAGTAGTGAAGTAGTCCATCAATAAAATCATCGAACCATTATTTTTTACAGTATGTATGATGGGTTGTTGATTATAAATGGAATCCATATCCCGATACATCGGGTTGATGATGTCCCCTTAAAGAGCTCATAAGGATTGTCATGTAAACCCTGCAGGTGGATTATATCCGACATGGCAAATAAAGTTGAACGGTACTACTTAAGGATAAAAGATGTCGAATCAATATAGTTGTCAGTAACTTAATTTGATCGACGGACATACGATATCTTAACATGGGGAGCCAAACGAGCATATAATAAAAGGAGCCCACAAACATAATTTGGGATTAGGGAGGTAGTGCAACAATAGCTCATTAGTGGACCGAGCTATTGTTAATGGGCCTGGATTGTGTGTTCGGACTGAACACGGGATATCCAGATCCGTTAGGAGGCCTAACCCTAATTTTTCCTCATGGTCCCTGCCGTAGCCTATATATATCCTCTATTCTCTGGCCGCCAGATTACTGATCAGAAATCTGAAACTTTCTCTAAATTCGTGATTCACGTAAGGAGAGAAAGAGAGGGCTGCCAAGGAGAAGAAAAGGTTGGGAGATCGTCGCCCACACGACGTCCAACTCGAGGAAGGAATACGTGCAGAAGATCTTAGGGTCGTCCACTCGAGATTGCCAGGAATTACTTGTCTCCTTTCCGCCGCAGGTATAATTCGTGAACCCTAGTTTCCACCTATGAAGGGTTAGAACACGTATTAGATCTGTTTAACTTTTTATCGATCAATACGCACACCAAAGGAAGGGTCCTGGAATCCCCAGTTCCACCACTTATATCGTAACAAAAATCTAAAAAGTTCTCAAATCAGGGACAAGTATTATTCTCACAATCACATCCAAAATACCCATCAACATTTTCCCAATCTTTGTGGTTGCTATGGAGACTTGATTGAGACTAGAGTTGTACTCCAAACTTGTAGAATCATTACACTGGAACAATAGTCAAATAACAACACCACAAGGAAAAGTAATGAACAAGATGTTAATCTATTCCTCTTCAAGCATCATGAAAAAGAAAACAGGGTTTAACTTCTTTTTTCATCACTGATTCCAACTCTTTTAACTTTGTCGGTATATTTACATTTGTCCCAAGTGAGACCTTGTATTTGTATTCATAGTGATGATTTTAAAGAACCACTTCATCTCCTTTAATCCATTTAAAGGGAGTGGCATTATACTTCATATCGAAAACTATTTGTATACATACATATTTACAATACGTGAAGCTTGATACATTACACCATCTTCCCCTCTCTTTTTCGCTTTTTGGAGTTCAACTTCAATAAATCCAGGTTGAGAGTCATTTGATCCTTGACTAGCTTCAAGAATGCTGAATTTACTAGTGCACGCGAATTAGAGGTTGAGGTTGATAGATAGAGCGAGACCTCACACTCTCTCCGTCAGATCCTGAAATAGGTATGCTGCGTGCTATCTAAAATTGAAATTTATAACCAATATAAGTTGGGGAAACAAGTGACCGATGAAGTTATTTGAACAAAATTTAAAAATAACAAATATCATCTGATAATCTTGAATCATATGGCAAAGAAAAAGATACCTGTTGCTGCCGCCTGCGGTGGAATATGGTTAAACCTCTTGCAATAATTGCCACAGGTACGAGAATTCCGGCAATCCTCAACACCAACAGCTGATTCAAACATATTTTGTAGTAGAGGAAATGAATCATATTTAACAGATATGAAAATATCTTAAGTTTGGAGAAATAGTACAAACAGATATGTCAAGGGTTTGATGACATGCAACTATAGAAAGTCTTTAATAGCAATTCTACTGCAGCAGTAGATACAATGTAAAATTCATATGCAAGATGCGAAGATCTTGTATAGAACTAAAAGTTCCAACATAAAATTTGTGAGTAGTTCATGTAACTTCAAACTGTTGGCATATATTGAACTTTTCTAGTAATATCATTTTCTGACTATGTTGAGAAAGAGAATAGAATTATAGTCGATCTTTGGTTCTTGATATATTACCGAGAACATCGAAAGGGAGTACTCCTCGTCTCCACTGAGCAAGAGAGGGAGAGAATGTCGAAGGACCAAGAGTGACATGAACTGTGGAAACAGAACAGAAAAGATGCACTTATTATTTGATCAGAATGTCAAGAAACAACAATGAGGAACCACAGTTCTCCATCTGTCTATGTAGTGACTCACGATTATAGCCACTGATCGGCTACGTAATGTGCTTCGATTCCCTGAAAAGAAATTGTAATCATCATCTGAGGATTCCGCTGCACCATGGTCAGTAGGAACCATGGTTATGAACTGTGACTCATGGAAGTCCCTACTGAATTCCTCCCAGTTTCTCCTATCAACATTAACCATATAAACCATATTAATGATTTGAGCAATGCATCACTGCTGAACTTCCATAAATTTGCAAAAAGACATACATACATATATACAAAGAAACTTCAATTCATGTCTATTTGTGCACAAGGATACACCCTGAGGCAGACAAGCATATACATACACATATATAGATGTACCATTGTAGTGTTGTCAGCTATGTTACAAGGACATGGTACCAATTTGGTGTATCCAGGTTATCTCCAATACGTGTCCGACACAGCTTACATACTTCCTAGGCTGACAGATACTCAGATGGCCAGATATTACCATCCTCGATCTTTCATATTTGTATATATAAACGTCTAGCATATAGAAATCCAGAGCATATCTCAGTATCAAAGGGCTTCTCTCTGGATGGGGACATGTAACCTCATAAGTACAATCCTTATACTCAATTAGGTGCTGAGAGAAATACACACATACAAGAATAGATTGTGTGTGCACGAACCTAGGAAGCACGGACACACCAAAACTCTTGGCCATGGCGTGTCGGACAAGTATCAGGTACACCCCTCCCGCTCCAAAATACACTAGGACACCAAAATAGATGCATGTGTCGCCGTGACGTATCCGTGTCCGTGCAACATAGACGCTGATGCACGCACACTACATAAATACTTAGATACTTGTATACATTATATATAGAACCTTAGATGATAATTCATGCAGGAACAGGTACCTGAAGTTCATTGGGATATTCCCAAAGTGAAATAATGGGGGAGCAGCAGTATAACCAGGCTTGAATTGCTGTAAATAACGACATAAGGAGAATAAAAACTAGAATCAGTAAATGTTCATGAGCCTAAACAATTAAACGGCTAGAAATCGAATCGAGTCCAGAAAATAAGTATTCACCTGAAGGCATATCTCACATATGGTGTCACCCTTCTCATTGCACCATCTCTGGACACATTTCCTATGAGCATACTGCAAGGAGAAAAAAAAACATGTATAGTCAAGTGTTATCTACATTAAATCATAATATTTGGCTATCTAACAGCATCGCTGTGATATGCTGTTAGCATAACTCTATAATCAGTAAGTGACCATATATTTTATAATGTATCATCTTTTGAGCAGTAAGTGAAACTATCATCTATAAGTTACTGCATAACCTAATTGCATGGGGTCTAGACTTGCATCATTTTAGTACACACTGAAACTGACGAAAGTTGAAGGAGATGATCGTTCAGTGCCACGAGACTCCCGCTAATGTAATGTTGTGTGTGGTGAGGATCAATATCTATGCTGCATTACCCTCATTCGCTCGGATAATGATCAATAGAGTCGCACATGACAACAATCTTTGCGGTTGGTGCTTTTGACGAAGCCCCTCCCTTTGGTCTAGGTTTCATGTACACTACAATTATTACATGTCATGGATACATCTTGGACACGCTCCAAAATAAAGTAGGAGATACCTTGTCCTTACCGTGTTGTGTTGTATCCATGGCCATGTAAATAGGTGCTAACCCTTACCTTCACCTCTAAGTCAGGGTTTTGCTAACAAATGACAACCTACCACCATGGCTTAAATAGGTATAGTCTCTTTGAAAAAGGTTAAACACATAATATACTCAAAATGTGGAATTCAAAAGGTCCTTCATGACAAAGTAAATAGCAGGAAGCCAAGAGCAAGAATAATAGAGAATTAGACTACAAATGTAAGCTATAACAAAGGTCACTGACTACTAATCTTCGGATTTAATTACCTTCAAGCTACCATTACATGAACATGGGATCTCCATGTTAGTACCCTCATCCTCTTCTTGGCAGATTCTACACTCCACCACCTTCCCAACCTCCTCCTCATTGAAATCAACTATGGGGACCGTTGCAGATGCCGAATGTTGTACGTTTCGTGCCCTCTTCCAGCTTTCGATGGTGCCATCCGAGTCCACCAATAGAGAGAGATGGTCCGCCATCGCTTGATCACAAAATGAAGAAGAAGACCCCATAAAAAATCAAAAGCATACATGTACAAGTGAGTTCTTTTGCACTGTTATTTAGGACTGTACAATGGAAGAGATAACAAAGGTAGAGGAAGTTGTTTGTTACCTATACCTCTCACCAAGAAGAACAAGTATTAAACTACAATAAGAAATTAAAAATATTTAGAAGGGAATATTACTCTGATGGCCAAGAAAATAGGCATGCTATATGTCAGCAAAAAAAGGGATAAATTTACGTTGTCAATTTATTATGCATGAATTGAAAGTGCAACGAAAAACAAATTAAAGAGAATTTTTTTTTTTTTTATAGATAAAATGGCAAGAAAAATCCCCTTGTTACATTAAATTAAGGGCAATTTACACTAACTATTCCTATATTTTACACTTATTACATAAACCGTCTCTACTTTGAAGCTAATTACACGGACCATCCATGTAGTTTATATTTCCATAGAAACTTATAATACTAACCACCCCTATATAATTTTATTAAAATTATAAAGCAGAGGTGTGGTATAATTATTTTCGAAATATGGTAGTTCATCTAATAATTAATCATGAAACATAGGGATGTGTCAGTGTATTTATTTCTTAATTTAAAGACAATTAGCAGAACTCCAACAACACTAGAACGGATAGCTCTTCTAGCGAGTCAAAAGTAGAGGAAGTAGTTACCTTGAGCACTCCCAAGAATAAGTAGTATATTTAGAATGGAAAATTAATGACTATATACATGTACAATGAGAAGAATCAATCAGTATTTGGAAAATTTAGATACCTCTTTAAAAATTTTGGATTAGAAAGAGAGGAGAAGGATGACTAGAACAACAGCACAACCATATAAAGAAGGAAGACCCTCCATAAAAGAGAGAAGCCTAGACAGAACAGAAAGCTAAGGAAAGAAAAAGGCGGCAAGCTTTCTTATGTTCTATGAATGCACTTTTCACTCCTTTTTACTTAGAAGGTGGGATTTGGATGAGTGTTGAAGTGATATATGAGGGGGAGGGGGTTTGAGAAGGAAGCAAGAGATGGAGTGCAGTTGATGGTTGTCTAAAATTTGAAATATAGGTTCCCCCGGCCATCAAACAATATACATTCATACACATTCACAGTTATACTCCTGCTAATCCTCCTCCTCTCGACTTCTCCTCTTTACAATTCTAACTCATGTAGCCTGCAAGTGAAGATTCTCATATTATTCTTCTATAGAACTTTTAATATTTACACAGTTTCCAGTCTGGAACTAGGTTGCCATTACACATGACATAACAGTCCCAAAGCTAAAGTTGATGTTACCATTGTTAGTTTGGCACACAGTAATCCAATAATTATATCGTGTCCAGAACACAAGACACGGCTCGTAGAGACTTTGAAGTTATCAATGAATCCCAACTCTGACATCATTGTCATGCTTTTTGTGATCAAGGCTTCAAAGTATAGACATCAAGCAAGCCTAAATTGGACGGCTCTGGAGTAAGCCAAACAAGCCATCGAGCTTGGATAACCCTCCTGGATAGGACAACCCTCCAGCTCCTAAGTTCCCAGCTCTCCCGCCAATAGAGCCTATATTGTCCACCCCAACTTCTCCTTGTCTCAGACTCTCAGTTGAACTAGGAATCCCCCATGTCCATATTTTGAAATTCCACTGAAAATGCCTCTAGTAGCTCAGGGAGTTAGGAGAGGAACTCGAAATCCGAGTTCCACGCTGTCGTCAGAACGGGAAACAACTGGTTTCTCATAGTTTATCAAAAATTATTGGATTTATTTTCCTTGGCCACAATATTTATAGTTTTGATATCTTTCTGGAGTCAAGGGACAAAAAAACAACCAAGATTAGCTCCAATTAGGACAACCCAACCCCATGGGCCAGCCCTGCTCCGCATTGTGCCACTTTCGGCTAGATACGGTGCAAGCGTGGGCTCAATTACTCCTTTTTGAATCTAGTACAAAATAGGAGCTGATGGTATGATATGAAATGGAATTTGATGCATCAGCACTATGTATCTTCTGCCTAAAAGATATTGATTGCTTTTAATTATATGTACTTTCAGCCACATGTATGCAATGGCCATCAAATGATCATTATAGCAATTTTCTTCTTGGATGTGCAACTGTAACTTATGAGAAAAATACAATTAATTATCTTCCCATATAGTGAAATGAATTTGGATTCGACACATTTAAGAAGTCAGAAATTTTCATATAGGGTAATTTTTTTTACCTAAATTCTAAAAAAATGAAGAAATTTGGGATATTTGTAACACGAGTGGCGTGCTGAGAGAGTTGGAAGAAAAAGAGGAGGAGCCAACTGAGTTGGCGCCCCCGCTCCCACGCGCCAACTCAGTTGGCGCCCTCTCCCGTCCTCTCTCCCTTCTCCTCTCTCTTGTTACATAATTTGTTATTAACCTATTCACAATATTTATTTGATTTAAAATTAATTAATTAATTAAATAACTATATATATAGATAATACCAACAAATTCAAATGATGATAACAAATATGGTATTATCTATTTGTTAATTTTTTTTTTGTTACCATTATATTTAGATGATAACAAATATTGATCATACCATCTATTTATTTGATTTCTCTTTAAATAATAAAATATTGTTAAAATTATCTATGTTATTTCTATATTATTTAAGTCAAGTTAATTTTATTTATAGATAATAATAAATTTTGATTTGATATCCCCGTTTAATTTAATTTATAGATAATAACAAACCATCTATTAGCAATATCGCAAAAAATATAATATTTGTTATCATATAAAATATAATACCAAATATATTTGATTTTTTTAATCTATAAATATAATGGTAACAAAAAAAAATCAACAAATAGATAATACCATATTTGTTATCATCTAAAATATAATACCAAATATATTTTTATGAACATTATTTATTTGAATTTGTTGGTATTATCCATATATATAGTTATTTATTTGAATTTGTTGGTAATATCTATCTATCTATATATATAGTTATTTATTTAATTTATTTATTTTAAATCAAACAAATATTGTGAATAGATAATAACAAATTATCTAACAAGAGAGAGGAGAGAGGACTGGAGAGGGGGCCAACTGAGTTGGCGCATGGGAGGGGGGCGCCAACTCCGTTGGCTCCCCTCTCTTTCGCTCCCCTCTCTTTCTCTCTTCCCAACTCTCTAAGCACGCCATCTTAGTTGACGTTGCTTTACTTGTTTTACAAATACCCCAAATTTTTCCTTTTTTTAGAATTTAGATAAAATTCTTTACCCTATATGAAAATTTCTGTTAAGAAGTTGTTGAAGACATCAGGACAAATATCAAATAAAGAAGCAGTCAAAGCATACACTTCATGCTTCTATGCATTTATACAATAAGGATTTTGTTAACATGTGTCCTAAGGGTACATGTTAAGGATAACTAATACTTAACTTTTTATTTTAAAAATTGTGATTAACATTTAATAAATGTTATAAAAAAATTGTATTGAAAAATATTATGAAGACCCAATAAATATATTTTTAATGCAATTTTTTTTGCATTAAGTTTTGATAATATTTTTTCATGCAAAAAATTATTTTTTTAAAGTTATTGGATGTTGATCACAATTTTCAAAATAAAAAAAAATTAATTATTAATTATCCTTAACATATGCACTTAGGACACATGTTAACAAAATTCCATATTCATATATTAGAATTCTGAATGTTAAGAAGAAATGCTTCTTATTCTTCCTTGGTAGGATTTTGCATATTGCATGTTTTAATTCTTGTACACTTACACAATTAATGGGGCACAACTTGCTATAATGTTGGTAAGCATTTTATTGTATGGGTTTTGTTAACATGTTGTGCCCCATTAATTGTGTATAAGTGTACAAGAATTAAAACATACAATATGCAAAATCCATTAGCAAGGAAGAATAAGAAGCATTTCTTTAACATTCAGAATTCTAATATATGAATATGAAGCATAGGAAACATGCAATCAGGCCACACACAAAAATGTGGAGAGGATTGCTTTCTCCAAACTTTAACAGATGAAGACCAAATCTTCTTTATAAGCAACTAATGTGCAAGTGAGAGCACTACATATACTAGATTATAACTCATTTCCCCTCAAATGGTGCTTGGCGCCAATCGGGTACAACTTAAAAACTAGGATTCACACTAGAATTTTATGTCCCAAAAGTGTCATTCCCAACATTATATATATCATAATATGTTTAAATTAATTAGAGATAATATATGTAAATTACATACCTTTCCACTATAATAATTACACAAAGATATCAAAAGAGCACTAGATCTTTCTTGTTTAATATGAATATGTTTATACTACATTAAGTCTGATAAATATTTTTTAATTAGTTAAAATATACTAATTAAAAATCATTGTATTATCAAATATAGAAAAATAAGCCTAATATTATATATCTTAGTTATATTATTTGTTCACATATACTGAAAGTTCGTGATAAAATTTTTTGGAAAAATTTTGACTTGCACCCCACTTTTATTAACATAATTCAAGATACACCCCACTCAATTGCCAAAATGTATGAAACTTTCCACTTTTGACGGAAATCGTTTATGACTGAAGGTTAACTCATTTCACCAAAAATTTCTGACAAAAAGACCCTCCCTCCATGTCATCACCATCTTCCCTGCCCCCCCCCCCCCCCCCCCCCCCCTTTCCGCGGTGTAGTGTCCCAAATTCGTGATACGTATTTAGTGTACGTATACGTGTTTTGGACCCGTATTTTTGTTAATCATGATTAGTTAATTTTGGTTAATTTTGTTTGATTGGTTTAATTGGCTTACGATTCATCATGGTAATTGCATTGGCTTGGTTTGGTTCGGTTTAGTGGGTTTGGCTTGGTTTGGTTTTATGTGGAGAACTACTCCCACCTACCACCACTTGCACCATAAATATCAATCCCACTCTCTCTCTTCCATTATTACCCATTACTCATTTCTTCTTCTCCATCTTTACTCTTCACCTACCAGAGAGAGAAGGAGAGCTTAGGCAAGTGCATCTTGTGTAGTGACCCGCTCCGCCCTAGCGAAACGCCGATTCAAACGGCAAGTACAACGACTCAAACGAGCCGTCGACCCGAAGAGTTGGCATCGATCTGATGAAGAATCGATGCAAGGCTTACATTGGCCCGTCAAGATGAATCCAGACTTAGACTTTCAAAGGCGCGCTCGGAGTATCGCTCGGCCGATGCGAACATCGCTAAGGTGGGTGGCTCCGATGAACCCGTCTTTGCTTAGCCTAGACACATAATAATACGGACACTATCACTGAAATCGCTAGGCGATAACACCGTGCATGCTAATAAATGACCCAACGCACCTAGCTAAGGGATTAATCCCATTTTGTATGCTTGTATAGAATATGGAAAAGAACATAAAAATTGTGAGAACTCTCGCACCGCGCTCCACGCTCGTGCTAAGGCACAAGCTTACGTTTACGTCTCTGATGCGTTTAAACAATGAAAACAATGAATGGTTTACAACAATGAAACGGGGAGACTATCAACATAGTCGTTCCGAGTAGAGTTTAGCAACATTGAAAGATTATGGGACCGATGGGTCGCCAAGGCGACTCCCACACGAGGAGTTGCAAAATATATAAATGAATGAATGAACGAATAAGTGAATGAATGAATCAACGAATGAAAGAATGAATACATGAATGAATCGATGAACAAACGGACAAGTGAAACAAAGAAAAGAAAGAATGAATGAAAGATAAGAGAAGAAAGAATGGTTAGCGACAGGTGTGACGGGCACGTGCAACGGGGCTCGCTACCCGCGCTGCACGGACGCTGTAAGCCCCCTGAATTTCAGGGCTGTTTTAAATTTTTCTAAATGAATTATTATCGATAAATATTTTATTTATTTAATTATTTTGATCATTAATGTACCTTTCCATGATTTTGATTTCTGGAGCGTCAGGGATACCAATATCTGTAAACTCTCTTCACGAGTTTTGAAGTAGACAAGATTATCTTCGTTTTGATATATCATGTCCCACTTGAATTCGTTCCCTTGTGCTCTTTTTGTATCGCGCAAGTTCGGGTCAACTTAGACCGATTAATCGTTGAATATTATTTCCACTTTTATTTTTGATCATCGTTTGCAAGTTACCGTTGCTTTTAATTTAGGAGCACCAGATCAGCCATTTTCTCGAAACCAACTTCTCATGAATGATCTACTCGAGACGCTCTTTACCCATGACCTTCGTGTCCCACTCAGACACTTCATTTTGTGCTCCATTTTCTTCGCACAACTTCCGGGTCAATTTAGGCCGATTTATTTTCTGCCTTGAAACCTGATTTAAATTCCAATTTAATTTCAGGACCCGACATCGATCCAGCCTGTCAACCCGAAGTATGGACGTGGCCCACTTGAAGCCTACTACCCACATGAAACTCGTGTCCCATTTATTGGAGTCCCCGTATATTATTTATTTATCCATGTTCATAAATACGTATTTAATTCAATTATTGCACTCTGTCCGATTTTGACCCAACCCGGCTAGACCGAACCCGAACCCAAGTCCCATGTTATTCTCCCATGACTGCCCAAAAACCCCACATAATTTTCCCTATTTTTCTCCTATTTTAAATATTTACTTTTCTCTCTCTACTTTACAAATATCTATACATATAATATATACATACATATATATAACTCTCTTTTCTCTCTCTTCCTAAAATAACTCCCACACAACACCCCTCCCCCAATGCCAGCCGACCTCACCCTCTCTCTACTTTCTCTCTACTCTCTCTCTAATAATAATATCTATCACTCACTTCTATATATAATATATATACACACATATATCTCTCTCCTCTCAAATATCTAACACTCTCTCACCTCACCCTCTCTCTTCCCCTACCCGTACAGGACTAGCCCCCCCTTCTCTTTCTCTCTTAATATCTCTCTCTCTCTCTCCCTCTTTATATATATTATATATATACTCACACCCATACTTTTCTCTCTCTACTTCTCTCTTCATTCAGTGTTTTCCTCACCTCTCTCTCTCTCTCAACTCTCCATACACAGCAGCCATTCCTCCTCCATTCGAGCACTCCCCACCATTCTTCTTCAACACTACACCTCCACCACCACTTCGAACACCACAGCCATTCCTCCTCCCATGGTCGAGAGCTCCCCCATCATTCTTCTTCTTCATAAGCTTCTCACCACATCATCAACCACCATCACCATAACCATCACCGCCGCCGCGACCACCCCCGCCGGTGTCGCCCACGCCGCTGGCCGGCCTCCGCCGCACGAGGCAGCGCGGCATGCAGCAGCAGCTGCCCACAACAGCGTCGCAGCCGCGGCAGCATGCAGCAGCGGGCAGCAGCGGCGCGCACGTGCGCGCGCGCGGGCCGCCGTCGTGCGCCGCCGCGCCGCCGCACGGCCGCCGTGGCCCCCCCTGATGTGCGCGCACCTCCGGCGAGCCACCCCGTGGCGCGTCCCCTCTTCCCCGGCGCGAGAAGCACCCTATTCGTGCGTTTTGCACAGAATCCCGGCGTGACGCGCGCGGGATCAAGGCTGAAAGTTCGCTCCGGGACAGCGACTTTGCACCGATTTTTTGGACAATCCGACCGTTGGATCGGCGAACTATTTGCTCCGTCACAATCTCGGTATATCCATCTTCACCCCTGTCAAATTTCACCCGTTAATTATGTCGTTTGATACCTCAAAACCGGCCACCAAGTTGACGTTTTAATTTGTACTGTTTTTGGACAGTTTTGTGATGCCAACTTCGCGGGTTCGTATCTTCGCCGTCGCAGCTTCGTTTTGCGCACCGTTAGTTCCGGTGCACAGCTGGTATAACCATCTTCCTGTCTCCTTTAGATTTCGTTTCATTTTAAGCACGTTCGGTTGGTCGAATTCGACGCCAAAGTTGGCCGTCCGAATTCTTTAATTTGCACTTGTAAAATTCCATTTTTGAACCCGGGACTCCGGATTCAATTTCTGACACCACCAGTAGACTCGTGGCATCGTTCTGGCATGTTTTCATATAAAATTTGCTTGATTTGGAGAACGTGAGCCCTGACACGCATTTCCGTGCAAAGCGGGTCCTACTTTCTGAGTCAACGGGACTTTTTGACGCCGGCTCATCGGAATCCCATTCCGGATATACCGTTGAGTTCGTATCGTCATTCTGGACCCATTGACATATAATTTGCTGAGTTTTGAAGATATTTGCTCCGGCACGCATTTCCGTGCAAACCGGATACCAAGTGTCGCGTCAACGTATCATTTTGAGATCGGCACATCGGAATTCCATTTTGGACATACCGTTGGGTTCGTATCATCATTCTGGATTCGTGGACATATAATTTGCTAGGTTTTGTAGACTTCTATCCCGACACGCTTTTCGGTGCAAAGTGTGTCCAACGGCGGACATCATTTTGACCCGAAATTACGGTTTTGCCCCTGTGTCCAAATTGGACTTATGGGTAGGCTATCCTAGCTGATTTGACCGTTCTGGACACGTTGGTGATATTTATTTTATCATCCGACAACATCTGTAGATTTTTTGATTATGTATTATCCTTAATTTATAATTAATTATTTTTCTAGATATTGTTACTTTCTGGTTTTGAATTTTTATATATATTTTAATTGTTGTAAAAATCTTGGAAAAATAGTATTTAAATATTATGTTAATTTAGCTAATTTATTATAATTTTTCTAGCATTTAATAAGTACTTTTGGTATTTTATAAAAATGGGAAAATAGAATTCATTTTCAGTATATTTATGTTTGCTGATTTTTAATAAATATTTATGAGGGTTTATAAATCCCAGAAAAATTAGTATAAATTTCTATAATTAACAAGGATTATTTTGGTACTTTATTTTATATATATTTAAGCTTTTTGTCTATCTCTAAAATTGTTGGAACTTAGTGTACCGTTTGATTTATTTATTGAGTAGTTACAACTTGCAAGTTTTGCGTTGATTTGAGTTGTTATAGTATTGGACCTCACCCCGCACTAGTGTAAAGACCCTAGAGAGTTAGTTTGTGTATAGTGGCACTTCACATTAGACTTGTATGCTAGGTCCCCACTTGGCTAGTATCCAGTTAGGAGTCGTGTCACACCACTAGTGATATCTTGATCATAGCTTAGAACTGAGTTTGTATGTCATTATTGACAGGACACCGGACATCTATATCTTCGTACTAGTATTCTTGCTTTGCTCGAGGCAAGTACATCTACACACTCATTTACTGTCTTTTAATGCTAGAATATGTATTAACCGAGGTAGCAAGTTAAATCTTCACATGTTACATTAAATTGGTCCCTACCATGCTTAGGACAGTTATCATATCTTCTCATGTTCCTTACTGGTTCTCAGTACATATTTTACTATGCTTTTATACTACTCGGAGTATTCATATGTTTCATACTGTTCCCAGTACCGGCTATGCTTATATTACTCCCAGCGTCTCTCACATGTTTTTACTGTTCTCGTATCTCTCACATGATAGAATATGGGTTATGGGGAAACTGATAGTAGTGTACGTGATCACGACCCCCATACAGTAGCGAGCTCGGTCGCATTTTATATGCATACCTTGCCGCAGGCCATTATCCCGCATTTCTGTACGGAGGTACACCTATGCTTGTTGACTTGTACGTATGTATATTTTATTTACATGTACCACAGTACATTGTACATCTATTGACCGATCACGTACTTACTACAGTTTTAAACATTACATATACATCTGTCTTTATGACATATGTATCCTTGCCATGATAGATTATGAGATATACCATGATTCCAGATATGCCATGTTCCCAGTGTTACTATGATATTGTGATCCCAGTTGTACCATGAGGCCATGTTTTCCAGTATTTTCTATTTTATAGACTTGTCACACCATATTTCTTGTTGTACATCTCTTTCATTATATGTTCAGTACTTTAGTTGTAGAGGTTGTACTTGCTCCCGTCCTGACAGGATAACGTTGTAGGTATACTTTTCGAGAAGGAAACGATGTGTGTTACATATTATGGTACTGCATTGAGGACCTGACCTTAGCTCCAGAAGGGGCCCCAGCGGGGAACCTTGCTTAGTTATCTTTCTTGTGTTTTGGGACTTAGACTTTGTCTGTACTTATATTTGGATACTGGACTTTGTCTCCAGTTAGATACTTTGGTTATATATTATTAAGTCTGTGCTTATTTACCTTCGCTTATAGATGCTGTGTTGTGATGAACTTTAAATATGGTTTTAGAACTGTTAGCTGGTTAGATTCTTTATTGTCTATTCTTAGAACAGCTTACTACGCTTTGACCAAGCGTAGGCTGGACATGGCTCGGCCTGGTCCAACAATTTGGGTATCGGGTCGTGACATGTTTTTTTGGCGGCCCATGCAGGTCTCGACTTAAGTTGTTTGGTTACGTTATTGTACCAAACATGCCTGCAATTAGGATCTAGGACAACTTGATAACACTAGGACAATATTTAGAACACCTAGAGGATTTCTAGGATTGCAACATAGGAGAACTCATCACAGCATAGGACCGTTAGCTATAATTAGTCTATTGTTTGTATTTCAGTGGGTCAATTTAGACCAAGTTTGTACCCTTGGGATGACCCCTGAGGATTTTACTCTAATCTTACCTAGAAATCTGTTTTCACATGCTTCCATTTACTCTCCTTTAAATTCGTTGTTGAATTTAATTTCTGATTTTTGTTGTTAACTTTGATCTTGCATCGCGATAAATTTTGTGGATTGAATTATGATATATCCTGATAAGGTAAACGTCTGCTTTAGTTATGGAGTTTAGAATTTATCGCAGCCATATTAGTTGGTATGACAAAAACATAGAGCCTGATTTCGGATATATTATCCTATTCATAGAATTTAGATTTTCTCGCAGCCATACCGGTTGGCGTGGCGAGGATTCTAGATAATATGATTTTAGGGAGTATACCTTAGTTATGACTCTATCGTTTATTGCATCTAGGCTTACTGGTGTGGCAAAAATTCTGGCAACATGATTTCAGGAAGACGTATATGGTTATCAGATCGTATCTTAACTTGGTTTACTTTGTTATGACCGAATGAGCAAGAATAAATTCTTATCATCATTCTTCCCCGTCTTGATTAACTCCATTCTATCTACATCTGCAACTAGAATTATAGGTTCTCTAAGACTCTCCAATAGGATTGCTTTCGCGTTATTTTTGGACATAATTATTTTTGTGTTCCATCTTTCCTATGACTTGACTAAACTCTTCTCCGTTAACCTCTTGGGTAATTCTTCTCGTTATGTATCCCGTTGTCTTCGTACCATTCTTGAAGATTTTTCGATAAACTTTCCTGTCTTGCTTGACCTTTAACTTGTTTGGACACTGTTATGGATTGCTTGACCCAGTCTTAGGCCTTGTTACCTTTTGCTTCATAGGCAACCGAAATAGCCAAACCTTGTTGACTGATTTTGTAAGTATAACTATAAATGTATTGTGTGATTGTGATAAATACTTTTCCTAGGGATTGGTTAGATTAAGCTTATGGGACAAGTATAAGCGACTGACTGTAGTAGACTTGGAAACCATTAAGAACGACTGTGTTGATAATATGACTTGATGATAGGGTATCTATGATGGAATCATGAGATAGTATATTATTGTGACTACAGAATGAGGATCCGAATCATGTATTTACGAATTGAGGATTTAGCATTTGTAGAATTTTGGGTGGATTATCTATAGCTAATTACATGTGATTAAAGGGTAGATCGATACGTGGATTGATATAGAATAAATTAGAATGAGTTATCATATTGCGTACGAGATCGAAAAGATATCAGTTAAAAGACAAGGAACAAGACAGAGACATATGTACATTGGTAATTAATAAATCGGGAGTTTTGAAATCGAGGATTTATATTTGGAGGACTTGTTGAGTAAAAAGAAAAAGGCTCTACGCCAAGGATAGAAATTGAACGTATGATTTCAAGGAGAAACTGTAGGAAAGGATTGACGATAAATGATGCCAAGGAACTGTGGATTGATGAAATAAGGATACTTAGGATATGATAAGAAAATCCAGTAATTACAATTGAGGTTGGAAATATGATTGATGATTAAGCATTGTAGGCTTATAGACATGTCAAGAGAATGACCTATAGTTTAGGGTATACATAAAGTTTCATGTTAGTATGGAAGATTTTAAAGGATATATGACGTAGTTATGATAGAAGGACTTTGTTGAACCTGAACCGAAAAGATTGTAAAGAGAAACGGAAGAGATGATTACAAGGATAGCAGATTGAGTATCGTAGCCAGAGCAGCTACATATTATAGTTTGACCTATTGGATGATTTTTAATTTCGAGGACGAAATTTTTGTAAGGTGGGTAGGATGTAAGCCCCCTGAATTTCAGGGCTGTTTTAAATTTTTCTAAATGAATTATTATCGATAAATATTTTATTTATTTAATTATTTCGATCATTAATGTACCTTTCCATGATTTTGATTTCTGGAGCGTCAGGGATACCAATCTCTGTAAACTCTCTTCACGAGTTTTGAAGTAGACAAGATTATCTTCGTTTTGATATATCATGTCCCACTTGAATTCGTTCCCTTGTGCTCTTTTTGTATCGCGCAAGTTCGGGTCAACTTAGACCGATTAATCGTTGAATATTATTCCCACTTTTATTTTTGATCATCGTTTGCACGTTACCGTTGCTTTTAATTTAGCAGCACCAGATCAGCCATTTTCTCGAAACCAACTTCTCATGAATGATCTACTCGAGACGCTCTTTACCCATGACCTTCGTGTCCCACTCAGACACTTCATTTTGTGCTCCATTTTCTTCGCACAACTTCCGGGTCAATTTAGGCCGATTTATTTTCTGCCTTGAAACCTGATTTAAATTCCAATTTAATTTCAGGACCCGACATCGATCCAGCCTGTCAACCCGAAGTATGGACGTGGCCCACTTGAAGCCTACTACCCACATGAAACTCGTGTCCCATTTATTGGAGTCCCCGTATATTATTTATTTACCCGTGTTCATAAATACGTATTTAATTCAATTATTGCACTCTGTCCGATTTTGACCCAACCCGGCTAGGCCGAACCCGAACCCAAGTCCCATGTTATTCTCCCATGACTGCCCAAAAACCCCACATAATTTTCCCTATTTTTCTCCTATTTTAAATATTTACTTTTCTCTCTCTACTTTACAAATATCTATACATATAATATATACATACATATATATATAACTCTCTTTTCTCTCTCTTCCTAAAATAACTCCCACACAACACCCCTCCCCCAATGCCAGCCAACCTCACCCTCTCTCTACTTTCTCTCTACTCTCTTTCTAATGATAATATCTATCACTCACTTCTATATATAATATATATACACACATATATCTCTCTCCTCTCAAATATCTAACACTCTCTCACCTCACCCTCTCTCTTCCCCTACCCGTACAGGACTAGCCCCCCCTTCTCTTTCTCTCTTAATATCTCTCTCTCTCTCCTTCTTTATATATATTATATATATACTCACACCCATACTTTTCTCTCTCTACTTCTCTCTTCATTCATTGTTTTCCTCACCTCTCTCTCTCTCTCAACTCTCCATACACAGCAGCCATTCCTCCTCCATTCGAGCACTCCCCACCATTCTTCTTCAACACTACACCTCCACCACCACTTCGAACACCACAGCCATTCCTCCTCCCATGGCCGAGAGCTCCCCCATCATTCTTCTTCTTCATAAGCTTCTCACCACATCATCAACCACCATCACCATAACCATCACCGCCGCCGCGACCACCCCCGCCGGCGTCGCCCACGCCGTTGGCCGGCCTCCGCCGCACGAGGCAGCGCGGCATGCAGCAGCAGCTGCCCACAGCAGCATCGCAGCCGCGGCAGCATGCAGCAGCGGGCAGCAGCGGCGCGCACGTGCGCACGCGCGGGCCGCCGTCGTGCACCGCCGCGCCGCCGCACGGCCGCCGTGGCCCCCCCTGATGTGCGCGCACCTCCGGCGAGCCACCCCGTGGCGCGTCCCCTCTTCCCCGGCGCGAGAAGCACCCTATTCGTGCGTTTTGCACGGAATCCCGGCGTGACGCGCGCGGGATCAAGGCTGAAAGTTCGCTCCGGGACAGCGACTTCGTACCGATTTTCTGGACAATCCGGCCGTTGGATCGGCGAACTATTTGCTCCGTCACAATCTCGGTATATCCATCTTCACCCCTGTCAAATTTCACCCGTTAATTATGTCGTTTGATACCTCAAAACCGGCCACCAAATTGACGTTTTAATTTGTACTGTTTTTGGACAGTTTCGTGACGCCAACTTCGCGGGTTCGTATCTTCGCCGTCGCAGCTTCGTTTTGCGCACCGTCAGTTCCGGTGCACAGCTGGTATAACCATCTTCCTGTCTCCTTTAGATTTCGTTTCATTTTAAGCACGTTCGGTTGGTCGAATTCGACGCCAAAGTTGGTCGTCCGAATTCTTTAATTTGCACTTGTAAAATTCCATTTTTGAACCCGGGACTCCGGATTCAATTTCTGACACCACCAGTAGACTCGTGGCATCATTCTGGCATGTTTTTATATAAAATTTGCTTGATTTGGAGAACGTGAGCTCTGGCACGCATTTCGGTGCAAAACGGGTCCCACTTTTTGAGTCAACGGGACTTTTTGACGCCGGCTCATCGGAATCCCATTCCGGATATACCGTTGAGTTCGTATCGTCATTCTGGACCCGTTGATATATAATTTGCTGAGTTTTGAAGACATTTGCTCCGGCACGCATTTTCGTGCAAACCGGATACCAAGTGTCGCGTCAACGTATCATTTTGAGATCGGCACATCGGAATTTCATTTTGGACATACCGTTGGGTTCGTATCATCATTCTGGATTCGTGGACATATAATTTGCTAGGTTTTGTAGACTTCTATTCCGACACGCTTTTCGGTGCAAAGTGTGTCCAACGGCGGACATCATTTTGACCCAAAATTACCGTTTTGCCCCTGTGTCCAAATTGGACTTATGGGTAGGCTATCCTAGCTGATTTGACCGTTCTGGACACGTTGGTAATATTTATTTTATCATCCGACAACATCTGTAGATTTTTTGATTATGTATTATCCTTAATTTATAATTAATTATTTTTCTAGATATTGTTACTTTCTGGTTTTGAATTTTTATATATATTTTAATTGCTGTAAAAATCTTGGAAAAATGGTATTTAAATATTATGTTAATTTAGCTAATTTATTATAATTTTTCTAGCATTTAATAAGTACTTTTGGTATTTTATAAAAATGGGAAAACAGAATTCATTTTCAGTATATTTATGTTTGCTGATTTTTAATAAATATTTATGAGGGTTTATAAATCCCAGAAAAATTAGTATAAATTTCTATAATTAACAAGGATTATTTTGGTACTTTATTTTATATATATTTAAGCTTTTTGTCTATCTCTAAAATTGTTGGAACTTAGTGTACCGTTTGATTTATTTATTGAGTAGTTACAACTTGCAAGTTTTGCGTTGATTTGAGTTGTTATAGTATTGGACCTCACCCCGCACTAGTGTAAAGACCCTAGAGAGTTAGTTTGTGTATAGTGGCACTTCACATTAGACTTGTATGCTAGGTCCCCACTTGGCTAGTATCCAGTTAGGAGTCGTGTCACACCACTAGTGATATCTTGATCATAGCTTAGAACTGAGTTTGTATGTCATTATTGACAGGACACCGGACATCTATATCTTCGTACTAGTATTCTTGCTTTGCTCGAGGCAAGTACATCTACACACTCATTTACTGTCTTTTAATGCTAGAATATGTATTAACCGAGGTAGCAAGTTAAATCTTCACATGTTACATTAAATTGGTCCCTACCATGCTTAGGACAGTTATCATATCTTCTCATGTTCCTTACTGGTTCTCAGTACATGTTTTACTATACTTTTATACTACTCGGAGTATTCACATGTTTCATACTGTTCCCAGTACCGGCTATGCTTATATTACTCCCAGCGTCTCTCACATGTTTTTACTGTTCTCGTATCTCTCACATGATAGAATATGGGTTATGGGGAAACTGATAGTAGTGTACGTGATCACGACCCCCCTACAGTAGCGAGCTCGGTCGTATTTTATATGCATACCTTGCCGCAGGCCATTATCCCGCATTTCTGTACGGAGGTACACCTATGCTTGTTGACTTGTACGTATGTATATTTTATTTACATGTACCACAGTACATTGTACATCTATTGACCGATCACGTACTTACTACAGTTTTAAACATTACATATATATCTGTCTTTATGACATATGTATCCTTGCCATGATAGATTATGAGATATACCATGATTCCAGATATGCCATGTTCCCAGTGTTACTATGATATTGTGATCCCAGTTGTACCATGAGGCCATGTTTTCCAGTATTTTCTATTTTATAGACTTGTCATACCATATTTTTTGTTGTACACCTCTTTCATTATATGTTCAGTACTTTAGTTGTAGAGGTTGTACTTGCTCCCGTCCTGACAGGATAACGTTGTAGGTATACTTTTCGAGAAGGAAACGCTGTGTGTTACATATTATGGTACTGCATTGAGGACCTGACCTTAGCTCCAGAAGGGGCCCCAGCGGGGAACCTTGCTTAGTTATCTTTCTTGTGTTTTGGGACTTAGACTTTGTCTGTACTTATATTTGGATACTGGACTTTGTCTCCAGTTAGATACTTTGGTTATGTATTATTAAGTCTGTGCTTATTTACCTTCGCTTATAGATGCTGTGTTGTGATGAACTTTAAATATGGTTTTAGAACTGTTAGCTGGTTAGATTCTTTATTTTCTATTCTTAGAACAGCTTACTACGCTTTGACCAAGCGTAGGCTGGACATGGCTCGGCCCGGCCCAACAATTTGGGTATCGGGTCGTGACATATTTTTTTGGCGGCCCATGCAGGTCTCGACTTAAGTTGTTTGGTTACGTTATTGTACCAAACATGCCTGCAATTAGGATCTAGGACAACTTGATAACACTAGGACAACATTTAGAACACCTAGAGGATTTCTAGGATTGCAATATAGGAGAACTCATCACAGCATAGGACCGTTAGCTATAATTAGTCTATTGTTTGTATTTCAGTGGGTCAATTTAGACCAAGTTTGTACCCTTGGGATGACCCCTGAGGATTTCACTCTAATCTTATCTAGAAATCTGTTTTCACATGCTTCCATTTACTCTCCTTTAAATTCGTTGTTGAATTTAATTTCTGATTTTTGTTGTTAACTTTGATCTTGCATCGCGATAAATTTTGTGGATTGAATTATGATATATCCTGATAAGGTAAACGTCTGCTTTAGTTATGGAGTTTAGAATTTATCGCAGCCATATTAGTTGGTATGACAAAAACATAGAGCCTGATTTCGGATATATTATCTTATTCATAGAATTTAGATTTTCTCGCAGCCATATCGGTTGGCGTGGCGAGGATTCTAGATAATATGATTTTAGGGAGTATACCTTAGTTATGACTCTATCGTTTATTGCATCTAGGCTTACTGGTGTGGCGAAAATTCTGGCAACATGATTTCAGGAAGACGTATATGGTTATCAGATCGTATCTTAACTTGGTTTACTTTGTTATGACCGAATGAGCAAGAATAAATTCTTATCATCATTCTTCCCCGTCTTGATTAACTCCATTCTATCTACATCTGCAACTAGAATTATAGGTTCTCTAAGACTCTCCAATAGGATTGCTTTCGCGTTATTTTTGGACATAATTATTTTTGTGTTCCATCTTTCCTATGACTTGACTAAACTCTTCTCCGTTAACCTCTTGGGTAATTCTTCTCGTTATGTATCCCGTTGTCTTCGTACCATTCTTGAAGATTTTTCGATAAACTTTCCTGTCTTGCTTGACCTTTAACTTGTTTGGACACTGTTATGGATTGCTTGACCCAGTCTTAGGCCTTGTTACCTTTTGCTTCATAGGCAACCGAAATAGCCAAACCTTATTGACTGATTCTGTAAGTATAACTATAAATGTATTGTGTGATTGTGATAAATACTTTTCCTAGGGATTGGTTAGATTAAGCTTATGGGACAAGTATAAGCGACTGACTGTAGTAGACTTGGAAACCATTAAGAACGACTGTGTTGATAATATGACTTGATAATAGGGTATCTATGATGGAATCATGAGATAGTATATTGTTGTGACTACAGAATGAGGATCCGAATCATGTATTTACGAATTGAGGATTTAGCATTTGTAGAATTTTTGGTGGATTATCTATAGCTAATTACATGTGATTAAAGGGTAGATCGATACGTGGATTGATATAGAATAAATTAGAATGAGTTATCATATTGCGTACGAGATCGGAAAGATATCAGTTAAAAGACAAGGAACAAGACAGAGACATATGTACATTGGTAATTAATAAATCGGGAGTTTTGAAATCGAGGATTTATATTTGGAGGACTTGTTGAGTAAAAAGAAAAAGGCTCTACGCCAAGGATAGAAATTGAACGTATGATTTCAAGGAGAAACTGTAGGAAAGGATTGACGATAAATGATGCCAAGGAACTGTGGATTGATGAAATAAGGATACTTAGGATATGATAAGGAAATCCAGTAATTACAATTGAGGTTGGAAATATGATTGATGATTAAGCATTGTAGGCTTATAGACATGTCAAGAGAATGACCTATAGTTTAGGGTATACATAAAGTTTCATGTTAGTATGGAAGATTTTAAAGGATATATGACGTAGTTATGATAGAAGGACTTTGTTGAACCTGAACCGAAAAGATTGTAAAGAGAAACGGAAGAGATGATTACAAGGATAGCAGATTGAGTATCGTAGCCAGAGCAGCTATATATTATAGTTTGACCTATTGGATGATTTTTAATTTCGAGGACAAAATTTTTGTAAGGTGGGTAGGATGTAAGCCCCCTGAATTTCAGGACTGTTTTAAATTTTTCTAAATGAATTATTATCGATAAATATTTTATTTATTTAATTATTTCGATCATTAATGTACCTTTCCATGATTTTGATTTTTGGAGCGTCAGGGATACCAATCTCTGTAAACTCTCTTCATGAGTTTTGAAGTAGACAAGATTATCTTCGTTTTGATATATCATGTCCCACTTGAATTCGTTCCCTTGTGCTCTTTTTGTATCGCGCAAGTTCGGGTCAACTTAGACTGATTAATCGTTGAATATTATTCCCACTTTTATTTTTGATCATCGTTTGCACGTTACCGTTGCTTTTAATTTAGGAGCACCAGATCAGCCATTTTCTCGAAACCAACTTCTCATGAATGATCTACTCGAGACGCTCTTTACCCATGACCTTCGTGTCCCACTCAGACACTTCATTTTGTGCTCCATTTTCTTCGCACAACTTCCGGGTCAATTTAGGCCGATTTATTTTCTGCCTTGAAACCTGATTTAAATTCTAATTTAATTTCAGGACCCGACATCGATCCAGCCTGTCAACCCGAAGTATGGACGTGGCCCACTTGAAGCCTACTACCCACATGAAACTCGTGTCCCATTTATTGGAGTTCCCGTATATTATTTATTTACCCGTGTTCATAAATACGTATTTAATTCAATTATTGCACTCTGTCCGATTTTGACCCAACCCGGCTAGACCGAACCCGAACCCAAGTCCCATGTTATTCTCCCATGACTGCCCAAAAACCCCACATAATTTTCCCTATTTTTCTCCTATTTTAAATATTTACTTTTCTCTCTCTACTTTACAAATATCTATACATATAATATATACATACATATATATATAACTCTCTTTTCTCTCTCTTTCTAAAATAACTCCCACACAACACCCCTCCCCCAATGCCAGCCGACCTCACCCTCTCTCTACTTTCTCTCTACTCTCTCTCTAATAATAATATCTATCACTCACTTCTATATATAATATATATACACACATATATCTCTCTCCTCTCAAATATCTAACACTCTCTCACCTCACCCTCTCTCTTCCCCTACCCGTACAGGACTAGCCCCCCCTTCTCTTTCTCTCTTAATATCTCTCTCTCTCTCTCCCTCTTTATATATATTATATATATACTCACACCCATACTTTTCTCTCTCTACTTCTCTCTTCATTCATTGTTTTCCTCACCTCTCTCTCTCTCAACTCTCCATACACAGCAGCCATTCCTCCTCCATTCGAGCACTCCCCACCATTCTTCTTCAACACTACACCTCCACCACCACTTCGAACACCACAGCCATTCCTCCTCCCATGGCCGAGAGCTCCCCCATCATTCTTCTTCTTCATAAGCTTCTCACCACATCATCAACCACCATCACCATAACCATCACCGCCGCCGCGACCACCCCCGCCGGCGTCGCCCACGCCGTTGGCCGGCCTCCGCCGCACGAGGCAGTACGGCATACAGCAGCAGCTGCCCACAGCAGCGTCGCAGCCGCGGCAGCAGGCAGCAGCTGCCCACAGCAGCGTCGCAGCCGCGGCAGCATGCAGCAGCGGGCAGCAGCGGCGCGCACGTGCGCGCGCGCGGGCCGCCGTCGTGCGCCGCCGCGCCGCCGCACGGCCGCCGTGGCCCCCCCTGATATGCGTGCACCTCCGGCGAGTCACCCCGTGGCGCGTCCCCTCTTCCCCGGCGCGAGAAGCACCCTATTCGTGCGTTTTGCACGGAATCCCGGCGTGACGCGCGCGGGATCAAGGCTGAAAGTTCGCTCCGGGACAGCGACTTTGTACCGATTTTTTGGACAATCCGACCGTTGGATCGGCGAACTATTTGCTCCGTCACAATCTCGGTATATCCATCTTCACCCCTGTCAAATTTCACCCGTTAATTATGTCGTTTGATACCTCAAAACTGGCCACCAATTTGACGTTTTAATTTGTACTGTTTTTGGACAGTTTTGTGACGCCAACTTCGCGGGTTCGTATCTTCGCCGTTGCAGCTTCGTTTTGCGCACCGTCAGTTCCGGTGCACAGCTGGTATAACCATCTTCCTGTCTCCTTTAGATTTCGTTTCATTTTAAGCACGTTCGGTTGGTCGAATTCGACGCCAAAGTTGGCCGTCCGAATTCTTTAATTTGCACTTGTAAAATTCCATTTTTGAACCCGGGACTCCGGATTCAATTTCTGACACCACTAGTAGACTCGTGGCGTCGTTCTGGCATGTTTTCATATAAAATTTGCTTGATTTGGAGAACGTGAGCCCTGGCACGCATTTCGGTGCAAAGCGGGTCCCACTTTCTGAGTCAACGGGACTTTTTGACGCCGGCTCATCGGAATCCCATTCCGGATATACTGTTGAGTTCGTATCGTCATTTTGGACCCGTTGACATATAATTTGCTGAGTTTTGAAGACATTTGCTCCGGCACGCATTTCCGTGCAAACCGGATACCAAGTGTCGCGTCAACGTATCATTTTGAGATCGGCACATCAGAATTCCATTTTGGACATACCGTTGGGTTCGTATCATCATTCTGGATTCGTGGACATATAATTTGCTAGGTTTTGTAGACTTCTATCCCGACACGCTTTTCGGTGCTAAGTGTGTCCAACGGCAGACATCATTTTGACCCGAAATTACCGTTTTGCCCCTGTGTCCAAATTGGACTTATGGGTAGGCTATCCTAGCTGATTTGACCGTTCTGGACACGTTGGTGATATTTATTTTATCATCCGACAACATCTGTAGATTTTTTGATTATGTATTATCCTTAATTTATAATTAATTATTTTTCTAGATATTGTTACTTTCTGGTTTTGAATTTTTATATATATTTTAATTGCTGTAAAAATCTTGGAAAAATAGTATTTAAATATTATGTTAATTTAGCTAATTTATTATAATTTTTCTAGCATTTAATAAGTACTTTTGGTATTTTATAAAAATGGGAAAACAGAATTCATTTTCAGTATATTTATGTTTGCTGATTTTTAATAAATATTTATGAGGGTTTATAAATCCCAGAAAAATTAGTATAAATTTTTATAATTAACAAGGATTATTTTGGTACTTTATTTTATATATATTTAAGCTTTTTGTCTATCTCTAAAATTGTTGGAACTTAGTGTACCGTTTGATTTATTTATTGAGTAGTTACAACTTGCAAGTTTTGCGTTGATTTGAGTTGTTATAGTATTGGACCTCACCCCGCACTAGTGTAAAGACCCTAGAGAGTTAGTTTGTGTATAGTGGCACTTCATATTAGACTTGTATGCTAGGTCTCCACTTGGCTAGTATCCAGTTAGGAGTCGTGTCACACCACTAGTGATATCTTGATCATAGCTTAGAACTGAGTTTGTATGTCATTATTGACAGGACACCGGACATCTATATCTTCGTACTAGTATTCTTGCTTTGCTCGACGTAAGTACATCTACACACTCATTTACTGTCTTTTAATGCTAGAATATGTATTAACCGAGGTAGCAAGTTAAATCTTCACATGTTACATTAAATTGGTCCCTACCATGCTTAGGACAGTTATCATATCTTCTCATGTTCCTTACTGGTTCTCAGTACATATTTTACTATGCTTTTATACTACTCGGAGTATTCACATGTTTCATACTGTTCCCAGTACCGGCTATGCTTATATTACTCCCAGCGTCTCTCACATATTTTTACTGTTCTCGTATCTCTCACATGATAGAATATAGGTTATGGGAAAACTGATAGTAGTGTACGTGATCACGACCCCCCTACAGTAGCGAGCTCGGTCGCATTTTATATGCATACCTTGCCGCAGGCCATTATCCTGCATTTCTGTACGGAGGTATACCTATGCTTGTTGACTTGTACGTATGTATATTTTATTTACATGTACCACAGTACATTGTACATCTATTGACCGATCACGTACTTACTACAGTTTTAAACATTACATATACATCTGTCTTTATGACATATGTATCCTTGCCATGATAGATTATGAGATATACCATGATTCCAGATATGCCATGTTCCCAGTGTTACTATGATATTGTGATCCCAGTTGTACCATGAGGCCATATTTTCAAGTATTTCCTATTTTATAGACTTGTCACACCATATTTCTTGTTGTACATCTCTTTCATTATATGTTCAGTACTTTAGTTGTAGAGGTTGTACTTGCTCCCGTCCTGACAGGATAACGTTGTAGGTATACTTTTTGAGAAGGAAACGCTGTGTGTTACATATTATGGTACTGCATTGAGGACCTGACCTTAGCTCCAGAAGGGGCCCCAGTGGGGAACCTTGCTTAGTTATCTTTCTTGTATTTTGGGACTTAGACTTTGTCTGTACTTATATTTGGATACTGGACTTTGTCTCCAGTTAGATACTTTGGTTATGTATTATTAAGTCTGTGCTTATTTACCTTCGCTTATAGATGCTGTGTTGTGATGAACTTTAAATATGGTTTTAGAACTGTTAGCTGGTTAGATTCTTTATTGTCTATTCTTAGAACAGCTTACTACGCTTTGACCAAGCGTAGGCTGGACATGGCTCGGCCCGGCCCAACAATTTGGGTATCGGGTCGTGACAGACGCCAACCTGGTCGATAACGCATTGAGGCTAAGGGTTAGCCTACGGCTCAGAGACAGCCGTTAAGTTAAAAAGACAAGTTAATACGAAATGGTCGTGGACAAACGGCACGAGCGAAGGGTGGCGAATGCTGTGACCGTAAAAAAAAGGGATTCCGCGGCTTGATCAAAGGGGGGATATGCCGGTCTAGGCGGAATAAAAATATGGCTTACGGGCTGCCCGGGTGCGGACTCGGCCACCCGGGGGACGTAAGTGCAGAAGTATTTCAAGAGACTAACGGGGTGTGTGCCAGTCCTCACCCTACGCTAGTTGAGAAATACCACGGCTTGGATGTCCAAAATGGCTTGTGGTGCCAGCGACCGGTGCATATAGAGTTAAGTGGGCTTTGCTGGTGGCGATCCACGTGCAAGTCCTTGCATTGAAATCAAAGTAGTCTAAGTTAACAAAATGAAGTACCTTATGAATATGCTTGAAATATGACACACCAAATGATAATGAGAAATTCATGCAAGTGTAGATAACGTGCCTACGACGTGCTAGAATCCGAGGCAGGGACACGCACTTGACATCGAAAAGTTCATATTGAATTATTGACTAACTTGGTTTACTTTGGACAGGGAAGGCCGAACGGTAAGTATGGGTAAGTCGTGCATTCATTTCCATGCACACACTTGAATTCGGCAACACGAGATAGGTCATGAAATATGCCATGAAACTGATCCTAAGGCAAGATTAGAAAGACAATAAATGATAGATGGTGCACAAAAGTAAATGGAACGTGTTTGGTAATGACAGCGTTATGGGCGAGCTAGCCTCCCCACCAGTGCATAACAATGTACTGATAACCCCACAGTCTACTTGCAGGATGCAGGAGACGCCGGCGAGTGCGGATCTTCCATCGAACGTGTTAAGGCACGGAGCCAACTCCGAGCCTTGGGACGTTACAAGGAGCTGGAGCACCCTATACAGGACATAATGTATCGGAACATCGCCATGAATCATTCCATGTTGTAAGCCACTTGGCATGCCTTTTATGTTTCAGAGAGAGAGCTTGAGCGATTTGTAATATCGGCCTAGCGCCGCTTGTAAACTTCTTGAAAATCAATAAAGAGTTTGGATTCACTTCAATTTTGTGTTCGTTTACTTTCCGCTGCAAATGGGGACACTCTGTGCGACTCTGTGGCCTAGCTCAAATCGGCCGTTTCTGGACTTGGCCTTGCACGGGCACAACCTAGGCCCGTGCGGCATCACGCCTTAGCGAGGACGAACGCTCCTACGGGAGCGGGGCGTGACAGATTGGTATCAGAGCACGGCTTTACGTCCTTAGACTTTATTTCGATTCGCTCAGTTTTGAAAGCTCATTGAAACAAAAGAAGTGTACGCTCTCTCTCATTGTGCCTTGGGATATTCCATACAATAAGTCTAATATTTTTCAAAAGCTCGTACGAGTACTCAGTTGGACGGGATCGATAGGCGAAGGCCTTTGTGCCACCACGACGGACTTGAGTTGGAAGGAACCGATGCTAAGAGTTAGCAAACGCAGTGCGTGCTTGAATGAGCTTACGCTGACAGCAAACGAGTACCCGAGACCAAAGTATAGTTCGAACGGGATGGTTATGTACGCAGCCTTTTGGCTAAGTTGTGCAGAGTATCGCGCACCTAGACCTTCTGGTACAAACGAGTTGCGAGTGAGATCGATTATCGCTCGAACGAGAATAAGTGAGCATGCGAACTCGAATATAGTCCGCACGGGATAGCTATGCACACGACCTTTTGGTTATGTTGTGCCGCATGTCGCACACCTCGACTTTTGGTGCAATCGAGTTGCGAGCGATATCAAGTACCGATCGGTCGGGAACGAAGCTACGCTTAGAGTGTATATCGATAGAAACGCTATCGAGTTCACGCTTAGGCATGCACGAAAGATTGATTTAGATTTTGAGGAACGGGCGAACGCACGATTGAACATATCGAAAGGGAATCGAATGATCATTTGAGGATTTGTAGAATGACTTGACTCCGAGTGGTGTATGTGATAGGTTCGAGAAAGAATAAGAATAAGTGTCAACGACTAGTCGAGTGGCTCGAACCCTGAGTGGTGTATGGACGTTATAGAAATTGTTCGAGCGAGACTACAAGATATACGGATAGAACGGGTATGTCGGTGAGGCGATGCGATCGCGCAAAGCCTTAGAACGCGTCACGCTTAGTTGATCATGACTTCGAATGTCCCGAACGAGATGTCGTTCGGATAACTTGTCAATGGGCAACGCAAGTTAGAAAACGATTCAGAACGATGAATGAAAATGAATGGTCTTGATCGAGGAAACTTAGAGGATCGCGCGTACGATTTCGGATGGATTCAAATGAATTGTGACTTGAACTTGGACAACGATCTTGAAACTAGCTTGAGGAATAGCGATCGAACTTGATCTTGAATATCGAAAAAAATTGTGGAATATCCAACTCGGACAGTAGCATCAACGTACGATTCGAAATCGGTTGCAAAGGAAGATCGTCAGGTTACGCATATCATCGATGGTATTGAGGCATATCAAAGATCGATATACGATAACTCGGGGGTACTCTGACTCAGCGAATGACGAATCGTGCAAATGTCATTGTCCCGTTGAATGCTATACTTGGGATGTTAAAAATGTGTCGAGGAAAAGATAGACTTGGCTCGAGGATTTTCTAGTTGAACGCATGACGGTTAGACTATCAAATTGATTTGGCTTGGATGAAAATGTGAATGCTTGGATTTGCTTCGTTGACAACCACAACGTTGACGTTCTTGTCTTATACGAGCGCAACTCTAGCCTCGTATATGCGTCGTGCCAGATTATGACGAATCACTCCGCGTGAGCGCTGATATGGTGATTCATACAGCGGGAGTGATTGAACTTGGATGGCGTGGCAATTTGATTGCTTCGACTTGTGGTTTGACGCGAAGGTAGACTCGAGAATGAATTTGTGTGCTTGGAGAGTTGAACTTGAGGATTGAGTAGGTCCAATCCGCGTATCGGGAATGGGTTAGTCTAAAAGTCAAACAAGAGTTACGCTCCGATGAGAATGATTATTCTGCGGGAGCGTTACATGGTGATTCATGAACCGCCGTGGATAATTGGACTCGCGTGAGATTGGGGCACAATGTATTGTCGAGCTGGATGACCTCGTGATCGAATACATGAATTGGTTAGAACTGGTGATTGAACGGAATTGAATATGTGCAACGTAAGTCTTGATGCGAACTAGGTGATCATGCTCGATGTTTAGAAATCTGAGTGACGCGAGCTTGGGTAGAAACTCCCGTACAAACGAACAAATGGTTTGACCATAGGATTTGGGGCGAGCGTCGTGCAACAATCTTGTACGATGAGCCACGGACTTGACGTGTAACTATGACCTTGTGAGCTGACCTAGCGGATAGGCAGACGACCCTATGCCGAGTGATTGAACTTGTGCGATTGACCTTACAGTATCATCCGGACGGACGATAGACTTGGGGTAGCAAGACTTAGAGTAGGACGGAGAACAGGGAGTGTGCGTGAACGACGATAAAATTGCCCCCAAACAAAGGGAATGATAGGGATGGATGATGCGCAAGTAAATGTTGGGATAACAAATTGAATCGTTGATAGGAAGAAATACTTGATGATAGTGCAATACTTGGTTTTGAATCAGACAGAAATTACTTAGACTTGGTCGAACCCGCTAAAAGAAATCATACTGATTTCGTGGACAATAACGCTTGAGAAGCGAATCGAATCGTCTCGAGGACCGAGATAAACGATATGTGATACACACATGAGTTCGATTTTAAATCGAAGTTAGCGAAACGATCGGCAAATCAAAACTATCACGAGTAGCTTGTCCGACTTCGCTAATCGCTAAGCATGGTTGAAATATACGTGTTCGGGGGACGCCTTGGATACGTGCACGATCCAAACTCAGCGATGTGATGAACTCGAATGCAGCTGCAAGTGGGTGTTGAGATGCGCATGAACGAATGAGTGAGTTTGTCTCTGCCTACGACTTTCGTGTTTGACGAATTACAACGCACCTCGTGCGACCATTTCAGTCTTATGATACGTTGAAAAAGCAACCAAGTCGAAGGAAACACTTTAATTGAATAAGTGCCATCAACTCTAAAATGAATAAAAAGTTATCCAATAAAAAAAATCGACCAAACGTATACGACACGGAACTTGAAAAGGTACCGAGCATGGTTCGATGCCATCGAACGATAGAGCCGTTCGATAGGGATTGCCTAAGAAACACGACGACGCGAGTTAAGGAATGGTAGGATGACCTGCACTCAGGAAGTCTCGAGGACGAGACTTGTTTTGAGTGATGTATTATGTAGTGACTCGCTCCGCCCTAGCAAAATGCCGATTCAAACGGCAAGTACAACGACTCAAACGAGCCGTCGACCCGAAGAGTTGGCATCAATCTGATGAAGAATCGATGCAAGGCTTACATTGGCCCGTCAAGATGAATCCAGACTTAGACTTTCAAAGGCACGCTCGGAGTATCGCTCGGCCGATGCGAACATCGCTAAGGTGGGTGGCTCCGATGAACCCGTCTTTGCTTAGCCTAGACACATAATAATACAGACACTATCACTGAAATCGCTAGACGATAACACCATGCATGCTAATAAATGACCCAACGCACCTAGCTAAGGGATTAATCCCATCTTGTATGCTTGTATAGAATATGGAAAAGAACATGGAAATTGTGAGAACTCTCGCACCGCGCTCCACGCTCGTGCTAAGGCACAAGCTTACGTTTACGTCTCTGATGCGTTCAAACAATGAAAACAATGAATGGTTTACAACAATAAAACGGGAAGACTATCAACATAGTCGTTTCGAGTAGAGTTTAGCAACATTGAAAGATTATGGGACCGATGGGTCGCCAAGGCGACTCCTACACGAGGAGTTCAAAATGTATAAATGAATGAATGAACGAATAAGTGAATGAATGAATCAACGAATGAAAGAATGCATACGTGAATGAATCGATGAACAAACGGACAAGTGAAACAAAGAAAAGAATGAATGAATGAAAGATAAGAGAAGAAAGAATAGTTAGCGACAGGTGTTGTCACGCCCCGATCCCGCAGAGTCCTTTTCGTCCTCGCTTCGGGCTCTTTGGGACCGTTCGTCCTCGCTAAGGCGTGATGCCGTACAAGCCTAAGTTGTGCTTGCACAAGGCCAAGACCTAAAACAAGACAAGATAGACAAGTTTGACAATACGCAGCGGAACGTATCGCAGATAATTGAAGCAGTAGCGGACATATTTCAGAATACAAGTATTGAACACAATGGTAACAAGAATATTTCTCTTTATTGATTTCATTTGAACAGATTACAAGCACTCGATTCTCTCTGATACAATATTACATTCTCTCAGAACTTTACAGATTACAATGATCCCGTTTCCATACATTACATCCTTTTATATACAAAACCAAACTCTTGCACAGATGTCATCTCTTGGCATCTCTTCTGATTTCTGGCTCCTGAGGATGAGGCACGGGCTATCGCTTCGGGCTATCCTTCTCGATGCATGGTGCACCTGCATGCAGACTGATGATGGGTCAGTATATCAGCATACTGGTGAATGTGTGAACAAAGAGCTACATTTGTCTGAAACGATCACTGTTCATTTAGTGAGAAAACGTTTCTTGTGATGTGATCTTGCTAGTTTTACCTAGATTCATTCCATGCATACAGAGTCAGTTTACATATCTTTTGAAAACACATCTTTGAAAAGCCACAGTTCATATTATTTCAAGCATACAAGGGACTATTCAATTCTAGCACGATGACTATTCCTTTCATGTGCAGTGCGCAGCGTGTTTCATGAGCATATTCATTTCATTAGGGACAACAACTTTAGCATTCTTTTCTCTTGTTCAAGACAAACTTAGGGTCAGATTACAAGCATGATATTACATCCTTTCTCTTAGTGGAACATAGCATTTCTTGGTAACAGATTAATCTCTGCAAGCATTTATATATCAAACTCAAGCAATACAGTTTTATCACTTTTTTTTAGTGATTCTTACCATAGCCGACCGTCCATCCCTGCACAAGACAAGAATTAGCATAACATTATAAAACCAATATTGTCATTCCCTGTTCGTTTCTGCATCGTTAGCTCTTAGCAAAACATATGATAGACACATGCAGACCGATTGGCAGCTGTGACTCTCCGGTTCAGCTTTGCACCAATCCACACCTATCTATATGATGGTCCATGGGAAACCCATGATTATCCGCTGTGACGCTCTTGGGTTCAGCTCGTCGCTAAGGACACAGATAACGGCTACACTTTTTACATGGGTCCTTGCACCCAGTGTGCTCATAATCTCTCCTAGGCCGAGCGGTTCCAGGCGCCCCCAGATACCACCCGAGAGACAAATTTTACTCGTGCACGAGTTGTCCGAGACCATATGCATGCTCTAGCAGGATTCTATCAGATGAAACAGATTTCAGATCAGATGTACGACATGTTCTTTTCATGCCTTTGCAGATATACGACACGTTCAATTCGTGCCTTTCTTTTATTCAGGTCAACATGTACAAGTCCGTCTGTACATGTCTATAATTCTCAAGCATACAAGCAACAAGCAATGATCAAGCATTCAATTCGATTCATTTGTTTTCTCTTATCCTATCAAGCCTGACAAGCATCATTTCAGTTCTTATTAGCAGGCAACGAGTCTTCTTATTAGCATGCTGATTATTTCTTTTCTTGTTCTTAGCATGGCATGGTTCTTTTTATCAAGGCAACATTCAAATCTTAGCGAGGCAACATGTGAATTCTCTTAAAGCATACTCAAGGATTTACCATCTTATTATTAACAAAAGCATTCAATCAAAAATTCAGATTCTTAAGGCGTAAGCGAATCAGCAAATGAGACTTCGTCCACTCACCCAGATTAATCGTCTTCTGTTGCAGAGCCAGCAATCCGATCTTTCTGTTTATCTAGTGCCTTCGTAGAGCGGGGCACTACAGGTGTGACGGGCACGTGCAACGGGGCTCACTACCCGCGCTGCACGGACGCCAACCTGGTCGATAACGCATTGAGGCTAAGGGTTAGCCTACGACTCAGAGACAGCCGTTAAGTTAAAAAGACAAGTTAATACGAAATGGTCGTGGACAAACGGCACGAGCGAGGGGTGGCGAATGCTGTGATCGTAAAGAAAAAGGGATTCTGCGGCATGATCAAAGGGGGGATATGCCAGCCTAGGCGGAATCAAAATATGGCTTACGGACTGCCTGGGTGCGGACTCGGCCACCCGGGAGACGTAAGTGCAGGAGTATTTCAAGAGACTAACGGGGTGTGTGCCAGTCCTCACCCTACGCTAGTTAAGAAATACCACGGCTTGGATGTCCAAAATAGCTTCTGGTGCCAGCGACCGGTGCATATAGAGTTAAGTGGGCTTTGCTGGTGTCGATCTACGTGCAAGTCCTTGCATTGAAATCAAAGTAGTCTAAGTTAACAAAATGAAGTACCTTATGAATATGCTTGAAATGTAACACACCAAATGTAATGAGAAATTCATGCAAGTGTAGATAACGTGCCTACGACGTGCTAGAATCCGAGGCAGGGACACGCACTTGACATCGAAAAGTTCATATTGAATTGTTGACAAACTTGGTTTACTTTGGACAGGGAAGACCGGACGGTAAGTATGGGTAAGTCGTGCATTCATTTCCATGCACACACTTGAATTCGGCAACACAAGATAGGTCATGAAATATGCCATAAAACTGATCCTAAGGCAAGATTAGAAAGACAATAAATGATAGACGGTGCACAAAAGTAAATAGAACGTGTTTGGTAATGATAGCGTTGTGGGCGAGCTAGCCTCCCCACCAGTGCATAACAATGTACTGATAACCCCACAGTCTACTTGTAGGATACAGGAGACGCCGGCGGGTGCGGATCTTCCATCGAACGTGTTAAGGCACGGAGCCAACTCCGGGCATTGGGACATTACAAGGAGCTGGAGCACCCTATACAGGACATAATGTATCGGAACATCGCCATGAATCATTCCATGTTGTAAGCCACTTGGCACGCCTTTTATGTTTCAGAGAGAGAGCTTGAGCGATTTGTAATATCGGCCTAGCGCCGCTTGTAAACTTCTTGAAAATCAATAAAGAGTTTGGATTCACTTCAATTTTGTGTTCGTTTACTTTCCGCTGCAAATGGGGACACTCTGTGCGACTCTGTGGCCTAGCTCAAATCGACCGTTTCTGGACTTGGCCTTGCACGGGCGCAACCTAGGCCCGTGCGGCATCACGCCTTAGCGAGGACGAACGCTCCTACGGGAGCGGAGCGTGACATCTTGCTTCATGGAGGAAGTCTATTTTTATTGTTCCATTGTCTTTCTCATGTGTTTTTAACCCACTTTAGTACTTAGCATTTTTCATTTCCTTGGTTAGATTTTGCAGATCTAGTTTTGTGGTATTTTCGATTTCCATGAATTTGATCTATCAAGCTTGCATATTTTTGCTAGCTGATGGCTCCATCTTGTAGAGAATTCTATTTTGTCCAAATTTGACCTACGGGAGTTTGGATTTGGGTCCCTGATGTTGTTTGGAGGAGCATGGAGGCCATGGCATTTTCCCATAGACATCTCCTCTGTGGGAACCATCATTTACATTTCCTTGGCTGAATGCTAGCTTGCTGGCATTTTGGAGCCGCATGCATGAATTTGTATTATTGTATTTGCCGCATAAAATATTCCTGGCCGCATGGCCAAGCATATATATTTGTTGCATGCAGTTGCCTTAATTAAATAACTTGCATGCATAAAAACTTTGAGCCATAAATATATTATTATTATAGTACATCACAGTAGCCAGCCGCATGAGAAATCCATACTCAATGCATTACCATGCATTACAAAATGCATGCCAGCCGCATGAATGTACTCAATGCATTATAATGCATTATAATAATACATGGAGTTGCCAGCCGCATGCTACTCCACATTCAAGTATTCAATGCATTACAATCAATATTTTAATACATATATCCTAATCTATATTTTAATGTAATAGTTTAATGCATTTTGTATAATGCATTTGTTAGGAGCATTTGTTTAATACATTTGCTAAAAGCAACCTGGCATTTACGTACAAGTAGTTAATGTATGGTTGATAGCTTGCATGCAAGTGTTAGTAGGTTGCATGCATATTTGCATTTTAGCCCACGTGGCATTTTTTCAATAGTGAGCCGCATGGAACTGAATGCTTTGAAGCATTTGCTTAATGCACTAACTGAATGCACTTTTTGCATGGCACTTATTTTAAAGCGTTAGCCGCATGGAGTATTTATTTAGAGCCGCATATGTATCCTTTAGCAGTTGGCCGCATATGAGAATCTACATTGGCCGCATGGAATAATATTTAGCAGCTTGCATTAAGTAATAGCCTTGCTTGGCCTATGTAGTATTAGCTTAATTCATTTGCTAAATATTTAATTCATTTTGGCCTTATATGAATATTATTCCATGCGGATGTAAGCATGGAATGGCCTGTATAGTATTAGCTTGAATGACCTTAAGTAGTAATATTTAATTCATTTGCTAAATATTTAGTTCATTTTGGCCTAAGCAATTTCATGGCTTAAGTGAGCCGCATGGAAAGTTTGTGCCTGGCCGCATAGGCTATACATATTAATGCATTAGGCATTTCTAAGCAAATGCTAGCATGGCATCAAGTACAGGATTGCATGTAATGTATTATATTATACAAATGCTAGCATGACATCATTTACATTATGTGCAGGATTGCATGTAACATATAATATATTACATTATATTATACATTATATACATTAGTACATGCGGCTCAAAGTTGGCCATTGAGCCGCATATGGCTTGATAATATATTATATATATATTATATATGCTTTAGCCTATATTTAATGTATATGGTTAAATCACCTGCTCACTTGGCCGCATGCATTGTTGAGTGGCCACGTGCCATATTTTGTCGCATACACCATGGTGTGCTGGTCTCATTTAGTATGAAGCATTAATTGTAGTAGGGTCCCACAAGTTTTGTATCCATTTAATTTTAGGCCACATGACCCAATACTTGAGTGGCCACGTGTCCTTTCCTTTTGCTTGAGTGGAAGCTTGCATTTATTGTGGGTTCCTCTCTCTTGTCTTTTCTGGTTGCATAAATATTTCTTGCTGGCCGCATGCCCCCCCCCTCCAGTTATTTTTTGGCCGCATAAGCTTTGGCTGGCCGCATGGGTGGTCTCCCACTCTCTTTGGCCGCATGTATGTTCTCCCACTTTTGGGCCGCATGGGATCCACTTTGATTGTTTAAATGTTTTATTGCCTAAATTATGGTCAGAATTTCTTCCCACTCCCAACATGAAGGTTGTAGAGTTTCTCCTTGGCTTCAAGAAAATATATATTATAAATATATTATTATTTAATTGTGCAAGTTTCTTCCTTCCTTGATAAATGACATGACTTGATAGTGACCCGCCGTGGTGCACTCCCGACATGATAACTTGACCTGACAAATTTGACATGATAAACATGACATGATAGTGTCCCGACGTGGCACACTCTTGACAGTGAACCTGACATGATATATTTCTCGAAATGCTATTGCGACGGCTAACATGACACGACAAGATTGAATGACCTGGACACCGTGGACGATTGTGCTTGTACAAATGAACCCGTCTTGTCTTGTATCATGTCTAGGATGGGGACCCCTGAGCACCACGGTTGGGGGTACCTACTATAAATGGCTAAGGCTAATAACTAGAATAATTCAGTAGTCATGAGAGATTTCCCCAGTTACAGGTGATCCCGTTATCCCGGCCACAATTGTTGGACTTGTAGCCTGCCGTCGAGTAGGGCACATTTTCAGTCCACTGTCATGTGGGGCACACCTAATAATTCTTGATAATTGCTTAATGAACCCAAGTCACCTGGATAACCTGGATTAGCTGCATGGCTTGTGGCTGGAGGAACATCTCATTGCATCTTGCTAGTAACTAGGACTGTGATAACCCTAGTTAGTTAAAGTATCAAGCCGTACTCATTGCTTGGCCGTGAATGATTGGATGGAGTCTAGTCTTGTCTTGATCCCGTACAAGATTGTTATATGTCCTGATTTCTTATATTATCTTGCCGATAAATGGTGGGAGAAGCCAAGTTCTGTTCAGACGAAGGGTTACAACCCCGGTCCTTGTTTGGTTTACGGGTTATAACCTGGTTATCTGAATAGTCCCATAGTTATCTCATCGTATATCACCTGTCATGCTTGTTATGTTTTACCTTACCAACGAGATTGGAGACGAAGTTCTATTCAGGTGAAGGGTTACAACCCCGGTCCTTGTTTGGTTTAAGGGTTGTGACCTGGCTACTTGAATGGTTTCTTCGTACTCAGTTTGTTGTTGTTATTCTTCTAATATCAAGCCTTTCATTACTGTCTATATGTAATTATATTCTTGTGCTAATTGCTGGTTTTAGTTCCTAAGTGAAGCCTCCTTTGTGGCACTTGCTCTTTCTGGGATCTGACCCAGCTGGTTTTGTGTGGCCAGATTTCGGAGCTATCTCAGAGGATCTACCGACCTTCCAGCCCGATGGTGACCATCAGACGTGACCAGGGCAACGAGTGGGTTTATTTTTGCTCTCCCACTCTATTGTAAAAATTTTGTTTTGAGGCGTTTGGCCGACGAGCACCTGTTAGCTCGTATTTGCATACCTTATTATTGTCTGCCTACGGGCTATAACATGATTGACAGATCCTAGGGTTGATCATGTATTGATTAAAACTCTTGCTAGTCCTGACATTTTGTACGACTAGCTTCAAGATCATCCAATATGTAATGTATGGGATGCCTTACTATTGTATATTGATGCTTTAATATCTTGTGACTGTTACTACTTGCTTGTGATTGAGACAATAGGCTTGTTCTTGACCATAGGAGACTGATGGATTGTAGTTAAACCCTCATATATCTAGACAGTCGTGACCGTATAGTAATGTGGATTCCATTTCATTATACGTAGCTGGCTATGTCTGCCCCCGCTCTCCAGTATTCTGGTTCTGGGGCGTGACACGCGGGAAACCAGAACTCCCTCCCCCCCACATCCGACAACCCTCCCCCTATCTTTCTCCGACACCGAAGCAGGGGGCGGGGGGGGGGGGGTGCGCAGCAGCATCAAAAGCAGCAAGCGGAGGCAGTTGGGTCGCGTGGCGGGGAGGGTGGCAAGGGTCGCACAGGGAGGGCGCAGCAGTGAGTAGCGGGTTCGCACGGCGGAAAGAAGGACAGCGAGGGGCATGGGGGTCGCACGACGGAGGGCAACAGCGGGGTCACGCGGCGGAGGCCGAGGGCGCACGAGGAAGAAGAAGGAGGGGTAATTTTTTGTCATAAAAATTTGGTCAAAGTAGTTTACTGTCGACCATCATAGACGGTTTCGTCAAGAGTTGGGGGTTTCGTACATTATGGTAATTAGATGGGATGCACCTTGAATTATGATAATAAAAGTCGGGTGCAACTCAAAATTTCTCTTTTTTTGTTATATGATAATTTCAAAGACAGGTAGATGTGATTTCAGACTCACAATCTCGTGTATTATATATTCATCATGTTTTTTTGGTTCTAAAACCCGGTAAGTTATAGTTATAGTTTTGAAATCACAACCATAATATACTTTTAAAAAAAAATTACTTACTCATTAGTTCATTCCAGTCATTGAGAGAAAACTGGGTATTGTAAAAGTATACTTGTTAACATCTAACCTCTCTCCCACTTTTTATTTTTCTTCTTTTTCCTCTATTTTAACCATGAATATGTAATATGGTAGGACAATCTATGTTTCCAAACAGTCCGACTACATGAACTCGAATGCGGTTATAACATATGGTGTTATTTCTGTATTTAGGTCTTTGAATTTTCTTCTGTGTAGGTTCTTTAAAAAAGAAGAAGAAATTTTGAGTTGTACCCTATTTTTGTTATCCATATTCAAGGTGCTCTCCGCACGATTATCAAAATGTAAGACACCCCTCCCCCCCAAACTTTTGATGAAAATCATCATTGAGTGACAATCAACCTCATTTAACAAAAATTTTTTTGACTAAAATACCCTTTGTCTTTTCCCCTTTCGTGTATCCTAACCCCCGTGTCCAACCCAACCGCGTCCACTGCCGTCGCCCCCTCCTCGTCAAGGTTCTCCCTGTCGCTGCCCCCTCCACGCCGTGCCTCCTCCTCATCGACGGCCCCCTTCCCTGTGCTAGCAACAGCAGCAGCAACAACAATCGAAGCTCCGGCGATAGCAACAGCAGCTTGGGCATATTACGACGGGGGCGGGAGGCACTTGCCATCGGTGATTGATTGCAATAAAGTAAAGTTTACCTCCACAAGGTCTAGCTAGGCCATGGCCATGGGTGGCGACCACATACCCAAAAGGTAAGAGGACAAATCAACATCATCTATCTTGTGATGACCGCCACCACCCACAACACTACCACCACCATGAAATTAACTTAGCTCCCTTGCTTGGCCAAGAATTGAAATTGGGGTCATGCATGCATGCACGAAGGAGGTGTTTGGGGGGGTGAGGGGTCATGCATGCAATGATGTTGGTGCTTTCTTTAAATGGAGAGAGCTTGCTCTCAACATGCCTTGTAAAAGTTTAGTCCCACATCGAAAATGTACCATGAGTTATCTCAACATATATACTTGGTTGTGTTGTTGAGAGATGCACATGGGGTGGTGACCCTAAGGAGGGAACCATGTGGGTGATTTTACTAGGAGGTAAGAATAAGGCTCCAAGGATTAAGCATTAATGCTTTTGTCATTCTCTTGGATTAATTCCATTTGGAGCTAAGCCCCAAAGGGGCTTAGCGACTCGGACTCGGACTCGGGCTCATGGGCTCATGAGGCGTAATATGGCATTTTATTGGCGCACTTTGCACTTAGCACGTCAGCAGTCATGCGGCTCATATCCGGTCATGCGGTCTTATGCGGCATACGGCCTAATGCGGTCTCATGCGGTCCATGCGGCCGTATGGAGGGCTCCGCTGACTATGCAGACTACAAGTCAGTTATGGAAAGACTGATTCAATGCGATTAATTCAGATCCACTTTTTGTGGGATTTAATTCAATCTTTCCATAAGATTTGAATTAATTTCGTTGCCATCTTTGTGGGATTTAATTCAATCTTTCCATAAGATTTGAATTAATTTCGATACTATCTTTGTGGGATTTGAATTAATTTTGTTGCCATCTTTGTGGGATTTGATTCAATCTTTCCATAAGATTTGAATTAATTTCGTTGCTATCTTTGTGAGATTTAATTCAATCTTTTCATAACTGAAGAGGCGGTTAGGGTTTCCAACCTCTCTCTATATATACTCTCTTCTGGCCTCCTTTGTGGGAACTACGAATTTTATAAGTCAGAAAAGAGATAGAGAGGAGCTGCTGCCGCCATTGCAAGTCCATCCGAGGAGTCAGAACAGAGGTGACTTCGAGCGTTCCACAAGTTCTTCAACTTGCTGGTTCCTGGAAGCAATTCGTGTGGGGCGAATCTTGCTTTGAGCAACGGTATTTTGACACCCAAGCAACTTTTCTTCTTCTCATCTTTCTCTAGATTATTGTAACTCGTTCTGTCTCAATTGTAACACGTTTGCAAGGAAGAACAAGAGATCTTCTCTTCTCTATTTCCCTCCTTCATATTGTAATCTGTAATGACCTTTGTTCGTATTACGTATTTTGGTATATGTGTACGTATTTAGACCCGTATTGCATGCCTCATTTTGGTTCGGCCCGACTTGACTTGGTTCGGCTTGGTTTTGCATGGTTCGGTTTTGTGTGGACCAAACCACTCCCACCTACCACTTTCATTAAATATCCCACCTACCACCACCCTCTTCATTAAATATCCCACTAATATTTCTCTCTCTTCATTACTTCTTCTTCTCCACCATTACTTCTTCAACCACCAAGAAAGAAAGAGAGAGGGAGAGCCTAGGCAAGTGCACCTTGCTTCATGGATGAAGTCCATTTTTATTGTTCCATTGTCTTCCTCACGTGTTTCTAACCCACATTAGTATTTGGCATTTTTCATTTCCATGGTTAAATTCTTGTAAATCTAGCTTTGTGGTATTTTCGGTTTCCAGTATTTTTGATCTATCAAACTTGCATATTTTGCTAGTTGAGGATCCCATGTTGCAGAGAATTTCGTATTGGTCCAAATTTGACCTATGGGAAATGCTGGGCCGCATGGGCATTTTCAGCACTTGGCCGCATGCAATTGCCAAGTGAGCCGCATGTACATTATTTAAAACATGTGCTGGCAAGCTTGCTTGCATGCCCATGTACAGTAGCTAGCCGCATGCCACTTTAATGCATATTCTACTGCACGTTAATTAATAAATATTCTACTGCATGCCACTTTAATGCATAATCCCATGTATGCATATATATGCTGATGAAGGCATTAACACATGCAACATGCAAAAATGCATTAGCCTGTGCATTTTCTCGGAACTCCAAGCCTAGCCGCATAAGTCCTTAGGGATGCATTTAATGCATTCCTTTAGGCATTCCTAAATGCATTATTTTAATACATTTTTTCTAAATACCCTCCCTGGAAGAGCTAGCCGCATAGGCTAAGGGAGAGAGCAATTAATGCATTCATATGCATTCATATTTTTTTTAAATGCATATTTTCATGCATTTTCCCAAGCTTGCTCAAATGAGCTAGCCGCATAGGAACTTAAGGAAGCATTTAATGCATTCCTTAATAACTTCTTAAATGCATTTCTTTTTATGCATTTTCTTAAAATCACATTCCTAAGCAAGCCGCAGGAGCTTCTGTAGGCTTAATGCTTTATGCATTTAAGGCCTTAACATTTTATATATTGTGTACTTTTATGCACTTAGGGCCTTAATAGTTATATTTATGCTTTAATACACTTTCTTGGAAGGCCAGCCGCATATGCTTTAATGCAATTACTTTAATGCATTCTGCTTTAATGCATTTTTCCTAGCACAGCCGTATAGCATTTGCTCTAGTGCATTTCATTAGCTTTAATGCATTTTATTGCTTTAATGCATTTGGCTTAGGAATTCTCTAATACAACCCTTAATGCATTTCTTTACTGCACTTTTCAGTAGCTAGCCGCATATGACCTAATGAATCCATCAGCCGCATACCAATAGCGAGCCGCATTTATATTTTGCTAGCCGCAAGAACGTATTTAATGGCTTAACCGCATGAGCAAGTGACTGCTGGCCGTATGGAAATTTTCCGAGCCGCATAAGTCCCTCACAGCCCTTGCCCCTTCTAACGTTTAATTAATATATGTGTACTTGTGTTAAATTAATTGTTCCCTGACACGATGGTGACCCGTTGTGGTGCACTTTTGACATGACATGATAGTGGCCCGACGCGGCGCACTCCTGACAGTGAACATGACATGACAAGATTGGATGGCCTGGACACCATGGGTGATTGTGTTTGTACAATTGAACCGATAATGTTTGCATCATGTCTAGGACAGGGATCCCTGAGTACCACGGTCAGGGGTACCTGCTGTAAATGGCTAAGACTAATAACTAGAATAATTCAGTAGTCATGAGAGATTTCTCCAGTTACAGGCGATCCCGTTATCCCGGCCACCATTGTGGGACTTGCAGCCTGCCGACGAGTAGGGCACAAGTCCAACCCACTGAAATATGGAAAGAACGATGCATTGCTTAAATGAACCCAAGTCACCTGGATAAACTGGATTAGCTGCAGGGCTTGTGGCTGGAGGAACATCTCACTGCATGTGGTGATAATCCTAGTTAGCTAATGTAGAAAGCCGTAGTCATTGATTGGCCGGAACGATCGTATGGTATAGTTTCAGTGCTCGATTATTGCAGGCTTGATCGTATGATTGTCACTTTTAACAATAAAGATCAGAGGCTAAGTCCTGTTCAGGCGAAGGGTTACAACCCCGGTCCTTGTTTGGTTTAAGGGTTGTAACCTGGCTCCCGGAGCAGTTCTAAGTCCTCTCTTCGTTTATTGTATTATTGCACCCCACGGCATGCTTATAATGTTTTACCTTACCAACAAGATTGGAGACGGAGTTCTATTCAGGTGAAGGGTTACAACCCCGGTCCTTGTTTGGTTTAAGGGTTGTGACCTGGCTACTTGAATGGTCCCCTCGTACTCCATTATGATTGTTGTTATTCTTTTACTTCAAGTTCTTTTAACTGCTTTAATATATATTTCTGATGTGCTGGTTTTAGTTCTTAAGTGAAGCCTCCTTTGTGGCACTTGCTCTTTCTGGGATCTGACCCAGCTAGTTTTGTGTGGCCAGATTTCGGAGCTACCTCAGAGGATCTACCGACCTTCCAGCCTGATGGTGACCATCAGGCGTGACCAGGGCAACGAGTGGGTTTATTTTTGCTCTCCCACTCTATTGTAAAAATTTCATTTTGAGGCGTTTAGCCGGCGAGCACCTGTTAGCTCGTATTGTATACCCTATTATTGTCTGCCTACGGACTGTAACATGATTGACAGATCCTAGGGTTGATCATGTATGACTAAACTCTTGCTAGTCCTCACATTTTGTAACGACTAGCTTCATGATCAACTGGATATGTAATGTTTGGGACGCCTTATTATTGTATATTTGGCGATCTTATATCTTATAACTTTACTTGCTTGCTTGAGATTGAGACAATTAGGCTTGTTATTGACCATAGGAGACTGATGGATTGTAGTTAAACCCTCATGTATCTAGACAGCCGTGACCTTATAGTGGGGTGGATTCTATTTCATTATACGTAGCTGGCTATGTATGCCCCCGCTCGGCAGTATTCTGGTTCTGGGGCGTTATATGGTTTAAGTGGTAGCCCATGCAGGTCTTGTAAATCAAGATATGTGAGGGTTTACTGAAAAGATGTCTCAATTATCACTCGTCCTTGATCTCTGCCCGACTTTTCTAATCCCTGAGATACTCGACCTGAACACATGCTTGTATCGTTGATCTGTCTTGGTCCTTCCTTATTGTTCCCTATGTCGTCTTCTTCAGCGGCATTGTTCCTGGATCTGCCGACCAACAAGGCGACGCACCTCCCGTGGACCAACAACAACAGGAAGACCAGGCCCAACACTCAGGAACAGCCTCCCGGGCCATGCCTTCCGGAGATCCAGAACCCCCGGTGCAGTCAGCCCAGCCCGCGAGGCAGGATGATGGAGCCTTAGTTGGACTTATCAGGGAGTTGCTTGTATCGCAGGACCGTCGAGGAGATGCCTTGCATCAGACAGTGGCAGATGCTCTGGGCAGAGGTGGACATCATGGGAACAGTGCAGCGAACGGTTTCAAGCGCCTGAACCCCCCATTCTTCGATGGCAACGAAGATGCTATCGTTGCTGATGCGTGGCTTCAGGACACAGAGGTGATATTGGAAGCAGCGAAGACCCCGAAAGATGAGAAGGTGGCCGTGGTGTGCCTACAGTTATTGGATCTAGCCCGCAGCTGATGGGCGGCTCAGGCCGTTGGACTAGCAGCGCCTATTGCCTGGACAGTATTCCATGAGAGGTTCCGGACCAAGTACTTCGATGCGGTGGCTCGGTACGATCTTCAGACCAAGTTCACCAATTTGAAGCAGATGGGCAGGACGGTCGATGGGTATGCGGTCGAGTTTTCCAGGCTTAGCCGGTTTGCTCCCACCTTGGTGGCGACCGAGTTCGATAAAGCCCAGCGATTTCAGTAGGGACTCCACCTAGAGATTTTGTTGGCAGTGGAGCAGTTCGAGCATCAGACTTTTGATGCGATATTGAGGGCAGCTAGGAGGCATGAGTATACCTTCCAGCGGATAGTGGACAGGACCGGAGGTCGAATGCGATCTCACGGCCAGATGAATCAGTCATCAGCCCCAGCCCCGGCAGCCAGGGCTTTGACCATTGGAGCTCCGAGAAGGGTAGCTTCAGTTACGTCGGTTCAGCATTCAACACCGACGCACCCTCAGCAGCAGAAGCAGAAGCAGTCTTTCCCCATAGGCTGCTCTTATTGTGGGAAGCATGGACATGTTGTTTCAGAGTGTCGCAAGGCTCGAGGATTGTGTTTGCTTTGTGGAGTGCCAGACCACAAGGTAGGGTCCTGCCCGTTCAGGACTGACTCATTACCAGCCAGGACCAGTTCATCAGTGAGGGGACTAGCCCCAGTACCAGTCCAGCAGCAGTTTCCTTTCCCGAGGCCGTTGCCGACGCAGACCCAGGCTTTTTATTAGCAAAGGCCTCAGCAGTTTTTCCAGGCGCAAGCCCAGAATAGGCAGAGAGGATTCCAGCAGAGAGGGCTGGCACCTAGAGGACATAGTCAAGTGTTGGCTTTGACCATGGAAGAAGAAGGAGTGGCACCAGGTGAGGTAGTGGCATGTACTATTCTCGTCAACACATTTTTTGCTTCAGTGTTATTTGATTCTGGTGCATCGCATTCATTCATGTCTGCACGATTCGCGACACGAATAGGACTGGAGCCCGAGTCGTTATCAGTAAGGCTCAATATACTTACTGGTAATGGTCTTGTGGGAGTAGATAGAGTGTTTTTCTCGTATCGAATCGTGGTTAGCGGTAGAGAGTTTCCCGCTAGGCTGATAGAATTCCCGATGGCCGATTATGATGTGGTCTTAGGGATGGATTGGTTGAGAGACCAGTATGCTAGGATAGACTGCCTTATTGGCAGAGTTATTTTTAGCCTTCCAGGCGAGCCGGAATTTTCTTTTTTCTCGAGGCGAAGTGGAACCTTCTCCTCCAGTATTGCGGATGGCCGTAGCAGCAGTACAGTTACCCCGGATAGTCGAAGAATTTTCAGATGTTTTCCCGGAAGAGCTTCCAGGGATGCCGCCTGAGCGAGAGATCGAGTTTACTATCGACTTGGTTCCCGGAACAACACCAGTGTCAGAGAGAGTCTACAGGATGGCGCCGTCAGAATTGGAGATATTGTACAAGATGATTGAAGAACTCCGGACCAAGGGATTCATTCATGTCAGTGGATCGCCTTGGGGAGCCCTGATGCTTTTTGTAAAAAAGAAGGATGGTAAGTCCAGATTATGTGTTGACTATCGTACCTTGAACTCAGTGACAATCAAGAACAGATATCCTCTCCCAAGGATAGATGACTTGTTTGATCAACTCAGAGGAGCGGCAGTATTCTCGAAGATTGATTTGCGGTCAGGGTACCACCAGATCAGAGTCAGAGAGCAGGACATTCCGAAGACAGCCTTCAGATCCAGATATGGGCATTGGGAGTTCCTTGTTATGCCCTTTGGAGCGACCAATGCGTCGGCCGTATTCATGGATCTCATAAATCGTATCTTCATGCCTTATCTGGACCAGTTCGTGATCATGTTCATAGACGATATCCTGGTCTACAGCAAGAGTGAAGCGGAGCATGAGCAGCATCTCAGAATGGTCCTCCAGATTCTCCGAGAGCACCAGTTGTATGCCAAGTTTAGTAAATGCGAGTTCTGGTTCGATCGCATTTCATACTTGGGTCATATCATCACCAAAGGTGGAGTGGAAGTGGATTCCCATAAGATAGTGGCTATCGAAACCTGGCCAGTGCCCCGCACAGTTGCAGAAGTTTACAGTTTTCTTGGATTAGCCGGCTATTACCGGAGATTTGTTTCGGACTTTGCTCGGATATCAGCGCCATTGACGCAGTTGACCCGCAAGGATGTGCAGTTCGCTTGGACAGCAGAGTGTCAGGAATCTTTTGAGAAGTTGAAGCGAGGCTTGATAACGGCACCCGTTCTCACACTTCCAGATGGGACCGAAGGATTTTCAGTGTACTGTGACGCTTCAGGCAAGGGTTTAGGATGTGTTTTGATGCAGCATGGGAAGGTAATAGCTTATGCATCACGTCAACTCCATGATCATGAGAGGAATTATCCAACCCATGACTTGGAACTAGCAGCAGTAGTGTTTGCACTCAAGCTTTGGAGACATTACTTGTATGGAGATAGGGTGGAGATTTCACCGACCACAAGAGTTTGAAGTATGTTTTCACCCAGAAGGACCTTAATATGCATCAGAGAAGATGGCTAGAGCTACTTGTGGATTATGATGTCAACCTGCAATATTATCCTGGGAAGGCCAACGTTGTTGCAGATGCATTGAGCAGGAGAGCCGGAGTTTATTTTCTGACAACGCAACCAGAATTATTGGCAGATCTTCAGAAGATGGGTATAGAAGTTGTCTTTTCTACCAATGTGGCATTGATGGCCAGCATGCAAGTACAGTCCAGTATAGTTGAGAGGATCAAGATAGCTCAGTCCTCCGATACTAAGCTTCAGCGGCTTAGAGCAGAATGTGAAGCAGGACGACGACCAGAATTATGCATTCATGAAGATGGTACCCTTCGACATGGTAAGCGTCTTTGTGTACCCAGTGGAGATATCAGACAGGAGGTCATGGCGGAAGCTCACAATTCTCAGTATTCAATTCATCCCGGTGGCACGAAGATGTACCGTGATATCCGTCAGCACTTTTGGTGGAATGGCATGAAGAGGGAGATAGCTCGGTTTGTCTTTCGGTTTTTGGTCTGCCAACAAGTTAAGGCTGAACATCAGAGGCCAGCTGGACTTCTTCAGCCCTTGCCAATTTCAGAATAAAAGTGGGAGCATGTAACCATGGATTTCATGACTGGATTACCTAGATCCCCAGCTGGTAGAGATGCTATTTGGGTTATAGTTGACAGGCTCACGAAAGTGGCTCACTTTCTCCCATTCAGAGTGGGTCAATCGACAGCTCAGCTAGCAGAGATGTATCTTCGGCAGATTGTCAGATTCCACGGAGTACCAGTCAGTATCACCTCAGACTGAGATTCAAGATTTATGTCGCACTTTTGGCGTAGCTTGCAAGAGAGTTTGGGAACTCATCTCCAGTTCAGCTCAGCTTATCACCCGCAGACAGATGGTCAGTCGGAGCGCACGACCCAGACTCTGGAGGATATATTGAGATCTTGTACACTCGACTTTGGTGGTTTGTGGGAAGATCACCTGCACATGGTGGAGTTTTCGTACAACAACAATTTTCAAGCTAGTATCCAGATGGCACCGTTCGAGGCACTGTATGAAAGGAAGTACAGATCTCCACTAGCCTGGGACGATGTAGGAGAGAGGCAGATGCTTGGTCCAGAGATGATCGCTCAGACAGTTGAAGTGGTCAGGAGAGTTAGAGATCATCTTCGCGTTGCACAAGATCGTCAGCACCATTGGGCCGATTCTCATCGGCGTCCCCTTGAGTTTTCTGTCGGCGACCATGTATTCCTGAGGATCTCGCCTAACCGTGGCGTCATTCGTTTCGGCATGCGAGGAAAGCTTAGTCCTAGGTATATAGGGCCGTTCTATATTTTGGAGCGAGTAGGAGATGTGTCCTATCGTCTCGCTCTTCCACCGTCTCTGAGTGAGGTACATGACGTGTTCCACGTATCCCAACTAAGACGGTATATCCCGGACCCGAGTCATATCCTGGATTATTCGAAATTGGTTGTTGGTACCAACCTTTCGTATGAGGAGAGACCCGTATCCATATTGGACCAAAGAGAGAAGATACTCAAGAACAAGACTATCAAGTTAGTCCGTTTTGCTTGGGGTCATCATGTAGCGCCTCGCTTTCGATAGGCGACGGAACTTCATAATATGCTTGCGCCGAGTCAGATCGGCCGGGAACTTAGATGGCCATCTGACTCGATCGCTAAGCTTGGTAAACGTTAACGCCTTGCGGCATCGATTCAAATCGATTTGGACGGAAGTTACGAGAATCGATCCAACTAATGGAACGACTTCTGTTGGAATAAGTCCTAGATGCAGCGGGCTGCGTCTCGGCGAGTGAGCTCTCTATAAGAGTCCCTTCGACGGGACCGGACCGCTGTATGGTTTTTTTGGAGCTTTGCCGCTGGGCTTGATTAAAGTGCTTTCGCGTCATTTTCTTGGATGCAATTACAAATTTTGATGCAAGGGAAAAAGAAGGAAATCTAACAAAGTGTTGGTGCTATTGCAGGAGCTCGCGTAACTAAGGATTGACGTTGCGTAGCGCTTCGACGACCTGCACGAAGCAAAGTAATCGGTGGGTGATTCGGCCCTTTCTTTTCTACTCTGTCCCGCAAACTTATTCCTTGCTTCGAATTCATTCAAATCGAACGATGCCAAGTTAATTGCATGCCAATCCACTAAGTCCAAGAACTCGGGAAAACGTATCGATTTAGAAAAATTTAATATAAAAATACAAGTCTATCACATAAACCAGAAAGTTTAAGGTTCTAGTAAAAAGATAGACTATTTTACGTGCTGTAAAATATTATGAAACGTCGATCGTGGATTATGATGCCTCGGACAATTTGGTGCCTACGGAACGCTAAATCGGGAATACGAGTTGGGGAAAAATGAATCGTTGCATAAGTTGGAGGAAATGATAATACCGTTCAATACTGTCCGCACTATACAAAACTGTTGCATATGTTAAACTGTTCACGCATTGGCATGGTCATGGACAGCTTGTGCACAAGTTGATATTTTTCCACGAGTCGATATCCGGGGCATCGGAATCGAATCGACCTAGGGGGAATGAATAATCGTGCTTCGGCACTGATGCATTGCGGGACCGTCAGTCAGGCTTGCAACCTAGACTGAGCGGGCCGAAATGCCGTTGAGATAGTCCCACGTGATGTGTAACATCAATGACCGCATATAAGATAGTAGCATGCTCACCTAATGTCTTATGCAGGTGTAAATATTATCTCTATTTTTATGCAGGGACGAGCACGGCCGTGGTAAGAAATATGATAAACTGCTATGGTTCACTGTATGCTTTATTACGCAAAAGATGGCTATCGAACATGAACTGAATTCATTTAGTTCAAATAGAAAGACAACTCTAAAGCATGCCTACCCTAACAATCAGAGTCGGTTTAGACGAGTGGGTTCGTCTCGTCCACTTAGCAAGTGTGCTAATCCCATTCCCCCAATTTTCCCAGGTGCGACGGGCGCGCTCAACTAAACTGGAGCTGAAGTACGGAGAGGCATTTTGAAGCTCTTCCTATGCTGAAGTATTTTGAAGCCAATTCAAGTCGACGGCTTATGTATAAAGGGGCGAATGTATGGGACGGCAAGCGTTAGTTCAGGCAACTTGTCGAATGTATTTTCTTATGTGTTCAATCAATGTAGCCGCAATGGCATCCAATGTAAATTATGACTTGCACTTCGTTGCAAGCTATGAATGAAAAGCATTTCTATCTTCCTATACTGTGTCTTATATTTTGATGTGATTTGTGAAGTTTCGACTTGACGTATTTATATCAAAATCAAAAGATAACCATTTGAAAACTTGTCATCTTGTCTTGCACGAGCGCAACTCCAGGCTCGTGCGGCATCACGCCTTAGCGAGGACGATCGAATCGGCAAAGTAACACCGGGGACGAACGGTTTGTCGACTCGGGACGTGACAAATTGGTATCATAGCACAGTTATGTTTCCTCGGATTTTCGAAAGATGTTTCATTGTTGGAATGTCTGTTACGATGGCTTGATTGAATGCTTGTCGACATGCTGCGTGAAATAAAAGTTCCATACAGTAAGCCCGTAGATATTTTGAAAAATACTAACGGGTTTACTATGTTTTGTAGGAATGACTAAGAAAAGAAACAATCCCTCCCCAACCCAAACTGTAGATAGTACGTCAAGCACAAAAAGCACTGAGCCTAGCGAGACGACTATGCAGAAGATGCTACAGTTGATGGAACTGCAGCAGCAGCAGCTTCAGACACAATTCAATGCCCAATTTGAGGTACAACAGAAACAGATGAATGCCCTGACTCAGATAGTGAGCAGAATGGCGGGCAATACCAAGACGACGGACGAAGAGCCCGAAGAAAAGCAAGGCAACCAAGAAGAAAATGAGGAAGAAGAAACTTAACAGCAAATGATAAATTCTTCTTCCTTGTTCAAGGCAAAAGAGTTCCGCAAGATGAATCCACCAAAGTTCAACGGCCGAGCGGAGCCTGATGTGATCGTGGGATGGCTCGCGGAGATGGAGGACCTGTTTAATCTGCTTAGCATTGAAGGGTCCCAGAGAGTAATTTGCGTGGCGTTACAGCTGCAACTGAGGGTGTACGACTAGTGGGCCGCTAAAAAGCAGGAAATCTATGAAGCCGATACAGACGCCATGATTTCCTGGAAAATATTCAAGGAAGCCTTCCTCGAACAGTACGTTCCTCGTGCCATCCGTCAACAAAAAGAAGACGAGTTCATGACGCTGCGATAGGGAAATATGTCTGTCGACGATTATGATTCTAGCTTCTCAAAGCTGGCGAAGTTTGTCGGCGCCTTCCTGTCCAACAAGGAAGCATGGTGTGAACGCTTCCAACAAGGCCTAAATGACGAACTGCAAAGGGACGTCATGAATCAAAGGTGCCGAACATACCGTGAATCCTATAATGTCGCTCTTAATAGTGAGCGCATCTTTGGTCGTATGTCGAGTAGAGGCATCCGTAACAACTTCAACAAGCGTCCTAACAACGCCGGCACCGGGGGATCGGGAATAACAAAGCGTCCGAACAGATTCGATGATCGAGGCCATGGCAGTCAACACTGCTACAGGTGCGGTAGGCGTGGGCACCGAACCGTCGACTGCGTCACGAGATCTTGCTACAAGTGTGGCGAGGTAGGCCATATAGTTACATATTGTCCGCACAAAGGTCCGAATCAACACAACCCACCGAGGAACGTTCCGAATCTGCATAAAGCGTCGATACTGCAAGGCGCAAATACGGTGCCCGTCAACCAGCAGAACCAATGCCACGGAGCTCAAGGCCGAGTTTATGCCTTAACTCGGGATGAGGCGTACGCGTCCGATACTGTTGTAACATGTATATTACTCTATAAAAGTATAACTGCTCGAGTCCTATTCGATTCGGGTTCGACGCATAGCTTTATATCTGCTGATTTTGCGAAAGAAAATAAAATAACCATGCAATCGCTAGATATAATTATTAGCGTTAGCACTCCGTCGGGAGTCGATATGCCTGCAAACTTTATTTGTAGGGATGGCCACATTTGCATCGAAGGAAGATATCTATCCTTGGATGCCGTCGTACTAGACATCAAAAATTACGACATAATCTTGGGCATGGATTGGTTGGGCGCTTGTCGTGCAACGATCGAGTGCACGGAGAAGAGAGTGGTGTTTCGTCTTCCTGGCGAGACAGAGTTCTCATATTCGTGCGGTACGGTGTCGAAGACGGCAATGATGGTGTCGGCAATCTCGGCGAGGCGTATGCTGCGTTCCGGCTGCGCGGGATACTTGGCATCAGTCCGAGACACGCGGAAGGATAATACAAACACAATGCAGACTGATGTTGTGGCAAATTTTCTCGACATTTTTCTTGATGAAATGTCAGGGATGCCGCCGGATTGAAAAATAGAATTCAGTATCGATACCTTTCCGGATACACGGCCGATATCTAAGGCGCCTTACCGAATGGCTCCAGCAGAACTGAAGGAGCTGAAGGTGCAATTACAAGAGTTGCTAGACCGCAGATTTATTCGCCCTAGCGTCTCTCCGTGGGGAGCTCCCGTATTGTTCGTGAAGAAGAAGGATGGGTCGATGCGGCTATGCATCGACTATCGTGAACTCAATAAGGCGACCGTGCGGAACAAGTATACTTTGCCACAAATCGACGACTTGTTTGACCAACTGCAAGGCGTATCAGTATTTTCAAAAATCGATCTTCGTTCAGGCTATCATCAGTTGAAGATCAAGTCCGACGACGTATCAAAGTCTGCCTTCCGCACTTGATATGGTTATTACGAATTCCTCGTCATGCCGTTCGATTTGACGAATGCCCCAGCCGCGTTCATGGATCTGATGAACCGAGTCTTCCGACCTCAAATAGATAAATTTGTAGTCGTATTTATCGACGATATCCTTGTCTTCTCAAGGAATCGGAAAGAGCATGCAGAACATTTGAAGACGGTACTGCAGATTCTGCGTGAAAACAAACTATACGCCAAACAGAGTAAGTGCGAGTTCTGGATGAGTAGCGTGACATTTCTCGGGCACATAATCTCTGCCGAAGGTGTCGCGGTGGACCCAAAGAAGATTGATGCGGTGGTGGATTAGAAACGACCTGCCTCGGCTAGCGACATTCGAAGTTTCCTTGGCTTAGCGGGCTACTACCGTAGGTTCGTACGAAGCTTTTCAAAACTAGCGTCGCCTCTGACTCGCCTCACCCAGAAGGGAGTAGTATTTGAATGGAGCGACGACTGTGAATCCAGCGTCCAAGAGTTGAAGCAATGGCTCGTCTCAGCTCCAATCTTTGTACTTCCAGACGGTCCAGAAGGCTTTCAGATATTCAGCGACGGGTCGGGAACTGGCCTCGGGTGCGTACTCATGCAGAGAGACAAAGTCATCTCCTACGCTTCACGGCAGTTGAAGCAGCACGAGAAAAACTACCCGACGCATGACCTAGAATTGGCGACGATCGTCTTTGTGTTGAAGTTATGGCGGTACTACCTCTATGGTGTGGCATGCAGAATCTACACCGATCACAAAAGCCTGAAATACTTATTTACGCAACGGGAACTCAACCTACGACAGCGACGTTGGCTCGAACTCATAAAAGATTATGAGCTAACGATCGAGTATACGCCGGGCAAGGAAAACGTAGTAGCCGACGCACTTAGCAGAATGTTTATGGGAACACTGGCCATAAACAAGGAGATACGGCGGGACCTTAAAGCGATGGGTATCAAACTCGGAATTGAGTATCGACACCTGCATCTAGCGCAGCTGAAGTTAGGATCGAGCCTGCTTAGCAAGATAAAGACCGCACAGGAGGACGACTCATTCCTGAAGAAAATGTACGAGCTGATTTCAACCGGAAGGGTGAATGACTTTGCGGAAGACGGAGACGGGACGATGCGACTAAAGGGAAGGCTCTGCATTCCTGAAACTGCCGAACTCAGAAAAGAAATTCTGACGGAGGCGCATTATGCGAAGTACTCGTTACATCCTGGAAGCACCAAGATGTACAAGGGCTTGCGTATAAACTTTTGGTGGCATGGCATGAAGAAAGACGTGGCTACGTTCGTATCATAATGCATGGCGTGTCAGCAGGTGAAGGCAGAACACCAAATGCCAGGCGGAGAGCTGCAGAACATCGCCATTTCCGAGTGAAAGTGGGACAACATCTCGATGGATTTCATTGTAGGATTTCTGAAGACGCCGCGGAGGAATGATGCGATTTGGGTCATTGTTGATAGATTGACCAAGTCGGCTCACTTCATCGCAATCAAAGTAGGATGGAGCATCGATCGGTTAGCACAAATCTACGTCGATAAGATTGTTCGATTGTACGGGGTACCGGCCTCAATAATTTCGAACAGAGACGGGCGATTCCTATCGCATTTCTGGACGAGCCTTCAAGCGGCGATGGGGACCAAACTGAACTTTAGTTCGGCATACCATCCCCAAACAGACGGTCAGACGGAGAGAGTCAATCAGATCTTAGAAGATATGTTGCATCTGTGTGCGATCGACCTAAAGACTAGTTGGGATACGCATTTATCGCTTGCGGAGTTTGCGTATAACAACAGTTATCAGTCGAGTATTCAGATGGCTCCATACGAAGCGCTCTACGGGCGGAAGTGCCATTCGCCGATATGCTGGGATGAAGTCGGAGAGCGACAAGTGCTTGGCCCGGAACTGGTGGAGCAGGCCGTCGAAAAGGTCCGTTTGATTCGAGATAGACTCCGCATCGCGCAAAGTCGACAAAAGAGCTACGCAGAACTTCGTCGACGACCGCTAGAGTTCTTGGTCGGGGACCATGTATTTCTGAAAGTAACGCCCATGCACGGTGTGATGCGGTTCGGCGTTAAAGGCAAGTTGAGCCAGAGATTTGTAGGCCCCTTTGAGATCATTGAGCGAGTTGCGACGGTTGCTTATCGGATCGCGCTACCTCCTGCTTTAGCTTATGTGTACGATGTTTTCCACGTTTCACAACTTCGAAAATACGTGCACGATCCAAGTCATGTGGTTAGCTTCGATCAGTTGGAGCTACGTATTGACTTGTCTTACTCGGAGGAGCCTATTCAAATTTTGGACCACAAGAAGAAAGTGCTGTGAAATCGGTCGATGTCCTTGGTCCGCGTGCTTTTGCGGAACCATACAGTCGAGGAGTCGACATGGGAGATGGAGGCGGAGATGAAAGAGAAGTACCCTGCGTTGTTCGTTTAAATTAAGGTTAGACCTTGTTCTTAAGTTTCGGGACGAAACTTTTTCTTAGTGGTATATTATGTAGCGCCCCGCTTTCGATAGGCGACGGAACTTCATAATATGCTTGCGCCGAGTCAGATCGGCCGGGAACTTAGATGGCCATCTGACTCGATCGCTAAGCTTGGTAAACGTTAATGCCTTGCGGCATCGATTCAAATCGATTTAGACGGAAGTTACGAGAATCGATCCAACTAATGGAACGACTTCTGTTAGAATAAGTCCTAGATGCAGCGGGCTGCGTTTCGGCGAGTGAGCTCTCTATAAGAGTCCCTTCAACGGGATCGGACCGCTGTATGGTTTTCTTGGAGCTTTGCCGCTAGGCTTGATTGAAGTGCTTTCGCGTCGTTTTCATGGATGCAATTACAAATTTCGATGCAAGGGAAAAAGAAGGAAATCTAACAAAGTGTTGGTGCCATTACAGGAGCTCGCGTAACTAAGGATTGACGTTGCGTAGCGCTTCGACGAACTGCACGAAGCAAAGTAATCGGTGGATGATTCGGCCCCTTCTTTTCTACTCTGTCTCGTAAACTTATTCCTTGCTTCGAATTCATTCAAATCGAACGATGCCAAGTTAATTGCATGCCAATCCACTAAGTCCAAGAACTCGGGAAAACGTATCGATTTAGAGAAATTCACTCTGAAAATACAAGTCTATCACATAAACCAGAAAGTTTAAGGTTCTAGTAAAAAGATAGACTATTTTACGTGCTGCAAAATATTATGAAACGTCGATCGTGGATTATGATGCCTCGGACAATTTGGTGCCTACGGGACGCTAAATTGGGAGTACGACTTGGGGAAAAATGAATCGTTGCATAAGTTGGGGGAAATGATAATGCCGTTCAATACTGTCCGTGCTATACAAAACTGTTACATATGTTAAACTGTTCACGCATTGGCATGGTCATGGACAGCTTGTGCACAAGTTGATATTTTTTCTCGAATCGATATCCGGGGCATCAGAATCGAATCGACCTAGGAGGAATGAATAATCGTGCTTCGACACTGATGCATTGCGGGACCGTCAGTCAGGCTTGCAACCTAGACTGAGTAGGCCGAAATGCCGTTGAGATAGTCCTACGTGATGTGTAACATCAATGACCGCATATAAGATAGTAGCATGCTCACCTATTGTCTTATGCATGTGTAAATATTATCTCTGTTTTTATGCAGGGACGAGCACGGCCGTGGTAAGAAATATGATAAACTGCTATGGTTCACTGTATGCTTTATTACACAAAAGATGGCTATCGAACATGAACTGAATTCATTTAGTTCAAATAGAAAGACAACTCTAAAGCATGCCTACCCTAAACAATCAGAGTCGGTTTAGACGAGTGGGTTCGTCTCGTCCACTTAGCAAGTGTGCTAATTCCATTCCCCCAATTTCCCCAGGTGCGACGGGAGCGCTCAACTAAACTGGAGCTGAAGTATGGAGAGGCGTTTTGAAGCTCTTCCTATGCTGAAGTATTTTGAAGCCAATTCAAGTCGACGACTTATGTATAAAGGGACGAATGTATGGGACGGCAAGCGTTAGTTCAGGCAACTTGTCGAATGTATTTCCTTATGTGTTCAATCAATGTAGCTGCAACGGCATCCAATGTAAATTACGACTTGCACTTCGTTGCAAGCTATGAATGAAAAGCATTTCTATCTTCCTATACTGCGTCTTATATTCTGATGTGATTTGTGAAGTTTCGACTTGGCATATTTATATCAAAATCAAAAGATAACCATTTGTGAACTTGTCATCTTGCCTTGCACGAGCGCAACTCCAGGCTCGTGCGGCATCACGCCTTAGCGAGGATGATCGAATCGGCAAAGTAACACCGGGGACGAACGGTTTGTCGACTCGGGGCGTGACACATCACTCTTTGGGAGAGTCAACGTGGGAGCGTGAGGATGATATCCGATCGCGATATCCCGACCTGTTTGACTCGTGAGGTATAATATCTTTCCTATGCCTCATGTCTTCGATTCCTTGCTTGTACGAATAATTGCTTGATTGCTTAACTAGTATAGCTTGCCTGTGAGTAGTATAGCTTGTCCTTGCATCTCTAGCCACTTGATTAAATTCCGAGGATGGAATTTTTTTAAGGTGGGTAGAGTTGTAATGACCATTGTTCGTATTACGTATTTTGGTATACGTGTACGTATTTAGACCCGTATTGCATGCCTTATTTTGGTTCGGCCCGACTTGACTTGGTTCGGCTTGGTTTTGTATGGTTCAATTTTGTGTGGACCAAACCACTCCCACCTACCACTTTCATTAAATATCCCACCTACCACCACCCTCTTCATTAAATATCCCACTAACATTTCTCTCTCTTCATTACTTCTTCTTCTCCACCATTACTTCTTTAACCACCAGGAAAGAAAAAGAGAGGGAGAGCTTAGGCAAGTGCACCTTGCTTCATAGAGGAAGTCCATTTTTATTGTTCCATTGTCTTCCTCACGTGTTTCTAATCCACATTAGTACTTGGCATTTTTCATTTCCATGGTTAAATTCTTGTAAATCTTGCTTTGTGGTATTTTTGGTTTCCAGTATTTTTGATCTATCAAACTTGCATATTTTGCTAGTTGAGGATCCCATGTTGCAGAGAATTTCGTATTGGTCCAAATTTGACCTATGAGAAATGCTGGGCCGCATAGGCATTTTCAGCACTTGGCCGCATGCAATTGCCAAGTGAGCCGCATGCGCATTATTTAAAACATGTGCTGGCAAGCTTGCTTGCATGCACATGTACAGTAGCTAGCCGCAAGCCACTTTAATACATATTCTACTGCACGTTAATTAATGAATATTCTACTGCATGCCACTTTAATGCATAATCCCATGTATGCATATATATGCTGATGAAGGCATTAACACATGCAACATGCAAAAATGCATTAGCCTGTGCATTTTCTCGGAACTCCAAGCCTAGCCGCATAAGTCCTTAGGGATGCATTTAATGCATTCCTTTAGGCATTCCTAAATGCATTATTTTAATGCACTTTTTCTAAATACCCTCCCTGGAAGAGCTAGCCGCATAGGCTAAGGGAGAGAGCAATTAATGCATTCATATGCATTTATATTTTTTTAAATGCATATTTTCATGCATTTTCCCAAGCTTGCTCAAATGAGCTAGCCGCATAGGAACTTAAGGAACCATTTAATGCATTCCTTAATAACTTCTTAAATGCATTTCTTTTTATGCATTTTCTTAAAGTCACATTCCTAAGCAAGCCGTAGGAGCTTCTGTAGGCTTAATGCTTTATGCATTTAAGGCCTTAACATTTTATATATTCTGTACTTTTATGCACTTAGGGCCTTAATAGTTATATTTATGCTTTAATACACTTTCTTGGAAGGCCAGCCGCATATGCTTTAATGCAATTGCTTTAATGCATTCTGCTTTAATGCATTTTCCCTAGCACAGCCGCATACCATTTGCTCTAGTGCATTTCATTAGCTTTAATGCATTTTATTGCTTTAATGCATTTGGCTTAGGAATTCTCTAATACAACCCTTAATGCATTTCTTTACTGCACTTTTCAGTAGCTAGCCGCATATGACCTAATGAATCCATCAGCCGCATACCAATAGTGAGCCGCATTTATATTTTGCTAGCCGCATGAACGTATTTAATGGCTTAGCCGCATGAGCAAGTGACTACTGGTCGCATGGAAATTTTTCGAGCCGCATGAGTCCCTCACAGCCGTTGCCCCTTCTAACGTTTAATTAATAAATGTGTACTTGTGTTAAATTAATTGTTTCCTGACACGATGGTGACCTGTTGTGGTGCACTTTTGACATGACATGATAGTGGCCCGACGCGGTGCACTCCTGACAGTGAACATGACATGACAAGATTGGATGGCCTGGATATCGTGGGTGATTGTGTTTGTACAATTGAACCGATAATATTTGCATCATGTCTAGGGCAGGGATCCCTGAGTACCACGGTCAGGGATACCTGCTGTAAATGGCTAAAGCTAATAACTAGAATAATTCAGTAGTCATGAGAGATTTCCCCAGTTACAGGCGATCTCGTTATCCCGGCCACTATTGTAGGACTTGCAGCCTGCCGACGAGTAGGGCACAAGTCCAACCCACTGAAATATGGAAAGAACGGTGCTTTGCTTAAATGAACCCAAGTCGCCTGGATAACCTGGATTAGCTGCAGGGCTTGTGGCTGGAGGAACATCTCACTGCATGTGGTGATAATCCTAGTTAGCTAATGTAGAAAGCCGTAGTCATTGATTGGCCGAAACGATCGTATGGTATAGTTTCAGTGCTCGATTATTGCAGGCTTTATCGCATGATTGCCACTTTTAACAATAAAGATCAGAGGCTAAGTCCTGTTCAGGCGAAGGGTTACAACCCCGGTCCTTGTTTGGTTTAAGGGTTGTAACCTGGCTCCCGGAGCAGTTTTAAGTCCTCTCTTCGTTTATTGTATTATTGTACCCCACGGCATGCTTATAATGTTTTACCTTACCAACAAGATTGGAGACGGAGTTCTATTCAGGTGAAGGGTTACAACCCCGGTCCTTGTTTGGTTTAAGGGTTGTGACCTGGCTACTTGAATGGTCCCCTCGTACTATATTATGATTGTTGTTATTCTTTTACTTCAAGTTTTTTTAATTGCTTTAATATATATTTCTGATGTACTGGTTTTAGTTCTTAAGTAAAGCCTCCTTTGTGACACTTGCTCTTTCTGGGATCTGACCCAGCTGGTTTTGTGTGGCCAGATTTCGGAGCTACCTCAGAGGATCTACCGACCTTCCAGCCCGATGGTGACCATCAGGCGTGAACAGAGCAACGAGTGGGTTTATTTTTGCTCTCCCACTCTATTGTAAAAATTTCATTTTGAGGCATTTAGCCGGCGAGCACCTGTTAGCTCGTATTGCTTACCCTATTATTGTCTGCCTACGGGCTGTAACATGATTGACAGATCCTAGGATTGATCATGTATGACTAAACTCTTGCTAGTCCTCATATTTTGTAATGACTAGCTTCATGATCAGCTGGATATGTAATGTTTGGGACGCCTTATTATTGTATATTTGGTGATCTTATATATTGTAACTTTACTTGCTTGCTTGAGATTGAGACAATTAGGCTTGTTATTGACCATAGGAGACTGATGGATTGTAGTTAAACCCTCATGTATCTAGGCAGTCGTGACCGTATAGTGGGGTGGATTCCATTTCATTATACGTAGCTGGCTATGTATGCCCCCGCTCGGCAGTATTCTGGTTCTGGGGCGTTACATAATCTGGCTATTTGGCTTTTTGTATCATCGTAGATCTTGAGTTTGATCACTGCAAAAAATTTTGTGTGACTCTCAGATCTCGATTGAATTAGTTTTTCCATCTTTGGTCAAGCCCCGGGACTAACAATCTCAAAGCAAGATCCTTGTAGATGGAAAACATTAATGCTTCGTTCGTCCAATCGGACTACTGCAAGTTGGAAAAGTTCGATGGAGAGCATTATCAAGTCTGGAAGATGAAGGTTTATCTAACTCTTCAACTCAAAAACGTTGATCATGTACTGTTGGAGGAAGAACCTTCTGTTCCAGATACTGGGTCTACTGTCGCAATCAATGCGGCTACCAAACTCCAGGCCAAATGGAGAAGGGAAAATAGCATCTGCAGGCTTCTCATCCTGAATGCTATGGAGGATTTCCTGGCAGAATCCTACTCGAAGAAGGAATTTGCCAGAGACATATGGGAGTCTGTGGAAAAACTGTATGAAAAAGACAGGAACAGGAGCAAGATGTTTGTGGTTAAAAAATATCACAAATTGCTCTTTGAGGACGAGAAATCCATGTTGCCACAGGTGAAAGAATTTCTGAAGCTGCGTCAGAAACTGGAAGACGAAGAGATGCCCCTTCCCGATAAGTTTGTCGTTGGAGGGATCATCTCAAAACTTCCTGCTGGATGGAGTACCTTCTATGCAAGGATGCTCAGAAAGAAGCTAGACATTAGCTTGGGAGATCTACTTCAAGAGATCCATGTTGAGGACGAGATGTGTTCTCAACAGAAGATGGACACTCTGTCCAAATAGTTGGCTAAGGCCAATCTAGTGCAGACGAGAGATCCCAAGGGGAAGCAGGCGGCTTCTCATCACAAGTAGAAGGACTTCACCAATCTAAAAGTGAAGGGTCCTTTATTCAAGCAACAGAAGTCCAAGTCCCAAGTGACTTGTTTCAATTGTGGTAAGAAAGGCCACTACAAGAGTGAATGCAGATCCAAGCCTAAACAATCAGAAAAAGGTGAGCCTAGTAAGGTTTCATTGGTTTCTAACATTGTTGCTATGATCGCACAGGTCACAACTGTGGGGGTTGACTCTGACTGGTGGATAGACACTGGTGCGACTTGCCATGTCTGTGCTGCCAAGGAATGGTTCGTCACATACCAGCCGATATCTGAGAAGGTTGTCATCGCGAACCAGGCCCAAGCTGAAGTTCTGGGGATCGGGACTGTGGAGCTGAAACTCACTTCTGGGAACACTCTGACGCTTCAAGGTGTGAAACATGTTCCGGCGATTGCCAAGAACCTGATCTCTGGGAGCCTGCTCTGCAACGCAGGCTTGAGGATGGACATTAATGCTGGTCAGATGGTGATGTCCAATAAGGGAACATGCTTCGGGAAGGCTTATCAAACCGAAGGAATGTTTAAAATTCAGCTTGTCAACCAGTTTGATGACATTAATACAGTTGCATTTTCTGATTATTCTCTTGAGTTGTGGCATAATAGACTAGGACATGTTCATTGTAAAAGAATTAACAAAATATCTAGTCTAGGACTTATCTCCAAATGTGGGGGTAAGGTGGAGAAGTGTGAAGTATGTGCTCAGATGAAGATCACAAGGAAACCCTTTCATCGGATCAATCGAAGCACAGATCTTCTGGAGTTAGTACACTCCGATATCTGTGACTTCAAACATTTCTCCACGAAGGCCGGGATGAAGTATTTCATAACCTTCATCGACGACTTCTCAAAATACGCATTCGTCTACTTGCTCAAGACTAAAGACGAAGCTTTCGAGAAGTTCAGAGAGTTCAGGGCCGAAGCTGAACGGCAGACTGGACAACAACTCAAGAGGTTGAGAAGTGATCGAGGTGGGGAGTACAGGTCTCATGACTTCGTATCGTTCTGCAAAAAAACATGGAATCATATGCGAGACTACTGCTCCATATTCTCCTCAATCTAACGGAGTAGCAGAGAGGAAGAACCGAACATTAACAGAAATGATGAATTCAATGCTGCTTACTGCAGGTCTTCTAAAATGCTACTGGGGAGAAGTTGTATTAACGGCCACTTTCATTCTGAATAGAGTGCCATATGCAACTTCGGACGTAACTCCTCATGAACTCTGGTTCAAAGTCAGACCAAACTTGAATGTCATTCGAGTGTGGGGGTGTCTGGCGTATGTGAAGCTCCCAGATCTGAAGATTCAGAAGCTGGGGACAAGGACTACGAAGGCAATCTTCTTGGGGTATGCCGAGAAGAGTGATGCTCGGAGATTTCTTGATATTAAGTCAAATCATATCATCGAATCTCGCGATGCTGAATACTTTGAAGACAAGTTTGCAAAAGACAAAAACATTGTTCTTTCGGATATTCCGGAAAATGATGTAGGTGCAAATGAGACTGAAATCTCATATGGGCCAGTAGTCCAAGAAGAAGCTATTGTTGATGAAACAACTTTTGTACCAGAACTCGCAGAACTGTCAGCAAAGCGAGCGAGGAGACCTAAAGACTTCGGAGATGACTTTGTCACCTATCATGTGGAAGCATATCCGCTTACCTATAATGAGGCAATGAAGACCAGAGATGCTATCTTCTGGAAGGAGGCAGTGAATGACGAGTTTGACTCTATCACCTCCAATAACACATGGGTGTTGGTAGATCTACCTGAAGGAGAAAAGCCCATCGGATGTAAATGGATCTTCAAGAAGAAGACGAAGGCAGATGGAACTATTGACAAGTTCAAAGCCAGGCTGGTAGCCAAGAGATTTTCTCAGAAACAGGGGATAGACTACTTTGACACGTACGCTCCAGTAGCTTGGATGACCACCATCAGGATGTTAATCGCTCTAGCAGCTATACATAAGTTGGTGATACATCAGATGGATGTAAAGACAGCATTCCTAAATGGGAAGCTGACCGAAGAGATTTACATACAACAGCCAGATGGATTTGTCATCAAATGTCTTGAAGACAAAGTCTACAAGTTGGTGAAATCATTGTATGGTTTGAAGCAAGCTCCCAAGATGTGGCATGAGAAGTTTGACAAAGTTATTAGGTCAAACAGCTACAAAGTCAACGAGACGGACAAATATGTTTACACAAAGTTCGCTGATGGAAGAGGAGTTATCGTTTGTCTATACGTGGACGACATGCTAATCCTAGGGACGGATATGGGCTGTGTCACGGAAACAAAGAAGTTCTTCTCAACCAAGTTCAGTACGAAGGACTTGGGGGATGCAGATGTCATCTTGGGCATAAAGATCATCCGGACAGACACTGGAGTAGCGCTGTCACAATCTCACTATATTGAGAAGATGCTCACATGCTATGGGTGTAAGGATCTTCCAGGGATTGATACGCCATACAGGTGTGATCAGAAGATGAAGCCAAACTCGAGGGAAAGCGTCAGGCAGCTGGAGTATTCTAGCATTATCGAAAGTTTGATGTACACAACCACTGCCACAAGGCCTGACATAGCTTTCGCCGTGGGAATGTTCAGTCGGTTCACAAGCAACCCAGGGATTGAGCACTGGAAAGTTGTAAAACGGGTGATGAGATATCTCAAGAAGACTCAGACATATGCACTACACTACAACGGGTATCCGACAGTAGTAGAAGGCTTCAGTGATGCTAGCTGGTGTTCAGAGGTGGAAAGCGAGAGATCCACAGGTGGATATGTCTTTTCCTTGGGTGGAGCTGCTATATCGTGGAAGTCGAAGAAGCAGACTATACTCTCTCGTTCCTCCATGGAATCTGAATTCTATGCACTTGAAACTGTAGCAGATGAAGCAGAATGGCTTCGGAAGCTCATGTACGATCTTCTAGTGGTTGGGGCTCAGATACCGGCGATACCGATATACTGTGACAACCAGACGACTGCGGCGGTGGCATCAAATGACCTCTTCAACGGGAAGAAGAGGACTGTGCGGTTGAAGCATAGGACAGTACACGATCTTATCAAAAGAGGTGTAATTGTAGTGATTGATGTTCGGAGTCAGGAGAACCTGGCAGATCTATTCACAAAGGGCCTCAAGTGCCAGTTGGTCGATGACACAACTTGTAAAATGGGATTGAAGGCATTCTGATAGTGTGTCTTTGTAATCCTACCATAAAGTTTTATGCTATTAGTTCAAAGAGAAATCTACTAGGCATCTAACTTTTGGTTCAAAGGAGGATCACTGACTGGAAAACTATCAGGTAACAGTGGGTACTTGTTCTCTGGAACATGGAAGGGATACGGACCCATAACCACTGTTGTCTACTATGTATTTTCTGCAAAAAAAAATAGATCCTGTGGAAGGTTGGCTTAAACGCCTTAATGAGTTCTCAGGCAGAATGAATGCCTGGTGTGCTTTACAGGAAGCACGGTAGAGCAGCACTACAAGGAGTGAAACTCCATGCTACAGTGGGGTGACTCCACCATGAGGTTCCCAGGTCTGGGGTAATGCCTCGGCTTTGCAAGCTAAGTCATAGCAGCGTAGCACCACAAATAGGCAGGTAGCCTAATGTTGTATAACGTAATTAAAGAGTTCTAGACAGCACTACAAAGGGGAGGATGGCCCCATGTTACAGTGGCACGACACCACGATGAGGTACCCAGGTAGGGGTAAAGCCTCGGCCTTGCAAGCCATATCGTCGCGGCGTAACACCGCAAGAAAGCCTTAGGCTTCATGCTGAGTAGATTGGCACTACAAAGAGGCTGAGACCTCATGCTACAGTGGTATGACACTACGATGAGGTTCCCAGGTAGGGATAATGCCTCGGCTTCAGGCCATGTCATAGCGGCGTAGCACCGCAAGGAAGCGCAAGGCTTCATGCCATGTCTCTTTAATAAAGAACTCACCTATAGTGTATGGAAAGAGATATCAGGCCGTCTCTTGAGGGTAAACTTGTAGACGCCCAAAATTATACACTGAAACCAGGCTGGCATAGGGCCTTTAATGTGCAGCCAGAAGCACACGTAACTACACTTTGTGAGTGGGAAGAATTACAATTGTGGTACAGAATTCAAGGTGTAGTCCATTCTTGTATCACATTATTATTTAACCCATGCGGGAAGATTCAAGTCGTCAGCGACATCTATCCTAATGCAAAATGGACAGTTACTGTGGGGAACGCTCAACCCTGGACACATATATATGTTGTGATATGTGGAGGATTGTTGGTACTTTCTTTACATGGAGAGAGCTTGCTCTCAACATGCCTTGTAAAAGTTTAGTCCCATATCGGAAATACACCATGAGTTATCTCAACATATATACTTGGTTGTGTTGTTGAGAGATGCACATGGGGTGGTGACCCTAAGGAGGTAACCATGTGGGTGATTTTACTAGGAGGTAAGAATAAGGGTCCAAGGATTAAGCATTAATGCTTTTGTCATTCTCTTGGATTAATTCTATTTGGAGGTAAGTCCCAAAGGGGCTTAGCGACTCGGACTCGAGCTCATGGGCTCATGAGGCGTAATATGTGGCGTTTTGTTGGCGCACTTTGCACTTAGCACGTTAGCAGTCATGCGGCTCATATGCGGCCATGCGGTCTTATGCGGCTCATGCGGCTCATGCGGTCCATGCGGCTCATGCGGTCCATGCGGTCCATGCGGCCGCATGGAGGGCTTCGCTGACTGTGCAGACTACAAGTCAGTTATGGAAAGACTGATTCAATGCGATTAATTCAGATCCACTTTTTGTGGGATTTAATTCAATCTTTCCATAAGATTTGAATTAATTTCGTTGCCATCTTTGTGGGATTTAATTCAATCTTTCCATAAGATTTGAATTAATTTCGTTGCTATCTTTGTGGGATTTGAATTAATTTCGTTGCCATCTTTGTGCGATTTGATTCAATCTTTCCATAAGATTTGAATTAATTTCGTTGCTATCTTTGTGGAATTTAATTCAATCTTTCCATAACTGAAGAGGCGGTTAGGGTTTCCACCCTCTCTTTATATATACTCTCTTTTGGCCTCCTTTGTGGGAACTACAAATTTTATAAGTCAGAAAAGAGAGAGAGAGAGGAGCTGTTGCCGCCAATGCAAGTCTATCTGAGGAGTCAGAACAGAAGTGACTTCGAGCGTTCCACAAGTTCTTCAACTTGCTGGTTCCTGGAAGCAATTCTTGTGGGGCGAATCTTGCTTTGAGCAACGGTGTTTTGACACCCCAACAACTTTTCTTCTTCTCATCTTTCTCTAGATTATTGTAACTCGTTCTGTCTCAATTGCAACACGTTTGCAAGGAAGAACGAGAGATTTTTTCTTCACTATTTCCCTCATTCATATTGTAATCTGACTATTTGGCTTTTTGTATCATCGTAGATCTTGAGTTTGATCACTGCAAAGTTTTTTGTGTGACTCTCAGATCTCGATTGAATCAGTTTTTCCATCTTTGGTCAAGCCCCGGGACTAACAAATGAGGTGTTTGGGGGGGGGGGGGGGTGAGGGGTGACGACGTCGGTGGAGGGGGGGGGGGGGGGGGGGGGGGGGGGGGAGGGGGGGGACGTGGGGGCGGAAAGACACCGGTGGAGGAGGGGGGACGTGGGGGTTGGACGAGGGGCACACGAAAGAAAAAAAGATAATAGGGGTAGTTTAGTAAAAAAATTAGTCAACGGAGTTGACCGTCACTCAATGACGATTTCCGTCAAAAGTTATATTTTGGTAATTGGATAGATTGCACGTTAAATATGGATACCAAAAGTAGGATACAACTCAAAATTTCTCTTAAAAAAATTGAGGAATGAAATACGTGTAATGCAACGCCTATTAAAGACACAGATTAAGAACTCATGAGTTCCTCTATTATTTTTTTTGTAAAATTGTCAAAGAAGAGACATTGCTATCAAACTGATAAAAGAAGCAAACATTGAGAAAGGAAATCAGTTAGATGGGGCTATCATAGAACCCCACCTCTCCTCTTTTCACAGCCTAAACATTGACCTGCCCTGCCTCCCATCGGCATCATACAGCGAAATCAATCACCTGCCCAAGATGGGACAGATTCTCTCTTCTCTCCACCACAAACACAGACACCAATAATTAATGGTTTCATTGTCCTTCGCCCCCATAACTCCACTGTTCCCTCTTCCCATCTTCAACTTCAAGCTTGGGTTGGGTTGGGACCCCTCCTTCCATGAACCCATCACTGTACCAGTGTTTCTTCTTCAAGCCTCTCCACCATGAACATGTATCTAGTTCAATTGAAACCATTGTGTAACTCCACGTGACTCACATATTTTACCTAAGTGACCAGTTTGTAATTTATAGAAAACATGTATCTTCTGTTCAAGATATTCTGTATAAATATGACACATGTTCTTAGCATAGGATGCATATCATTTTTTGTATTCATAATTATAAAAACTGAGAATACGTTACATGTTAAAAACATGTAATAGAATTGATGCAAAATATCTGTAACAACAGATTCAGTTCGATTTAGTTCCCTAATTTATACTTGATATCATGCAAATAAAAGCAAGTTGTAAATGATCTCCAACTTTACTTTGTAGGTAGTTAGTTGTTCGCCAATCACTCTTTTATGTAACCTCTCCCTTGTACCAACGATTGCTTCTATTTATTTCTTGAAGAAAAAAAAAAAGTTCTTTGTATCATTAATCTATGAAACCTAATTTAATAATTCAATTCAGTTTTAGGTAACTATAGAAAACACTGGGATATGCTAAAAGTTTTGGAAAACCTTTTTAGTTGCAATGTAAGACAGTAGTAAATGATGAGTTAGTCCAATAATATAACAATAAATAATAATATCTTACTTTTTTTTGTATTTATATATTAATAAATATTTGGATTGATTAGTTTTTTTGTCTTTTGATATTATTATGTATTATTATATCATTGGACGTCCTTACCATTCACCAATACAGTTCGATAATATAACGACAAAATATATCTTACTTTTTTGTATTTATATATTAAGGCTAAATTTTAACTTGATACACTCAACTATCCATGTTTTGTAACTTGATATCCTAAACTTTTAAAATAGTCAACTTAATACCATCAACTATTGAATATTTTCAACTTAATACCCTAAAACCAAAAAAATCCCGAAAATACCCCGGCCCCCTCCATTCCCCTCCCCCCTCCCTCTTCGGCGTTCCCTCCCCCCTCTCCGGTGTCCCCTCCCCCTCCCCCTCTCTCCCCGGCGGCGCGCACGAGAGGAGGCGGCGAGGCGGGGGGGGGGGGGGGGCGCGGGGGGGGGGGGGGGGGGGGGGGTGGAGGGGGGGAGAGGGGGGTGTTTAGGGATAAGGCTGGGAAAGATAGAGAGGGTGAGCATTTTGAAAAATATATTTTTCAGGGCATCAAGTTGGCTATTTTGAAAGTTTAGGATATCAAGTTGTAAAACATGGATAGTTGAGGATATCAAGTTAAAATTTAGCCATATATTAATAATATTTGGATTGATTAGTTTTTTTTTTATACTATCATGTATTATTATATCATTGGACGTTCTCATCATTCACGAACGCTACATGGTGAGCATATCCCAATGAATAATTTTTCTTTACGGTGGATTTGAGATTGCTTTGGAAGTATTTTTTTTACAAGACAGTAAACGTTTTCGGTAACAATAACTTAAAAAAAAAAAATCAGTTTAATTTTGGAATAATTTTTTACATCAATCTCTCTCTTGTGGTCAAAAGCTACTGCTAGTTTTTTTAAACCAACATCAGTTCCTAAGCAAGTATTAGATTAAATTTGGAATTTTGGGCTGCCTATATTTTACTTTATATATATAAAACGATCCAAAATGTTTGAAACAACTCCACATCAAAGGTTTTTAAAGAAAATTGATTTATTTTTTGAGCTAATTATGAAAGCAATAAAGAAGATACTTGTTTATCAAATCTATTTTTACATAGATGTCTATTGTTTATTTATTTTCAAATCTCCAACATCAACACTTAGAAATTGAAATTGATTTTTTAAAGTTTTTCCATAAAGTATTGCTGTGCTGCGGAAAAAAGAAATTAAAACTCGATGTCATTTCTAAAAATTGATTTCTTAAGTGTCTTTCCATAAGTTTTTTTTTTTGAAATAAGTGTCTTTCCATAAGTTATTGTGATGTGGAGGAGGAAGTAAAAAAGAAATTAAATCTCGTTCAAATATGGGTTCGGAGTTAATTAAACCCGACCCGCACAGACATCCATGACCCGGTCAAACGGAGTAGGAGATCTAAGGCACTAGATTCGGAGCTCTGACAGCGGGAAAGGCGGGAACACCGTGCACGTGGGCCCCGATCTGTCCTTTTTAGTGACCTATCTTTGTCGCTTTGCGTGAATTAAGCAAAAGTCAAAAAAAAAAAAAAAAAAAAAAATAAAAGAAAAAGAAAAAAAATAACCGCCTATTAATTTTCTCTGTCCCTGTGCTGTCGCTGTCACCGTCTTGTCTCCATTTCCACTCACTATGTCTTATTTTTAAATTTCAACTATTATAACTGTTGTAATACACCGTATATAATTTAATTACATAGGACTTTCTTTTTTCAATGGTTTCATTTTAACTAACACACTCTAAACTATTTTCAACTTAATAACTTAAAATTATATAATTTAATATCTCAACTATAATTATATAATTTAATATCTCAACTATAATTATATAATTTAATATCCAAATTATTAATAAAAAATATTAAATGACAAAAATATTTTCATTCTCTCCCTCTCTCTCTCCTCAACAGTGTCATCGGTGACGACAACATGGCAGGAGAGCGACGAAGATATCGTAGGAGAGAGACGAGGGGGCAGCGGTGGTTGGGGGGGGGGGGGGGGGGGGGGGGTTTCAACGTGGGGGCGGATTGGGGGAGGCAACGGTAGCGTGGTGTCGTGGGTTGAGGAGGCAACAGTAGCTTGGGTCGCGGGTGGTGATCGGTGTGGGTGGGGGCGGCAGCGTGGGAGGGGTGGGGTGGAAGAGGAAGTGGTCAATTTTATTTTTTATTTTTAACTAAAAAATTAAAAAAAAATTGACTTTCATCCCACTTATTAATGTGAATTTGTACTTATATCCCACTATTTAATTTTATTAGACTTACATCCCACTTTTTGTCACAAAAAATATTTTTCGTGACAAAACGAATATTTTTCGTGACAAAAAGTGGGATAGTGTCTAATAAAATTAAAAAATAGGATGTAATTACAAATTTATATTAACAAGTGGGATGAAAGTCAAAAAATTTCAAGAAAGTAATTTATGACTGACTTAGAGAGAATTTCAAATTGAAAATAGTCAATAATTAATGGTATTAAGTTGCCTAGTTTTGAAATTTAGATTATGAAGTTTAATAAAACATAAATAGTTGAGAGTTTCACATTAAAATGTAACCTACAATTTTTTTATATTTTCATTCAAGAATTACCATATGATGGTCAAATTTTGTACACATATTTACCATTTCACTTAAGATAAAATTTGTACTAATTTTAGTTTTACATTATGACAATTCTGATTAGAATAGTGAACGCCCACATAAATTTAATTTGGTAGGTCAACAAAAAAAAAAAAAAAAACTATGAATTGTCCAGTTGTTAGGACCAGTTAAAGTTAATAAGTATGTTAGATGGCATATCTTCTTGTTAAATTTTGAACGCGATTTTAAATTACATAAATTTAAGTCTACCTCGTTAATAAATATAAAATCATGCGTTTTTTTTTTTGCATAGTAATATATAAGCTTAAAAATTATCCTAATCTATATTTTAGATAATTAAAACCTAAAATTATTTTGATATAATCAAAATCATGTAAGTAATATGCCAATGACTCTCTAGCCTAGTGGTAGTAGTTGTCACGTCCCGATCCGGAAAATCGCTCGTCCTCGCTAGATTTCACCTGAATCATCATCCTCGCTGGAGCGTGATGCCGCATGAGTCTGGAGTTGCGCTCGTGCAAGGCAAGATAACAGATTCACATAAGATTATCTCAAATTGATTGCATAAGCAGCGGAAGGAAAACATAGTATACAATAAGAATCTCTTTTATTAATAATGAACCGAAGGTTACAAAGGCTTGAATAGCCCAACTGAATATGCCAACTGGCTACAACGCTCATGATCTCTCTAGCTCACAAAGTATTACATCGTTCCATACATTATACCTCTTTATAGCCAACAAATAGTTTTCGGCCGAACGTCTCCATGTTGCAAGTCCGAACGCCTATGCGGTAGCTTCTCTTGAAACGCTAAGGACCCCATGCCTCGGTACGTCCAAGCCAAGTCCCGCCCAAAGCCGATCATAACCTGAATCTGCAAGCAAACTAGTGGGGGATTAGTGCTTTCGTCCTCGCTGCACTGATCAAGACCCACTCGCACCCAACCAACACTATGTATATTTAGTGAAACATGCATCTTAATTTGGTGATCTTTTTATTTAGCCTTAGGATCTGTTTCATGGCAATATTCAATGCATAGCCACTTATAATAAATGTGTCCAATACCGTGTCCCTGCGACAAATACAGTTAGACATAATATGAACATAAACATAGTGATCGTGCTCATCTTCGTCCCATTTTGCCTAGCTTGCGATGGTTAGAACTTTACATAAGAAATCATATAATTCACGCAACCAACCAACCATACATAGATATATGCATAAGGGTGACAGGCCCTGCGCCTGCACCCAACTCTAATCTCAGCCCACCGGTCCTATCTATATAAAGGTCACGGTGTTTCGCATCGTAATGGACTTGGCATCCTTATGTGTAAGCCTATGATCGCTCCAATACGGGTTGCTAGTCCAGTATCTGAAGGATAGCAAACTTACTTGATATCATAGCTTATCACAACACTGGCCGGTCGCAATCCGCCCTAATGATGTGCACCATAAATACCATACATAATTCCCTTCTAGGCCGAACGGTCCCAGTGCCCCGGTCGTAACCGTCCGAGGGAAGCCGCACCTGTGCACGAGCCATCCGAGTCCATTGACCATTTAATACGCGCCATAGCAAACAAGTCATATCATTCCAACATATCTTACGTTCCATAAACATAATCACGTTCCATAAACATATTTCGTTATCTCTATCTCAAGTTCCATTGGTATTTGCCCCAACACATCCGTATTGATGCACGACGCCCAACGGCTTAGACTTTTCGTACTTATACTCAGCGCGTTCCATTCATAAGTTATTCGCATAATAGCAGTTCCGTAGTTACTTAGTCATTTCGTAGTTTTCGTGCACGAGGGCACGCATAACGCCATAATCAGTGTTCTAGGCCTAGTGTTCAATATTCTCGAAGTCGTGCACGTGATACACATCTCGATATTATCTTTCAATGTTCTACCATCATCGCCCTACCGCGACCCGTACACTTGATGCACGTCGCTTCAATTGTTCAATGTTCAATATTTTATCTTAGTGTTCGACACATACTAAGACGTTTAACCGTTCGAGCCACGCTCGCTAACTTAATGGCAACTTACGCATACAAGGATACATTTTATTAGACGTGAAGGAATAGGAAGAGAGAGTCACGAACCCGCCCACCTTAAGCCGATACGCCTTGTCGTCTCGCCGAGCTGGTGCGGCTCGATTCCATAACTTGCTTGCACGTCTAACTCTCCTGACTTAGCCATTTCGTTGAACTATTCGACTGATTTGACCTACCGTGCCCATGCCACAATCCGTTGCAAGGCGATGATTTGGTTTCGCGGACATCATTTCGAATAAGGCAAAAATGTCGACCCTTTATAATCCAGCGCAAAAGCATAGCCTGCACACCAGATCAATTCGAAGTCCATACTTTGTTCAAACCGAACTTATGCTTTGCATCGATATTTCACATCGATATTTCATCGGGTCAACGCAACTCTTTGAGTCAACGACTCATCGCAATGCGTCATGCGGAGCGGGACATTACATAATATACCACTCAAAACAAGGTTCATCCTCGAACCGAAACCAACACTTAAATCCAAGTGTTCCTCTAGATCGTTTCACGATCTCGTGCCACTATCGTTTGAATCATACAACTTAGTTTCGATCATACATATATTTTAGGTATCCCACCAATATATGCATTTCAGCCAAGCTCAGTTGTAGGATATCGGGACAACTAACAAGCTCAACTTAAATCCTCAAGCACCAACTATTCCGTACTCAACTTGGTCAGATCTTAGCGCCTATTCCCAAAATACTTCTCGTATGCATTATTCCATAACACGTAATTATCTTCCAAACATTTCTGCATATAACTTAACTCAAAACTGTTACTTCGATCCCATAAGTTTCTCGCTGGCCACCTAACACTCGCATTGCATTAAGTCATTGCGCATCCGATCGCAACAATTCTCCGCAACGCCTATTCGCCCAACCATTTTCTATCTCTCACATAACTCAAGTCTTTCATCTAGTCGTTCATAACATTTGGCCTCAACGACATGGACTAAGTCCAACATGTCCAAACTTTTCTTGCCTACCATCAGTACTAAGCATCGCACGCAACTATTCCAACACGATCCACGTTCTCGAGCTATCTACGTATCGCGTCTGGGGCTACCCCCGCTAGGTAACTTATCCAGACATCGTGCTTAATCTCTCCCGACACAAGAGGTCAACTTGAGTCTACGATACTCAAAGACAATAATATTTCCGACCCAAGGTCTCTTACGATACGCTCATCCCCGATTCTTGATTGAATAGAAAATCCTTACTCAATTTTCGAATCAATCCCAACTAGTCCGTTTTGTAACATAGATCGTGCACTCAACACATATAACCTAATCGTTACTCAACCCGATCTACGACACAACTCTTAGGGTCATTCTACTACTCGTCACTCTCGCGTATTGCAGAATTCTTGCAATCGCCTTACCGCATCACTATGCTAAGTACGTTCCTCAACATTTATTTGACCATCGAGCAACCAAGCCTATTTACACACTTATTCGATCGATCATAATTTTTTTTCCTGACCATATCATTCTAGTCGAAGGCTACTCGCTAACTTCCGAAATACGATACTCACTCGCTTAGACTTATCCTCAACATGCACTATATCATCATTCATCCTCGACAAAATTTCTTATACGACTTCATTGGGTCGTCCTATGGGACTTCAACATTCACTTGATTTGGCGGTCAAGTCTTCTCGGGTCATCTGCCCGAAACTACGCTCAATAATTGAAGATCATCAACGAGGGACAGTTACTACGAACCATGCTATATCCTATCGCAGAGCCAAATCAATTCTCGACAATTCCTATGAGACTTCATCCAATCCGACATAATTTACCAATCCATAATTTATCTACTCCCGCACAACTGATGTGTCGTTACTACTCGAATCACTCATGCACTACCGTTGACAATCTCGCAACTGAGCAATATTCGTTCGCCTTGGGTGCAAGTCTATTTACCCATGATCAATATCCGACACACACTAGGCTTATCGCAACAATCCTCAAATTCACCTTCGCATCAAACCTTAAGTCGAAGCATACAAATTGTCATGTCCTGATTTTTCGAGTTCGACCATTCCCGCGACATGAATCACCATGTCAACGCTCACGCGGAACGATTATCCCAAATCCGACGTAACGCATGTGCGATGCTGGTGTTGCGCTCGCACAAGACAAGAACGTCAACGTAGTGGTTATCCACGAAGCAATCCAGACACTTTTGTTTTCATCCAAGTAATATCTATCCACTCTCCAATTCTCGAAGCGTTCCTATCACTGTCATCCAAACTGACATCAACTTAACTTGTATCTTATTCATCCGACAATAATGCTCAACATAATTTTTGTTCATTTGATCAGAGTATCCCCGAGTTATTGTATATCGTCTTTGATACGCCTCAATACCATCGTTGATATGCATAACTTGAACATCTTTCTCTCTCATAAGCTCCAATTCATTGCAATCACTATTATCATTCGAACTCGAATACGAATCAAGTCTTGCACCCATCAAGATCCATTTCGTTATAACTAACTACCATCACCGAGACACAATTTATAATTCATACATCCATTCTCATATTCCTAACTCGCACCTCCAAATCGTGTTACCGACTCATCGTGCTAACTCAAATTCGTTTGCACGATTCCTTCGTACCTACTCAACTCGGTCCGAGCAAGTCTTCGTACTAACTCAACGTAAATTCGACCGACTCGACTATTTTCTCAACGCAACATTCCTCGCTATACTTAGCCTATCGTTCGACTTATACTTAATGAACTCTCATCCAACGTATCATCCATGGATACTGTAGTGACCCGCTCCGCCCTAGCGGAACGCCGATTCCAAACAGCGCGTGCAACGACTCAAAACGAGCCGTCGACCCGAAGAGTTGCCTCGACCCGATGAAGTATCGATGCAAATCGATGCAAGACTTGCATTGGCCCGTCAAGAAGAATCCAGACTTAGACTTGCAAAGGCGCGCTCGGAGGATCGCTCGGCCGATGCGAACATCGCTAAGGTGGGTGGCTCCGATGAACCCGTCTGTGCTTAGCCTAGACACATAACAAAACGGACACATTCACGAGAATCGCTAGGCGATAACATCTTGCATGCTAATAAATGACTCAACGCACCTAGCTAAGGGAATAATCCCATCTTGCATGCTTGTTTAGAACATGGAAAAGTACTCGGCAAATATAGAAACTCTCGCCCGCGCTCTACGCTCGTGCTACGGCACAAGCTTACGTTCAAGTCCCGTACGCGTTCAACAATAAAACCATGAATGGATTACAACAATGAAATGGGAAGACTATCAACATAGTCGTTCCGAGTATAGTATAGCGACATTGAAAGGCTATGGGACCGATGGGTCGCCAAGGCGACTCCCGCACTGGGAGTTGCGTAATACGTGAATGAATGAGTCAACGAATGAATGAACGAATGGATAAATACGTGAAACATGAATGAACATACGAACAAGTGAAAGAATAAAATGAAAGAAAGAATACATGAAAGATAAGACATGGAAGACGCTAGCGACAGGTATGACGGACACGTGCAACGGGGCTCACTACCCGCGCTGTACGGACGCCAACCTGGTCGTTAACGCATTATGGCATGAAAGATAAGACATGGAAGACGCTAGCGACAGGTGTGACGGGCACGTGCAACGGGGCTCGCTACCCGCGCTGTACGGACGCCAACCTGGTCGTTAACGCATTATGGCTAAGGGTTAGCCTACGGCTCGGAGATAGCCGCTAAGTTAAAATGGCAAGACAATACGAAATGGTCGTGGACAAACGGCACGGGCGATGGGGGGGAATACCGTGGCCGTCGTGTGGAAGGATTCTGCGGCACGGGCGTTGGGGGGGTAAACCGTGGCCGGCCTAGGCAGAATCAACGGCGCTTACGGGCTGCTTGGGTGCGGGCTTGGGCACCAAGAGACGTAAGTAGGAGGGTATATTCAAGAGACTTAACGGGGTGTACCAGCCATCACCCTACGCTAAGTTGAGAATTACCACAGGGGAATGTCCTAAATGGCTTGTGAAGCCAGCGACCCGTGCATGTAGATTAAGTGGACTATGCTGGTGGCAATCCACGTGCAAGTTCTTGCATTGAAATCAAAGTAGTCTAAGTAAACTAAATGAAGTGTCTCCAGAACATGCTTGAAGTGTAATATCCTGAACATGAACATGCCCGAAATATAACACTCTTGAACATGCTTGAAATATAACATCCTGAACATGAACATGCTCGATATGTAACACTCCTGAACATGCTTGAATGAAATACTCGAAACATGCTTGAATTGTAACACTCTAAAAAACGTGCCTACGACGTGCTAGAACATGCCCACGACACACTAGAACCCGAGACATGGACACACACTTGATATTGAATGCGTACATGAATCGTGTTATGTTATTATTCATGAATTGTGGTTTAACTTGGTTTACCTTGAACAGGGAAGGCCGGACGGTAAGTATGGGTAAGTCGTACGTGTATTTCCATGCGACACTCGAGTTCGGTAACACGAGATAGGCTATGCAATATGCCATGAAATTGATCCTAAGGCAAGATTAGAAAGACAATGAATGATAGAGATGCACAAAAGATTATAGAACGTGTTTGGTAATGATGGCATTGTGGGCGAGCCAGCCTCCCCACCAGTGCATAACAATGTACTGATAACCCCACAGTATGCTTGCAGGATAGCAGGAGACGCCGGCGGGTGCGGAGCTTCCATCGAACGTGTCAAGGCGCGGAGCCAACTCTGGGGCCTTGGAACGTTGCAAGAAGCTGAAGCACCCTATACAGGACATAATGTATCGGAACATCGCCATGTATCATTCCATCTTGTAAGCCACTTGGCACGCCTTTTATGTTTCAGAGAGAGAGAGAGCTTGAGCGATTTGTAATATCGGCCTAGCGCCGCTTGTAACTTCTTGAATATCAATAAATAGTTCGATTTCGTATTCAACTTGTGTTCATTTACTTTCCGCTGCAAATGGGGACACTCTGTGCGACTCTGTGGCCTAGTAATTAAATCGGCCGTTTCTGGACTTGGCCTTGCACGGGCGCAATCTAGGCCCGTGCGGCATCACGCCTTAGCGAGGACGATCGCTCCTACGGGAGCGGGGCGTGACAGATTGGTATCAGAGCACGGCTTTACGTCTTTGGACTTCATGTCGATTTCTCAGTTTTGAAAGCTCGGTTGGAAGAAAAGAAGTATACGCTCTCTCTCGCTGTGCCTTGGGATGTTCCATACAATAAGTCTAATACTTTCAAAAGCTCGTACAAGTACTCGGTTGCACGGGATCGATAGGCGAAGGCCTTTGTGCCGAACGACGTTAAACATGACTCGATTGGGAACACATGCAAAGTTAACATGTCTCGTACGTGCCTAACTAGTCTTGCGTTGACCCTAGCAACTGAGCGTGCAAAACATGAATATAGTCCATGCGGGATGGTTAAGCGGTACAACTTAGTCCGCGTGTCGCGCACCTCGACTCTTGGGTGCAATCGGGTTGCGGGCGATATCAAGTATCGCTCGATCGAGAACGGAGATACACTTTGAGTGTATATCGATAGGAACGCTATCGAGTTAACGCTTAGGCGTACGCGAATGATTGACTTGGATTTTGAGGACTCGTGTGAACGACTTAGTACGTCGAGACGACGTAAGCGAGTACGCTAGAGATTCGTCGAACGAATCTGAAGGATATCTTAGTGCATGGCGCGAACGTGATTGAGGATTAGACCGTATGGCTTGAACCCGAGTGGTGTATGTGATAGGTTCGAAGAAGAATAAGAATGAGTGTCAACGACTAGTCGAGTAGCTCGAACCCTGAGTGGTGTATGGACGTTATAGAAATTGTTCGAGCGAGACTAAAGGATTAACGGATAGAACGAGTATGTCGGCGAAGCGATGCAATCGCGCAAAGCTCTAGAACGTGTCACGTTTAGTTGGCCGTGACTTTAAAAGTCCTGAACGAGATGTCGCTGGACAACTTGTGAATGGGTAACGCGTGTTAGAAATGATTCGGAACGATGGATAAAAAAATAGATGGTCTTGATCGAGGAAACTTAGAGGAACGTGCGTGCGATGTCGAATTGATGCAAATGAAATGTGACTTGAGTTTTGAATAACAATCTTGAAACGAGCTTTGAGGAAAAGCGGCTGAACTTGATCTTGAGTATCGGGAAAAATTGAGGAATATCCAACTCGGACAACAGCATCAACGCGCGACTCGAAATTGGTTGCAAAGGAAGATCGTCAGGTTACGCATATCGTCGATGGTATTGAGGCGTATCAAAGATCGATATGCGATAACTCGGGGGTACTCTGACTCGGCAAATGACGATCGTGCAAATGTCATTGTTCCGATGGATGTTATAATCGGGATATTGAAATGTGTCGAGAAGAAGGATAAACTTGGCTCGAGGATTTTCTGGTTGAACAAATGATGGGTAAACTATCGAATTGAAATCTGACTTGGATGAAATGAAATGCTTGGATTTACTTCGACGATAACCCCAACGTCGACATTCTTGTCTTATGCGAGCGCAACTCCAGCCTCGCACATACGTCGTGCCGATTAGGGCGATCACTCCGCGTGAGCGCTGGTATGGTGATTCATCCAGCGGGGGTGATCAAACTTGCACGGCATGGCAATACGATTGCTTCGACTTGTGGTTTGACGCGAAGATGACTTGAGAATGATTCGGTGTGCTTAAATGATTAAGTTTGAGGATTGAGTAGGTCCAATCCGCGTATCGAAAATGAATTAGTCTAGACGCAAACAAGAGTTACGCTCCGATGAGAATGATTATTCCGCGAGAGCGTTGCATGGTGATTCATGAACCACCGTGGATAATCAGACTCGCGTGAGATTGGGGCGCAATGTATTGTCAAAGCTAGATGAACTCGTGATCGAATACATGAATTGGAAAGAATGGATATGTGAAGTATGTGATCAGAATGAATTCGGATATACGCGGCGAATGCCTTGACGAGAATAGGTGATCGTGCTCGATGTTTAGAAATCTGAGTGACGCGAGCTTGGGTAGAAAATCCCGTACTACCGACTTTGGTTTGACCCTAGGATTGGGGTCAGTGTTGGCATTATTGTTGGGGAACTATGATTCCAATCCTGACATTGACTTAGCCTCGAAAAAGATGGCCTAGCGGTTAGGCGAGACGCCCCTGTTCCATGTGTTAGCAATCAAAGGATTGATCTTGAGGATTGGCATGAATGGATAGCATGAATCACGAATGTAGGAAACCCTGCTCACGAGACTTGGCTGACATGCATATATTTCAGGGACGCTTGAGTATGTGCACGATGCGACTCGAGTGAGAATGACAAACTCACTATCCTGCGGCTTGGCTGAATGCATGTATTTTGGGGACGCTTGGAATGCATGCACGATCCAACCAAGTGATACGTTGAGTTCTAGCACGACTTGGGGAGTGAACGAGTATCGTGAACGTGAAATCGTGCTAGTAAAAGTTGGTATAACGAAGTGAAGCATTGATAGGAAGATATGCTCGACGATAGTACAACATGTGGTCTTAAATTCGATGAAAATTTCCTAGACTTGGTCGACCCCGTTAAGAAGAAATCATACTGATTTCATGAACGAGAACGCTTGAGAAGCGAGTCGGGTCATCTCGATGACCGAGATGAGCGAAAAGTGAATTTGCCTTAGCCTGCGACCCTCGCATTTGATGACTTACAACGTGCCTCGTGCAGCCATTCCAGTTCCATGACATGTCGAAATGGCAACCAAGACGAAGAAATACTTGAATTGAATAAGTACAATCAACACTAAAATGAATGAAAGGCAATTCGATAAATCGACACAACGCGTGCGACATGGAACTTAGAAAGATATCAAATATGGTTCGATGCCGTCGAACGATAGGGCCGCTCGATGAAATTGTCTAAGAAACACGAAAACACGAGTTAAGAAATGGTAGGATGACCTGCACTCAGAAAGTCTCGAGGACGAGACTTATTTTGAGTGGTGTATTATGTAGTGACCCGCTCCGCCCTAGCGGAACGCCGATTCCAAACGGCGCGTGCAACGACTCAAAACGAGCCGTCGACCCGAAGAGTTGCCTCGACCCGATGAAGTATCGATGCAAATCGATGCAAGACTTGCATTGGCCCGTCAAGAAGAATCCAGACTTAGACTTGCAAAGGCGCGCTCGGAGGATCGCTCGGCCGATGCGAACATCGCTAAGGTGGGTGGCTCCGATGAACCCGTCTGTGCTTAGCCTAGACACATAACAAAACGGACACATTCACGAGAATCGCTAGGCGATAACATCTTGCATGCTAATAAATGACTCAACGCACCTAGCTGAGGGAATAATCCCATCTTGCATGCTTGTTTAGAACATGGAAAAGTACTCGGCAAATATAGAAACTCTCGCCCGCGCTCTACGCTCGTGCTACGGCACAAGCTTACGTTCAAGTCCCGTATGCGTTCAACAATAAAACCATGAATGGATTACAACAATGAAATGGGAAGACTATCAACATAGTCGTTCCGAGTATAGTATAGCGACATTGAAAGGCTATGGGACCGATGGGTCGCCAAGGCGACTCCCGCACTGGGAGTTGCGTAATACGTGAATGAATGAGTCAACGAATGAATGAACGAATGGATAAATACGTGAAACATGAATGAACATACGAACAAGTGAAAGAATAAAATGAAAGAAAGAATACATGAAAGATAAGACATGGAAGACGCTAGCGACAGGTATGACGGACACGTGCAACGGGGCTCACTACCCGCGCTGTACGGACGCCAACCTGGTCGTTAACGCATTATGGCATGAAAGATAAGACATGGAAGACGCTAGCGACAGGTGTGACGGGCACGTGCAACGGGGCTCGCTACCCGCGCTGTACGGACGCCAACCTGGTCGTTAACGCATTATGGCTAAGGGTTAGCCTACGGCTCGGAGATAGCCGCTAAGTTAAAATGGCAAGACAATACGAAATGGTCGTGGACAAACGGCACGGGCGATGGGGGGGAATACCGTGGCCGTCGTGTGGAAGGATTCTGCGGCACGGGCGTTGGGGGGGTAAACCGTGGCCGGCCTAGGCAGAATCAACGGCGCTTACGGGCTGCTTGGGTGTGGGCTTGGGCACCAAGAGACGTAAGTAGGAGGGTATATTCAAGAGACTTAACGGGGTGTACCAGCCATCACCCTACGCTAAGTTGAGAATTACCACAGGGGAATGTCCTAAATGGCTTGTGAAGCCAGCGACCCGTGCATGTAGATTAAGTGGACTATGCTGGTGGCAATCCACGTGCAAGTTCTTGCATTGAAATCAAAGTAGTCTAAGTAAACTAAATGAAGTGTCTCCAGAACATGCTTGAAGTGTAATATCCTGAACATGAACATGCCCGAAATATAACACTCTTGAACATGCTTGAAATATAACATCCTGAACATGAACATGCTCGATATGTAACACTCCTGAACATGCTTGAATGAAATACTCGAAACATGCTTGAATTGTAACACTCTAAAAAACGTGCCTACGACGTGCTAGAACATGCCCACGACACACTAGAACCCGAGACATGGACACACACTTGATATTGAATGCGTACATGAATCGTGTTATGTTATTATTCATGAATTGTGGTTTAACTTGGTTTACCTTGAACAGGGAAGGCCGGACGGTAAGTATGGGTAAGTCGTACGTGTATTTCCATGCGACACTCGAGTTCGGTAACACGAGATAGGCTATGCAATATGCCATGAAATTGATCCTAAGGCAAGATTAGAAAGACAATGAATGATAGAGATGCACAAAAGATTATAGAACGTGTTTGGTAATGATGGCATTGTGGGCGAGCCAGCCTCCCCACCAGTGCATAACAATGTACTGATAACCCCACAGTATGCTTGCAGGATAGCAGGAGACGCCGGCGGGTGCGGAGCTTCCATCGAACGTGTCAAGGCGCGGAGCCAACTCTGGGGCCTTGGAACGTTGCAAGAAGCTGAAGCACCCTATACAGGACATAATGTATCGGAACATCGCCATGTATCATTCCATCTTGTAAGCCACTTGGCACGCCTTTTATGTTTCAGAGAGAGAGAGAGCTTGAGCGATTTGTAATATCGGCCTAGCGCCGCTTGTAACTTCTTGAATATCAATAAATAGTTCGATTTCGTATTCAACTTGTGTTCATTTACTTTCCGCTGCAAATGGGGACACTCTGTGCGACTCTGTGGCCTAGTAATTAAATCGGCCGTTTCTGGACTTGGCCTTGCACGGGCGCAATCTAGGCCCGTGCGGCATCACGCCTTAGCGAGGACGATCGCTCCTACGGGAGCGGGGCGTGACAGATACACTTCGCGTATAATCGTTCAACTCAATTCATCGAAGCATACTTGCATCGACTTCTATCAAATCATTCCCACTCGAGTTTCGGTACTACTCCGTCTGTTGAGGACAAACCTATCATAATCGACATAATCGTCTCGACGCATCCTATTGCAAGTCACCAAACGGCTTAACATAGCTATCTCTAAGTGGTATTGCATATACCACTCGAAATCGAGTCATTATTCGACTTTACACTCCGTATAGGTCCGACATCTATTTTTCAATCAACTATCCCATGGCGTCCTTTTCGATCCCAGCTCTAGCGTTCGTTTACTCGAGTTGGCACAACAACTGGACCAACATGATAGTCGTTCGTCCAGGTTTGACATACATTCAATCTAACCGTGTCTTGGCGATCATATCGATTACACATGCAACATTCGCTTATTCAAAGCTCAACGCGACATTCGGCCAACATAAACGTTCGCCTACTCAAACTCGACTTAGCGACCAACTCGACTCGTTACTATCGCATCTGCGATCTTCCAATCTCACTCGTTGCAACTCGTGCAACGATTTATTCTCGATACTTAAGGTCATTATTCAATCTCGTTTAATATATCGCTATCCATCCGCATAGCTATACAACATGTATCATACCATGTCGAATCGTTACACCAATACAATGAATGATTCACGACTTGCTGCACTCCGTGCGACCAACAATACATAACCATTTGCATAGCCACATAACACACATAGCCTCATATATCGACTCATTTCACTTCATGCAACCAACGACACGTATCTCTTCGTACTTCGTACAACCAATAATACGTATCTCATTGTACTTCGTGCAACCAACATCACCATATTCGTTGCCCTTCATGCAACCAACGACTCGCAATATTGTTGTACTTCGAAAAACTAATATTTCATAACACGTTGCACTTCGTGCAACCAATATTTCTGATGGCACTCGAAGGTAGCGTGATAGTCACGACATACGTGTGGCAGACGTACTCACTTAATATAGACTTATTGTATGGAACATCCAATGTAGCATCGAGCAGATCCATGAGCCATGCGGTTGCAAAAACAACTTAGAGTCAACAAATTTTCGATATCGAAGTAACTGAGGGTCAAAGAGATTCGTTCACGGTCTAGAGGATGGAATCGCTCTGATACCAACTTGTCACGCCCCGATCCGGGAAATCGCTCGTCCTCGCTAAATTTTACCCGAATCATTGTCCTCGTTGGGGCGTGATGCCGCATGAGCCTGGAGTTGCGCTCGTGCAAGGCAAGATAACAGGTTCACATAAGATTATCTCAAATTGATAACATAAGCAGCGAAGGAAAACAGAGTATACAATAAGAATCTATTTTATTAATAATGAAGTGAAGGTTACAAAGGCTTGAATAGCCCAAATGAATATGCCAACTGGCTACAACGCTCATGATCTCTCTATCTCACAAAGGATTACATCGTTGCATACATTATGCCTCTTTATAGCCAACAAGTAGTCTTCGACCGAACATCTCTATGTTGCAAGTCCGAACGCCTATGTGGTAGCTCCTCTTGAAATGCTAAGGACTCCATGTCTCGGTACGTCCAAGCCAAGCCCCGCCCCAAGCCGATCATAACCTGAATCTGCAAGCAAACTAGTGGGAGATTAGTGCTTTCGTCCTCGCTGCACTGATCAAGACCCACTCACACCCAACCAACACTAAGTATATTTAGTGAAACATGCATCTTAATTTGGTGATCTTTCTATTTAGCCTTAGGATCTGTTTCATGGCAATATTCAATGCATAGCAACTTATAATAAATGTGTCCAATATCGTGTCCCTGCGACAGATACAGTTAGACATAATATGAACATAAACATAGTGATCGTGCTCATCTTTGTCCCATTTTGCCTAGCCTGCGATGGTTAGAACTTTACATAAGCAATCATATAATTCACGCAACCAACCAACCATACTTAGACATATGCATAAGGGTGGCAGGACCTGCGCCTGCACCCAACTCTAATCTCAGCCTACCGGCCCTATCTATATGAAGGTCACGGTGTTTCGCATCGTAATAGACTTGGCATCCTTATGTGTGTAATGACCCGCTCTGCCCTAGCGGAACGCCGATTCAAACGGCAAGTGCAATGACTCAAACGAGCCGTCGACCCGAAGAGCTGGCATCGACCTGATGAAGAATCGATACAAGGCTTACATTGGCCGTCAAGATGAATCCAGACTTAGACTTTCAAAGGCGTGCTCGGAGTATCGCTCGGCCGATGCGAACATCGCTAAGGTGGGTGGCTCCGATGAACCCGTCTTTGCTTAGCCTAGACACATAACAATACGGATACTATTGCTAGAATCGCTAGTCGATAACACCGTACATGCTAATAAATGACTCAACGCACCAAGCTAAGGGAATAATTCTATCTTGTATGCTTGTATAGAATATGGAAAGGAACATGGAAAAATGTGAGAACTCTCGCACCGCGCTCCACGCTCGTGCTAAGGCACAGGCTTATATTCGAGTTTCCTATGCGTTCAACAATGAAACAATGAATGGATTACAACAATGAAACGGGAAGACTATCAACATAGTCATTCCAAGTAGAGTATAGCAACATTAAAAGATTATGGGGCCGATGGGTCGCCAAGGCGACTCCCGTACGGGGAGTTGCATAATGTGTGAATGAAAGAATGAATGGATAAGTGAATGAATGAACCAACGAATGAAAGAATGAATACGTGAATGAATCAATGAACGAATAAACAAGTGAAAGAAAGAAAGAATGAATAAAAGGTAAGAAGGAAAGGAATGGTTAGCGACAGGTATGATGGGCACGTGCAACGGGGCTCGCTACCCGCGCTGTACGGACGCCAACCTGGTCGATAACGTATTATGGCTAAGGGTTAGCCTACGGCTCGGAGACAGCCGTTAAGTTAAAATGACAAATAATACGAAATGGTCGTGGACAATCCCCTCGTATACGGGAAGTGGGAGATATAAGGGATTTCCGTGGCATGATCAGAGGGAGGATCGTGGCCGGCCTAGGCGAAAATTAAAGGGGGCTTACAGGCTGCCTGGGGGGGGCTTGGCTACCCGGGGGACATAAGTGCAGGGTATTTCAAGACACTATCAACGTGTACCAGCCGCACGCTCTGAATAGTTGCAAAATACCAAAGGAAAAAGGGTCCAAAATGGCTTGTGGTGCCAGCGACCGGTGCATATAGAGTTAAGTGGGCTTTGCTGGTGGCAATCCACGTGCAAGTCCTTGCATTGAAATCAAAGTAATCTAAGTTAACTAAATGAAGTGCCTTCTGAACAGGCTTGAATATGACACACCAAATGATTGAGAGTACTTCGGCAAAGGAGTTAGAAAACACGCCTACGACGCACTAGGACCCGAGGCAGGGATACGCCCTTGGCACTGAATGTTTACGTGAATCATATGTTAAGTTGAAATATATGAATTGTTGACTAACTTGGTTTACATTGAACAGGGAAGGCCGGACGGTAAGTATGGGTAAGTCATGCATATATTTCCATACGACACTTGAAATTGGCAACACGAGATAGGCTATGAAATATGCCATGAAATTGATCCTAAGGCAAGATTAGAAAGACAATGAATGATAGTGATGCACAAAAGTAAATAGAACGTGTTTGGTAATGATAGCATTGTGGGCAAGCTAGCCTCCCCACCAGTGCATAACAATGTACTGATAACCCCACAGTCTGCTTGCAGGAAGCAGGAAACGTCGGCGGGTGCGGAGCTTTCCTCGAACGTGCTAAGGCGCGGAGCTATCTCTAGAGCCTTGGAGCGTTGCAAGAAGCTGGAGCACCATATACAGGACATAATGTGTAATGACCCGATCCGCCCTAGCGGAACGCCGATTCAAACGGCAAGTGCAACGACTCAAACGAGCCGTCGACCCGAAGGGTTGGCATCGACCTGATGAAGAAATCGATGCAAGGCTTACATTGGCCCGTCAAGATGAACTAGACTTAGACTTTCAAAGGCGCGCTCGGAGTATCGCTCGGCCGATGCGAACCTCGCTAAGGTGGGTGGCTCCGATGAACCCGTCTGTGCTTAGCCTAGACACATAATAATACGGATACTATCACGAGAATCGCTAGGCGATAACACCGCGCATGCTAATAAATGACTCAACGCACCTAGCTAAGAGAATAATCCCATCTTGTATGCTTGTATATAATATGGAAAGGAACTTGAAATATGTGAACTCTCGTACTGCGCTCCACGCTCGTGCTAAGGCACAAGCTTACGTATGTTCCTTATGCGTTCAACAATAAAACAATGAATGGATTACAACAATGAAACGGGAAGACTATCAATATAGTCGTTCCGAGTAGAGTATAGCAACATTGAAAGACTATGGGACCGATGGGTCGCCAAGACGACTCCCGCACAGGGAGTTACAAAATGTATAAATGAATAAATGAATGAATAAGTGAATGAATGAATCGATGAATGAATGAATGAATATGTGAATAAAATGAATCAATGAACAAACGGACAAGTAAAAGAAAGAAAAGAAAGAATGAAGAAAAGATAAGAAAGAAAAAAATGGTTAGCGAAAGGTATGACGGGCACGTGGCAGCGGGGATCGCTACCCGCACTGCACGGACGCCAACCTGGTCGATAACGCATTATGGCTAAGGGTTAGCCTACGGCTCGGAGACAGTCGTTAAGTTAAAATGACAATAAAATACGAAATGGTCGTGGACGGCTCGTGCACGAGTGAAAAGGGATTCCAAGGGCAACGAACGACATTTTCGTGGCCGGCCTAGGCGGAATCATGGCCTGCGGGCGGACAGGTGTGAGGGCTTGGGCACATAACCAAACGTAGGGCCGGTTATTCAATAGTCTATCAAGGTGTACCAGCCATCACGCTTGATAGATGAGAATGCCACAGGGGAAAATGTCCAAAATGGCTGACATGCCAGCGACCGGTGCATATAGATTTAGGTGGGCTTTGCTGCTGGCAATCCATGTACAAGTCCTTGCATTGAAATCAAAGTATTCTAAAGTTAACTGAATGAAGCACCTTATGTATAGGCTTGAAATGTAACACATCAAATGATAAGGCGTACTTCGTGCAAATGAAATTGAAAACACGCCTACGACGCGCTAGGACCCGAGGCAGGAACACGCCCTTGGCACTAAATGTTTACGTGAATCATATTAAGTTGTAATATATGAATTGTTGACTAACTTGGTTTACTTTGGACAGGGAAGGCCGGACGGTAAGTATGGGTAAGACATGCATTTATTTCCATGCGACACTTGAAATTGGCAACACGAGATAGGCTATGAAAAATGCCAGAAAATTGATCCTAAGGAAAGATTAGAAAGACAATGAATGATATAGATGCACAAAAGTAAATAGAACGTGTTTGGTAATGATAGCATTGTGGGCGAGCTAGCCTCCCCACCAGTGCATAACAATGTACTGATAACCCCACAGTCCGCTTGTAGGAAACAGGAAACGTCGGCGGGTGCAGAGCTTTTCTCGAACGTGCTAAGGCGCGGAGCTATCTCTGGAGCCTTGGAGCGTTGCAAGGAGCTGTAGCACCATATACAGGATATAATGTATCGGAACATCGTCATGAATTATTCTATTTTGTAAGCCATTTGGCACGCCTTTTATGTTTCAGAGAGAGAGAGAGCTTGAGAGACTTGTAAACTCGGCCTAGCGCCGCTTGTAAACTTCTTGAATATCAATAAAGAGTTTGAATTCGCTTCTACTTGTGTTCATTTACTTTTTGCTGCAAATGGGGACACTTTGTGCGACTCTGTGGCCTAGCTCAAATCGGCCGTTTCTGGACTTAGCCTTGCACGGGCGCAACCTAGGCCCGTGCGGCATCACGCCTTAGCGAGGACGATCGCTCCTGCGGGAGCGGAGCGTGACAGATTGGTATCAGAGCACGGCTTCACGTCCTTGGACTTTATTTCGATTTTCTTAGTTTTGAAAGCTCGGTTGGAAACAAAAGAAGTGTACGCTCTCTCTCGTTGTGCCTTAGGATGTTCCATACAATAAGTCTAATATTTTCAAAAGCTCGTACAAGTACTCGGTTGAAGGGATCGATAGGCGAAGGCCTTTGTGCCGAACAACGACGTACTTGAGTTGGAAAGAACCGATGCTAAGAGTTAGCAAACGCAAGACGTGCTTGAATAACCTTACGCTGACAATAGCGAACGAGTACACGAAACCGAAGTATAGTTCGAACGGGATGGCTATGCACACGGCCTTCTGGCTAAGTTGTGCCGCGTATCGCGCACCTAGACTTTATGGTACAAACGAGTTGCGAGCGAGATTGACTATCGCTCGGACGAGAATAAGGGAGACTTAGAACGTATATTGATAGAGACGCTACTTGACCGGCGCTAAAGCGAACACGAGGAAATGGTTCTTAGTTTTTGAAGAATGAGCTAATGCGCAATTGGACATGTCGATCGGGAGTCGAATAACCTTTCGAGGATTTGTAGAATGACTTGACTCCGAGTGGTGTATGTGATAGCTTCAAAGAAGAATAAGAGTGAGCGTCGATGACCAATCGAGTGGCTCGAACCCTGAGTGGTGTATGGACGTTATAGAAAATTATTCGAGCGAGACTAAAGGATTTACGGATAGAACGAGTATGTCGACAAGCGATGCAATCGCGCAAAGCCTTAAAACGTGTCACGCTTAGTTGGCCGTGACTTCAAAAGTCCTGAACGAGATGTCGCTGGACAACTTGTCAATGGGCAACGCGAGTTAGAAAATGGTTCAGAACGATGAATAAAAATGAATGGTCTTGATCGAGGAAACTTGGAGGATCGTGCGTACGATTTTGGATTGATTTAAATAAAATTGTGGAATATCCAACTCGGACAACAGCATCAACGTACGACTCGAAATTGGTTGCAAAGGAAGATCGTCAGGTTACGCATATCGTCGATGGTATTGAGGTGTATCAAAGATCGATATGCGATAACTCGGGGGTACTCTAACTCGGCGAATGACGATCGTGCAAATGTCATTGTTCCGTTGGATGCTATACTTGGGATGTTAAAAATGTGTCGAGGAAAAGATAGACTTGGCTCGAGGATTTTCTAGTTGAATGCATGACGGTCGGACTGTCGAATTGATTTGGCTTAGATGAAAATGAGAATGCTTGGATTTGCTTCGTTGACAACCACAACGTTGACGTTCTTGTCTTATGCGAGCGCAACTCTAGCCTCGCACATACGTCGCGTCGGATTAGGACCATCACTTCGCGTGAGCGCTGGTATGGTGATTCATACAGCGGGAGTGATTAAACTTGGATGGCGTGGCAATTTGATTGCTTCGACTTGTGGTTTGACGCGAAGGTAAACTCGAGAATGAATCAGTGTGTTGGATGATTGAACTTGAGGATTGAGTAGGTCCAATCCGCGTATCGAGAATGAGTTAGTCTAAACTCAAACAAGAGTTACGTTCCGATGAGAATGATTATTCCGCGGGAGTGTTGCATGGTGATTCATGAACTACCGTGGATAATTGGACTCGCGTGAGATTGGGACGCAATATATTGTCAAAAAGCTAGACGACCTCATGATCGAATACATGAATTGGTTAGAATTGGTGAATTAAATTGAATCGAATACGCGCAACGAATGCATTGATGAGAATAGGTGATCATGCTTGATGTTTATAAATTTGAGTGAAACAAACTTGGGTAGAAACTCTCGTACAAGCGAACTAATGGTTTGACCATAGGAATTAGGGCGAGAGTCGTGCAACGGCCTTGCACGATGAGCAACGAACTTGACGTGTAACTATGACCTTGTGAGCTGACCTAGCGGATAGGCGGACGACCCTATGCCGAGTGATTGAACCTGTGCAATGGCACTTACAGTATCGTCTGGACGGACGATAGACTTGGGAAAAATAAGACTTAGAGTAGGACGGAGAACTGGGAGTGTACGTGAACGACGACGAGATTGGCCCCAAACGAAGGGAATGATAGGAATAGATGACGCGCAAGTAAAAGTTGGGATAACGAATTGAATCGTTGATAGAAAGAAATACTCGATGATGGTGCAATACTTGGTCTTGAATCGGACGAAAATTACTTAGACTTGGTCGACCCCACTAAGAAGAAATCATACTGATTTCGTGGACAAGAACGCTTGAGAAGCGAATCGATTAATCTCGAGGACCGAGATAAACGATATGCGATGCACACATGTGTTCGGTTTTAAATCGAAGTTAGCAAAACGATCGACAAATCGAAACTATCACGAGTAGCTTGTCCGACTTTGCTAATCGCTAAGCTTGGTTGAAATGTACGTATTCGGGGGACGCCTTGAATATGCGCACGATCCAAACTCAGCGATGTGATGAACTCGAATACAGCTGCAAGTGGGTGTTGAGATGCGCATGAAGGAATGAGTGAGTTTGCCTCAGCCTACGACTCTCGAGTTTGATAAAATACAACGCACCCCGTGCGACCGTTTCAATCCCATGATACGTCGAAATAGCAACCAAGTCGAAGAAACGCTTGAATTGAATAAGTACCATCAACTCTAAAATGAATGAAAAGTTATTCAATAAAATCGACCAAACGTATGCAGACACGGAACTTGGAAAGGTATCGAGTATAGTTCGGTGCCATAGAGCGATAAAGTCGTTCGATAGGGATTGTCTAAGAAAAAAAAACGACGACACGAGTTAAGGAATGGTAGGATGACTTGCACTCAGGAAGTCTCGAGGACGAGACTTGTTTTGAGTGGTGTATTATGTAATGACCCGATCCGCCCTAGCGGAACGCCGATTCAAACGGCAAGTGCAACGACTCAAACGAGCCGTCGACCTGAAGAGTTGGCATCGACATGATGAAGAAATCGATACAAGGCTCACATTGGCCCGTCAAGATGAATCCAGACTTAGACTTTCAAAGGCGCGCTCGGAGTATCGCTCGGCCGATGCGAACCTCGCTAAGGTGGGTGGCTCCGATGAACCCGTCTGTGCTTAGCCTAGACACATAACAATATGGACACTATCACGAGAATCGCTAGGCGATAACACCGTACATGCTAATAAATGACTCAACACACCTAGCTAAGGGAATAATCCCATATTGTATGCTTGTATAGAATATGGAAAGGAACTTGAAATATGTGAACTCTCGCACTGCGCTCCACGCTCGTGCTAAGGCACAAGCTTACGTATGTTCCTTATGCGTTCAACAATAAAACAATAAATGGGTTACAACAATGAAACGGGAAGACTATCAACATAGTCCTTTCGAGTAGAGTATAGCAAAATTGAACGACTATGGGACCGATGGGTCGCCAAGGCGACTCCCGCACAGGGAGTTGCAAAATGTATAAATGAATGAATGAATAAATAAGTGAATGAATGAATCGATGAATGAATGAATGAATATGTGAATGAAATAAATCAATGAACAAACGGACAAGTGAAAGAAAGAATGAAGAAAAAGATAAGAAAGAAAGAAATGGTTAGCGACAGGTTTGACGGGCACGTGGCAGCGGGGCACGCTACCCGCGCTGCACGGACGCCAACCTGGTCGATAACGCATTATGGCTAAGGGTTAGCCTACGGCTCGGAGACAGCCGTTAAGTTAAAATGACAATAAAATACGAAATGGTCGTGGACGGCTCGTGCACGAGTGAAAAGGGATTCCAAGGGCAACGAACGACGTTTTCGTGGCCGGCCTAGGCGGAATCATGGCCTACGGGCGGACAGGTATGCGGGCTTGGGCACATAACCAAACGTAGGACCGGTTATTCAATAGTCTATCAAGGTGTACCAGCCATCACGCTTGATAGATGCGAATGCCACAGGAGAAAATGTCCAAAATGGCTGACATGCCAGCGACCGGTGCATATAGATTTAGGTGGGCTTTGCTGGTGGCAATCCATGTGCAAGTCCTTGCATTGAAATCAAAGTATTCTAAAGTTAACTGAATGAAGCACCTTATGTATAGGCTTGAAATGTAACGCATCAAATGATAAGGAGTACTTCGTGCAAATGAAATTGAAAACACGCCTACGACGTGCTAGGACCCGAGGCAGGAACACGCCCTTGGCACTAAATGTTTACGTGAACCATGTTAAGTTGTAATATATGAATTGTTGACTAACTTGGTTTACTTTGGACAGGGAAGGCCGGACGGTAAGTATGGATAAGACATGCATTTATTTCCATGCGACACTTGAAATTGGCAACACGAGATAGGCTATGAAAAATGCCAGAAAATTGATCCTAAGGAAAGATTAGAAAGACAATGAATGATAGAGATGCACAAAAGTAAATAGAACGTGTTTGGTAATGATAGCATTGTGGGCGAGCTAGCCTCCCCACCAGTGCATAACAATGTACTGATAACCCCACAGTCCGCTTGTAGGAAGCAGGAAACGTCGGCGGGTGTGGAGCTTTCCTCGAACGTGCTAAGGCGCGGAGCTATCTCTGGAGCCTTGGAGCGTTGCAAGGAGCTGGAGCACCATATACAGGATATAATGTATCGGAATATCGCCATGAATCATTCCATCTTATAAGCCACTTGGCACGCCTTTTATGTTTCAGAGAGAGAGAGAGCTTGAGAGACTTGTAAACTCGGCCTAGCGACGCTTGTAAACTTCTTGAATATCAATAAAGAGTTTGAATTCGCTTTTACTTGTGTTCATTTACTTTCCGCTGCAAATGGAGACACTCTGTGCGACTCTGTGGCCTAGCTCAAATCGGCCGTTTCTGGACTTAGCCTTACACGGGCGCAACCTAGGCCCGTACGGCATTACGCCTTAGCGAGGACGATCGCTCCTGCGGGAGCGGGGCGTGACATAATGTATCGGAACATCGCCATGAATCACTCCATCTTGTAAGCCATTTGGCACGCCTTTTATGTTTCAGAAGAGAGAGCTTGAGAGACTTGTAAACTCGGCCTAGCGCCGCTTGTAAACTTCTTGAAAATCAATAAAGAGTTTGAATTCACTTCAACTTGTGTTCGTTTACTTTCTGCTGCAAATGGGGACACTCTGTGCGACTCTGTAGCCTAGCTCAAATCGGCCATTTCTGGACTTAGCCTTGCACGGGCGCAACCTAGGCCCGTGCGGCATCACGCCTTAGCGAGGACGATCGCTCCTGCAGGAGCAGGGCGTGACAGATTGGTATCAGAGCACGGCTTTACGTCCTTGGACATCATTTCAATTTTATCAGTTTTGAAAGTTCGTCGTTGGAAAAAGAAGTGTACTCTCTCTCTCATTGTGCCTTGGGATGTTTCATACAATAAGTCTAATATTTTGCAAAAGCTCGTACAAGTACTCGGTTGAACGGGATCGATAGGCGAAGGCCTTTGTGCCGAACGATGTTAAACTTGACTCGATAGAGAACACATCTAAGTTAACATGTCGCGTGCGTGCCTGACTAGTCTTGCGTTGACCTAGCAAATGAGCGTGCAAACTCGAATATAGTCCGCACGGGATGGTTATGCGGCACAACTTAGTCCGCGTGTCGCACACCTCGACTTTTGGTGCAATCGAGTTGCGAGCGATATCAAGTACCGCTCGGTCGGGAACGAAGCTACACTTAGAGTGTATATCGATAGGAACGCTATCGAGTTCACGCTTAGGCGTGTACGGAAGATTGATTTAGATTTTGAGGAACGGGCGAACGCACGATTGAACATATCGAGTGGGAATCGAATGATCTCTTGAGGATTTATAAAGTGACTTGAACCCGAGTGGTGTATGTGATAGGTTCAAAAAAAGAATAAAAATGAGTGTCGACGACTAGTCAAGTGGCTCGAACCCTGAGTGGTGTATGGACGTCATAGAAGTTACTCGAGCGAGACTAAAGGATTACGAATAACGGCAAGTATGTCGGCGAGGCGATGCGATAGCGCAGAGTCTTAGAACGTGTCACGCTTAGTTGATCGTGACTTCGAAAGTCCCGAGCGAGATGTCGTTCGGACAACTTGTGAATGGGCAACGCATGTTAGGAAATGATTCAAAATGATGAATGAAAATGAATGGTCTTGATCGAAGAAACTTAGAGGATCGCGCGTACGATTTTGGATTGATTCAAATGAAACGTGACTTGAGTTTTGAACAACGATCTTGAAACGAGCTTGAGGAATAGCGATCGAACTTGATCTTGAATATCGAAAAAATTATGGAATATCCAGCTCGGACAACAGCATCAACGTACGACTCAAAATTGGTTGCAAAGGAAGATCGTCAGGTTATGCATATCGTCGATGGTATTGAGACGTATCAAAGATCGATATACGATAACTCGGGGGTACTCTGACTCGGCGAATGACGATTGTGCAAATGTCGTTGTTCTGACGGATGCTATACTCGGGATATTAAAACGTGTCGAAGAAAATATAGACGTGGCTCGAGGATTTTTTGGTTGAATGAATGACGGTCGAACTATCAAATAGAGGTCTCGGCTTGGATGAAAATGAAATGTTTGGATTGCTTCGACGATAACCCCAATGTCGACGATCTTGTCTTGTGCGAGCGCAACTCCAGCCTCGTACATGCGTCACGTCAGATTTGGGACGATTGTTCCGCGTGAGCATTGGCATGGTAATTCATGTCCAGCGGGAATGGTCGAACTCAAAATATCTTGATATTTAGAAATTTGAGCGAAACGAACTTGGGTAGAAACTCCCGTACAAACGAACAAATGGTTTGACCATAGGATTTGGAGCAAGTGTCGTGCAACGACCTTGTACGATGAGCCACGGACTTGACTTGTAACTATGACCTTGTGAGCTGACCTAACGGATAGGCGGACGACCCTATGCCGAGTGATTGAACCCGTACGATGGCATTTACAGTATCGTCTGGACAGACGATAAACTTGGGGAAACAAGACTTAGAGTAGGACGGGGAACTGGGAGTGTGCGTGAACGACGACGAGATTGGCCCCAAACGAAGGAAAAGATATGAATGGATGATGCGCAAGTGAAGGTGGGATAACGAATTGAATCATTGATTGGAAGACGTACTCGATGATAGTACGATACTTAGTCTCGAATCGGACGGAAATTACTTAGACTTGGTCGACCCCGCTAAGAAGAAATCATACTGATTTTATGGACAAGAACGTTTGAGTAGCCAATCGGATCATCTCGATGACCGAGATAAACGATAGTGAGATGCACAAGTTCGGTTTTAAAATCGAAGTTAGCAAAACGATCGACAAATCAAAACTATTACGAGTAGCATGTCCGACTTCGTTAATCGCTAAGCCTGGTTGAAATGTACGTATTCGAGGGACGCCTTGAATATGTGCATAGTCCCCACGCAGCGATATGATGAAGTCGAATATAACTGCAAGTGGGTGTTGAGATGCGCATGAACGACAATTGAATAAGTACCATCAAGTCAAAAATGAATGGACAGTCATTCCATAAAATTCACCAAACGCATGCAACTTAAAACTTGAAAGGATAACCAAGCATAATTCGATGCCATCGAACGATAGAGCCGTTCGATAGAAATTATCTAAGAAACACGACGACACAAGCTAAAGAAAGGGTAGGATGACCTGCACTCAGGAAGTCTCGAGGACGAGACTTGTTTTGAGTGGTGTATTATGTAATGACCCGCTCCGCCCTAGCGGAACACCGATTCAAACGGCAAGTGCAACGACTCAAACGAGCCGTCGACCCGAAGAGCTGGCATCGACCTGATGAAGAATCGATGCAAGGCTTACATTGGCCATCAAGATGAATCCAGACTTAGACTTTCAAAGGCGTGCTCGGAGTATCGCTCAGCCGATGCGAATATCGCTAAGGTGGGTGGCTCCGATGAACCCGTCTTTGCTTAGCCTAGACACATAACAATACGGACACTATTGCTAGAATCGCTAGTCGATAACACCGTACATGCTAATAAATGACTCAACGCACCTAGCTAAGGGAATAATCCCATCTTGTATGCTTGTATAGAATATGGAAAGGAACATAGAAAAATGTGAGAACTCTCGTACCGCGCTTCATGCTCGTGCTAAGGCACAGGCTTATATTCGAGTTTCCTATGCGTTCAACAATGAAACAATGAATGGATTACAACAATGAAACGGGAAGACTATCAACATAGTCGTTCCAAGTAGAGTATAGCAACATTGAAAGATTATGGGGCCGATGGGTCGCCAAGGCGACTTCCGTATGGGGAGTTGCATAATGTGTGAATGAAAGAATGAATGGATAAGTGAATGAATGAACCAACGAATGAAAGAATGAATACGTGAATGAATCAATGAACGAACAAACAAGTGAAAGAAAGAAAGAATGAATAAAAGATAAGAAGGAAAGGAATGGTTAGCGACAGGTATGACGGGCACGTGCAACAGGGCTCGCTACCCGTGCTGTACGGACGCCAACCTGGTCGATAACGCATTATGGCTAAGGGTTAGCCTACGGCTCAGAGACAGCCGTTAAGTTAAAATGACAAATAATACGAAATGGTCGTAGAAAATCCCCTCGTATACGGGAGGTGGGAGATATAAGGGATTTCCGCGGCATGATCAAAGAGAGGATCGTGGCCGGCCTAGGTGGAAATCAAAGGGGGCTTACGGGCTGCCTGGGGGGGGGCTTGGCTACCCGGGGGACGTAAGTGCAGGGTATTTCAAGACACTATCAACGTGTACCAGCCGCACGCTCTGAATAGTTACGAAATACCAAAGGAAAAATGGTCCAAAATAGCTTGTGGTGCCAGCGACGGGTGCATATAGAGTTAAGTGGGCTTTGCTGGTGACAATCCACGTGCAAGTCCTTGTAATGAAATCAAAGTAGTCTAAGTTAACTAAATGAAGTGCCTTCTGAACAGGCTTGAATATGACACACCAAATGATTGAGAGTACTTCGGTAAAGGAGTTAGAAAACATGCCTACGATGCGCTAGGACCCGAGGCAGGGACACGCCCTTGGCACTAAATGTTTACGTGAATCATGTTAAGTTGAAATATATGAATTGTTGACTAACTTCGTTTACATTGAACAAGGAAGGCCGGACGGTAAGTATGGGTAAGTCATGCATGTATTTCCATACGACACTTGAAATTGGCAACACGAGATAGGCTATGAAATATGCCATGAAATTGATCCTAAGGCAAGATTAGAAAGACAATGAATGATAGTGATGCACAAAAGTAAATAGAACGTGTTTGGTAATGATAGCATTGTGGGTGAGCTAGCCTCCCCACCAGTGCATAACAATGTACTGATAACCCCACAGTCTGCTTGCAGGAAGCAGGAAACGTCGGCGGGTGCGGAGCTTTCCTCGAACGTGCTAAGGCGCGGAGCTATCTCTAGAGCCTTGGAGCGTTGCAAGGAGCTGGAGCACCATATACATGACATAATGTATCGGAACATCGCCATGAATCACTCCATCTTATAAGCCATTTGGCACGCCTTTTATGTTTCAGAAGAGAGAGCTTGAGAGACTTGTAAACTCGGCCTAGCGCCGCTTGTAAACTTCTTGAACATCAATAAAGTGTTTGAATTCACTTCAACTTGTGTTCGTTTACTTTCTGCTGCAAATGGGGACACTCTGTGCGACTCTGTGGCCTAGCTCAAATCGGCCGTTTCTGGACTTAGCCTTGCACGGGCGCAACCTAGGCCCGTGCGGCATCACGTCTTAGCGAGGACGATCGCTCCTGCGGGAGCGGGGAGTGACAATGTGTAAGCCTATGATCACTCCAATACGGGTTGCTAGCCCAGTATCTGAAGGATCGCAAACTTACTTGATATCATAGCTTATCACAACACTGGCCAGTCGCAATCTGCCCTAATGATGTGCACCATAAATATCATACATAATTCCCTCATAGGCCGAACGGTCCCGGTACCCCGGTCGTAACCATCCGAGGGAAGCCGCACCCGTGTACGGGCCATCCGAGTCCATTGACCATGCAATACGTGCCATAGCAAACAAGTCATATCATTCCAACATATCTTACGTTCCATAAACATATTTCGTTATCTCTATTTCAAGTTCCATTGGTATTATGTCCCAACACATCCGTATTGATGCACGACGCCCAACGGCTTAGACTTCTCGTACTTATACTCAGCATGTTCCATTCATAAGTTATTCGCATAATAGCAGTTCCGTAGTTACTTAGTCATTTCATAGTTTCCGTGCACGAGGGCACGCATAACGCCATAATCAGTATTCTAGGCCTAGTGTTCAATGTTCTCGGAGTCGTGCACGTGATGCACATCTCGATATTATCTTTCAATGTTCTACCATCATCTCCCTACCCTGACCTATACACTTGATGCATGTCGCTTCAATTGTTCAATGTTCAATGTTCTATCTTAGTGTTCGACACATACTAAGACCTTTAACCGTTCGAGCCATGCTCGCTAACTTAATGGCAACTTACGTATACAAGGATACATTTTATTAGACGTGAAGGAATAGGGAGAGAGAGTCAAGAACCCGCCCACCTTAAGCCGATACGCCTTGTCGTCTCGCTGATTTGGTGTGGCTCGATTCCATAACTTGCTTGCACGGCTAACTCTCCTGACTTAGCCATTCCGTTGAACTATTCGACTGATTCGGCCTACCGCGCCCATGCCACAATCCGTTGCAAGGCGATGATTTGGTTTCGTGGACATCATTTCGAATAAGGCAAAAATGTCGACCCTTTACAATCCAGCACAAAAGCATAGCCTGCACACCAGATCAATTCGAAGTCCATACTTTGTTCAAACCGAACTTATGCTTTGCATCGATTCACATCGATACTTCATCGGGTCAACGCAACTCTTTGAGTCAACGACTCATCGTAATACGCCGTACGGAGCGGGACATTACAGTAGTGAGGCTTGCGGCCCAAGTGGTCAGAAGATCGATTTCTGGTGGGAGCGTTCTCCACAATTACCTTCTTCCAAAAAAATAAATAAATTTATGTAAGTAATATCTTTCAAAAAATTATATTTCCTTATAAAATCTCTTTATTTGCTCATATATATATTCCTAAAATTAAATTTTGATACGATTAAAATTATGTAAGAAATATCTTTCAAAAAATTAAAATTTCTTATAAAATATCTTTATTTGTTATATTTCCCATGCATCCCCATGATAACACCCGTTAGATCTTGTTTAAGTCATCTAATCTTAACCGTTAAAAAATCAACGGTTAAGATTAGATGACTTACATAATCCAATGGATGTGAAAGAGGGGATACAAAAGTGAGAGAATGCGGATCCCTCCTCATATATATATATATATATATATATATATATATATATATATATATATATATATATATATATATATATATTTATATATATATATATATTTTTTTATATATATATATATATATATATATATATAATATATATATATATATATATATATATATATATATATATATGAGGAGGGATCCGCATCCCCTCACTTTTGCATCCCCTATGCATCCCCATGATAACACCCGTTGGATCTTGTTTAAGTCATCTAATCTTAACTGTTAAAAAATTAATAATTAAGTATATATATATATATATATATATATATATATATATATATGAGGAGGGATCCGCATCCCCTCACTTTTGCATCCCCATGATAACACCCGTTGGATCTTGTTTAAGTCATCTAATCTTAACTGTTAAAAAATTAATGATTAAGATTAGATGACTTAAACAAAATCCAATGAATGTGAAAGAGGGGATGTATGGGGGATGCAAAAGTGAGGGGTTGCGGATCCCTCCTCATATATATATATATATATATATATATATATATATATATTCTACTATCTATTCTACTATATAATATTAAAACTTGGTGGTAAAACTTTTGAATTCCTAAAATACCCTCGAGTATTTTTATAAAGACTTGCATGTCATTTATGTTTAAAATCAAAGCAATAAAGTTTGCATGTTATGAAGTTTTCTTTTTTCATACAACTCTTCATGTTCCAATGGTAATAAATTTTTTTGTTCTTACCATTTTTAAAGGTTATTATTCTCAGTAGAAAATTAAAAAAAGAACAAAATTCGTACTTCGAATATCTTGGCATTGTAAAAAGAAAACACACGCACATGAATAGTCACCTGAAAAAGACAACAGCTGATCTTATGATATTCTAATTAAACTACGCACAAAGCATGTACATATAGACTAGTATATATAATAGAAAAACTTGGTGATAAAACTTTTCAATTCCTAAAATACCCTTAAATATTTTATAAACATGATGTTATTATGTCAACTTGCATGTCATTTATGTTTAAGAGTCAAAGCAATAAAATTTGCATGCAAGTTTTCTTTTTTTATACAATTTTTTATGTTCCAAAGGTAATAAACTTTTCCATCCTTACCATTTTCCAAAGATTATTATTCTCAATACAAAATTAGAAGAAAAAAAAACAAACTTGTACTTTAAATCTCTTGGCATTGTAAAAAGAAAACACACACACACATGAATAATCACCTGAAAATGACGAAAAGACGACAACTGACCTTATGATATTCTAATTAAAATACGTGCAAAGCACGTACATATAGACTAGTATATATATATATATGAGAATAAGGAAGGTGATGTGCCACCTTATGGATGGTGACTCTGTGTCACCCTCTGTCACGACCCGCACCCTAGAGTTAGGGCACGAGAAGTGGGTACGTCCAGCCTACGCCGCAGTGTCGGCGGTAGAACGCAGTCCTAGGTCTCATGCATCTAACAGTATAAGGCTAAACAGTTTATACTCCCCGAATGGGGGTGACATAGCAGGTACAGACTCAATCACATCTAAGGTAGAGCATGATAAGGATAGATAAAACATAAAATCCAAAAGAGGTACAACAGAGAGAAATCTAAGTGTCTAAGATACACAAATCCAGAAATATATCTCAAATCTCCAAACTCAGATACAGTAATCCATAAAGTAAATACAACTCCAGACAATTGAAATAACTATCTAAACAACCTCTAATGTGTCTCCTCTAGGCTAGCAGGCAACCTCCAAGCTATCTGTAAAATTTATCAACAGGTCCAGTCAGGACGGGAACGAGCACATATTTCTAAAACAGTTCATAGCAGGTTAGGAGTATAAATCATGCAATAGAGTAAAATACAGGAAGTGCTGAATAGGAAGTACGAGTAAACAGGAGATATTTTATAACTGAAAGTAAATACATGATAGTAGAGACTGTAAGTGGCTACGTGATTTAGAGCACAATGGTTATGTAAACGGCTTGGGGGCACATAAATACAAATAAGGAGGCACATGAATACAGCTACTGGGGATAGTGATCACATAACCAATTCTACTCACCCCGTCCCAATCAATACACAAGGATCCGTTCAAGTTATGTTATAAGCACATGAATACAGCTAAGATACGTGAACTCATGTAATGAGTAGTACATGAGGCACATGATAGGCACATGAAAGCACATGAAGCACATGAAGCACATGAGAACATGTAAAAACATGAACTAGTACGAGTACAAGGAGTACCTGATGCACATGATAAAGTACATGAACATGACATACCCGATGCACCCGTAGAGGGATAACATCTCAGAAAAGGATCCATATAGTACTAATCCGTGAAGATACGTGTCAGCATCAAGTAGAGTAACCTAGAGCATGAATATAATCCAGACAGGTATGAAAAGATCAGAGAATGTACTCGCCTGATATCTGAATGTCCAAGGTAAAGATACTATCCGAGAAGAGGTGTCTGGCTCCTAATTAGAACAGCACAAGTCACAACATGTCCAGAAGGGTAATATAAAGCACTACAATGCATTCTACATGAATCTAGGTCAAACTAGGCCAAAGTAAACCCTTGGTCAACTCTGGTCAACTGTACTAGTCAAACTAGGTCAAACTGGGTCAAACTAGGTCATGTCCTAACCCAGCAAGTCTTACTAGGCCTAACCAAGACTATCCTAGCAAGCATACATCAATACAAGGCTATACAAGCCAACATGCACCCAACTCTATATAGCATGCAATTATTCAATACTCAAATAGGCAAGAATTCACATTGGATATACACTAGGTAATCTATTACTTTAAGCTATATATGTCTACACATATATACACATGCATATATTGGTATTCAACATTAGGTCTATAATCATGGCATTTCAAATGGTTATATAAACTTATATATTACAACACAATATGCTAACATATATATAATATACATACATAGCTAAGTTAACTATATTCATAAATACTTATTTAAGAGGCTATGTGTGTGTATGTGAACATGACAAAGGGGCAAGTGAGGGTTAAATGGGCATACATAGTGTATACATATAAAAGAGTGTCAAAGTGTAAGTGAACAAAGTGTCAAATGTGATAGTGTCAACATAGTGTAAGGGGGTACATGAGGTAATATAAGATTTGTGTTAACATAGAACATTACATCTCATTAACTTGTATATTGCATACATTACATCTATTATTATATTACATTTATGCTTGCATTCATTCATCATTCATTTATTCTTTTGCACTACTATATGCACCATATATTACATACTGTGGAACCTACATATTCATTACAAGTCATACTTATACATGCTTACATTAGATAGGATACTTACACCTCATACATCATTTATTTAACCATTTACTCATACTTGCATTCTCTATTTAATTACATAATGTATATACATTAACATGGGTTAAAATTAAATAGAACATTATATTACACACAAGGGTGCACAAAATACACATGCCGAATAGTAACTCCTACTAATAATCAATACTGTACCATCTCAGCAAGAATTAAAATCTAGGATTAAAGTATGTTATAGATCTATGTGTTAGCTTTCCGAAACTTCAAACGGATCGCGTTTTCGTTTCCGAAAACTCCCGGAATCGCGAAAACACCGAGAACGCGTTTGTCTTTCGTACAGCTGACACTCAAATAATTCTTCAGAAAGTTACAGAAAGAATTAGGCCTATTAATACATGTTTTTGGAAAGCTAACTTCAATACGCTTCTTTAAAAAAACGGGAGATTAAACCGAGCTTTGAGTTAGAAGTTATGACATTTCTAAGTTAGGGCTGAAATTAAAAACGTGGATAAAAATCATGACGGATTTAGATAGTTTGAGCCAAAAGAATACACAATATATATCCTAATTATCCACAACAATAATGACAATAATAATATGAGGAACCACACTCACAAACTTGATTATATAATCATCATGAACCATTTATTACATATATAAATATAGTTATACTCTCATTACAATATATATATATATATATATATATATATATATATATATATATATATATATATATATATATGTATATATTACAAATCTATATATGTAACATGAACACATCTATAAGAGATACATGAATGAAATCTAAAGTACTCAAGAACATATCTCTACATATTCAAATATGAGATTTAATATGAATTAATTCATTTAATCAATATTCTAAATATAAAGTGTGTCCAAGTTTGGGAGTTTTCCCCATGAACACAAGACACAACAATAATACAATAGAAATCCCTAAAGGACACATAATGGACACAAGAGGACACAAAATAGGGACACAACAATGGGGGTCATTCCTATGGTTAAAACTTTCCTAAATGCAAAATGGAGAAATAAAAGAGAAGAAAATATTACCTAAAGGAGAGAAAATCCAAGGAGAAAGGCTTCTTCCTTGGGAGAGCTTGAGAGCACTTGGGGAAGAATACTTCTCAAAGAAAGGAAATGAGATGGGAGTCCTATTAGGGCCGGCCACAATGGTTATATCCCTCCTTCATTGAATATTATAAGTTTGCCCCTCCCTTAGTTACAAGTGTTTAAAACAATTTTGGTTAGGATTTGGGGGTAAAAAGGTCAAAATAAAAACTCTAAATGGTTAACCTAATAATTAGGATTATGACTAATCTTTATAACATGACTAATTAAAATGTGGGCCATGGCTAACTAATGTATGGGTCCAACTAGAGTCTAAGTTACCCCGGGTCCCCGTTACAAGTCGGATTGAGATGAAATTCGAACCCGACTCAAATAATCCCAAAACAATATCATAAATAATAAAATAATATCAAAATAATTCAAAGAGGTCAAATGCAAAATATTCTTAGGCCAGAAATGATATTAAAATATCATAATCACATGGTTAGGCTCTAGGTCAAACAGTCTCTAGGGTTTCACTAGCAAAACGTCAAACCACAAGTTATTGATTTAAATAATTTAAAATGATTTAAAATCACCAAAAATCATATCATGAATTAAATATTATTATTAAAATAATTATAAATACGAAATTTCAAAATTACCCTCATTTGGAAAACTGGGTGCTACAACTCTACCCACCTTAGAAAAATTTTCTCCTCGAAATTTAAGATCGATAGTACTCCTTCTAGAGCCTCTAACCTACCCAATATCTAAGGTAACACTTCCTAACACTGGAATAATAAACGGACATCTAAATAGTGTCAATCTAGGAATACCTCCAACACTGCTCTGTTGTACGGCGGTAATGGAACTTCAATAAAATATGGACTGGAACCTATATCCAAGGGACTGGACCTATTTTAAAGTGGTCTTAACTAAGGATGGAAAGGAACTGATCATAGGCTATAGGTATGCTCAAACTATTATCTTCCTTTAACCATCTACTAATACATTCTATTACCATAGGACGATGCATTACTAAGACATATAGGCCCCTATCTCTCATAACACATTTATACTCACCAAAAGACTAGTACATCCTATCAAGGCTGATACTATAATCTCTCATAAATCTCATAAGCTACATGTTTATAGACACACATCCCCACATCAAGGACTAACCTATATATATCTACAACTGATACTAATGGAGTGACGTCCCTATTTCTCAACAATCAAGGTCTAAAAAATTTCTAAATCATGCAATTTGAAGGAATAGTATACAGGGTCAGGGCATACCGTAGCAGTTGGAAGTCTCACCTAGGTACACTAATCATTCTAGGTCAAAACAGTGCTACGGAATCAACGCACAAATAATCTAGGGTGTCCTAATTGGGAAGGTAAGGGAACAATAATCATCAAGGTTGTAGGGCTGTCTACCATCCTATATAAAAATTGGTCATTAACAAGCAACTAAGAAATTATTAAAAGGTTACTATTCCATAAAATGGCAAAAATTAAAAATTTAGGCACAACAAATTACAAATAGATTTTTGTCTTGACACGATCTAAGTTGATCAATTTCGGGATAAAACGAGATTTGGGCAAGAAGGGAAATCAATGAAATCAAAGTATGAGCACGAGCATCCAATGATGGAGGTTCAGGTCATGATTAAATTTAATTCGACTGAGTACGAATACGAGGTTCATAGGCGATGAAAAGATTTCAAGGAGAATTGTTAAGGCTGTCGCGAATGAGACTCTAGGGTCAAGTTTAACTATGTCTCCATTCTCGTAGATTGATACATGAAAAAGCGAACCAAAGTGCAATAGGTTGATCAGACCATCATGTACCGGTTCTGATTAGACAATATGTTAGTGGGTGGCCACCCAATAAAATATGTCATGACCAAGCTCGAAAATAGATAAGCTTGTAAAACTAAGGCTAATTTAGCAGCACAAGATATAAGGGTGGTAATGATGAAAGGAATTACATAGTCCAAGTTTCTTAACCAACGGGTCAAGTAATCAGATAAGGTACAAGGTTAAGCATCTAAGGAAACAAGCAGAACACCATCACATGTCGGGTCGAAAGAATTGAGTCAAGGCTGGATTTCTAATTGATATAAGAAGAAATTTAGTATAATGGTAGAGGTTATAGTTTAGCCAGTTGACCAGAAAATCATATCAAGAAAATAGAGTACAAGAAGACGGGTTTTAGTGGGACATGATATACCTACACGAAGGTGAGCTCGTCTAGCTCTTGCATATTAGATTTGTTGGAGGGTAACAGCTAGTATTACATTCCGAATATCAAAGTCACGATAAGGAACGTCAAGGATCTCAATTAGAAAGTGGGAGTTCAAGAGGTGGTAATTAATGCACAAAAATAATGAAGATCGAGTTAGTCATCTGCTTCTGATACTCTTAAGTTCATCTGGTCATAACTTGCCAATCATATCTTTACCTCACCAGTCTCCATATAAAAATTTAACCTTTACTTAAACCCTTACCATGACTACCTCCCAATTTCCAAACATCACTCTTGAAGCACAGCCCTCACATTTAGGAATCAACATTAACCATTTATTTAAATTTCCAAGTTCTTTCACCTTGTCTTAAATTTGACCCAAAACCTCTAAATCCCGTTTACGAATTCCTTGAACTTGTTCAAATTGTTCTCCTCGTATTATTTAATTTAAATCTCTAGGCCTTACAAAACTTATCTTCCATCATAAAATCAACTTCCGTATTTTCTTCGACATACACCCTTGAATATTATTCTCCTAAAAATATTTCACAACAATCTCTAAACTTCCATAACTTTGTGTTCTCTCTATCCCTAGTCATTTTCTCACAACATCTTGTTTAATATCCTTATTAAACACAATTAACTTCTCTTTTCCATTACTAACCTTCTACATAGCCTCAGAGTAAAAGTTTTCCCCAGAATCAATAACCAAGATTTTCTAAGTTCTCAAAACTAGGTTGACCTCTGATATCCTCATTAGTTTTGAATACACCTATAAACTATCTCATAACCCCAAAATTTCTCTAAATGTAATTGTTTCCAGATTGGCAGTATACGTCTCTTTATTTTATTCGAGACCTTTACCACATTTCTATCTCAAGTTTCCATATGGAACACTCCATATTTGACTTCCTTTAGATCATCATAAAATAACCAGTTACGTCTTCTCTGAGCTACATAATTTACGTCACTTTCTTAGCCTTCCCCATGCAAAAGATACGAAGATTCAAGGGTTTCGAAGTACATCTGGTATGGACGACAAGATATGGGTAATTAATGTAATGAGACAGAGTTTAAGATAAGGGGTAAATAAGAATGCAAGGGAATAATGGCGAGAAAGAATAATGAAGATATGTTCCTTCTCATCGGTTCAAACGAGAGGAACCCATCAAGCTTAAATTCAATAGCAAGGGATGAGGGTGAATCCAAACAAGAGGAAAAGGAATTCCAATTGAAGTTCAAAAATGAGTTTCTCAGGGGTCGTCCCAGAAATCTCTCAAAGAATCCTAAGTGTGATTGAGTACCTTGGATTTGAAAATATTAATCTAAATACAAGATTAAATCAACAACTACAAAATTTTATCAAAATCATCAACTAATACCAGGATTCAAAGTTCTACAATGAATCCACAAAATCAAACTCAAATCAAGGAAAAAAGTGAATCAAAACAAGGAAAAGGAGTTTAAATCGGAATTCAAAATGAGATTCTCAAGGGTCATCCCAGGAATCTCTCAAGGAATCCTAACAGTGATTGAGTATCCTCTCATCCTAACATCTTAATTTATATAACCTATAGCAGGCTCGTAGTAGTACAACTAAGTCGTTGCGCTACTACGAAATCGCACTAATGCGAATCTCGACCTGCATGGGCCACCACTAAAAACGTGTCACGACCTGCACCCTAGAGTTAGGGCACGAGAAGTGGGTACGTCCAGCCTACGCCACAGTATCGGCGGTAGAATGCTGTCCTAAGTCTCATGCATCTAACAGTATAAGGCTAAACAGTTTATACTCCCCGAATGGGGGTGACATAGCAGGTACAGACTCAATCACATCTACGGTAGAGCATGATAAGGATAGATAAAATATAAAATCCAAAAGAGGTACAACAGAGAGAAATCTAAGTATCTAAGATACACAAATCCAGAAATACATCTCAAATCTCTAAACTCAAATACAGTAATCCATAAAGTAAATACAACTCCAGACAATTGAAATAACTATCTAAACAACCTCTAATGTGTCTCCTCTAGGCAAGCAGGCAACCTCCAAGCTATCTGTAAAATTTATCAACAGGTTCAGTCAGGACGGAAACGAGCACATATCTCTAAAACAGTTCATAGCAGGTTAGGAGTATAAATCATGCAATAAAGTAAAATACAGGAAGTACTGAATAGAAAGTACGAGTAAACAGGAGATATTTTATAACTGAAAGTAAATACATGATAGTAGAGACTGTAAGTGGCTACGTGATTTAGAGCACAATAGTTATGTAAACGGCTTGGGGGCACATGAATACAAATAAGGAGGCACATAAATACAGCTACTGGGGATAGTGATCACATAACCAATTCTACTCACCCTACCCAAATCAATACACAATGATCCGTTCAAGTTATGTCATAAGCACATGAATACAGCTAAGATACGTGAACTCATATAATGAGTAGTACATGAGGCACATGATAAGCACATGAAAGCACATGAAGCACATGAGAACATGTAAAAACATGAACTAGTACGAGTACAAGGAGTACCTGATGCACATGATAAAGTACATGAACATAAAATACCCGATGCACCCGTAGAGGGATAACATCTCAGAAAAGGATCCATATAGTACTAATCCGTAAAGATACGTGTCAGCATCAAGTAGAGTAACCTAGGGCAAGAATATAATCCAGACAGGTATGAAAAGATCAGAGAATGTACTCGCCTGATATCTGTATGTCCAAGGTAAAGATACTGTCCGAGGAGAGGTGTCTGGCTCCTAATTAGAACAGCACAAGTCACAACATATCCAGAAGGGTAATATAAAGTACTACAATGCATTCTACATGAATCTATGTCAAACTAGGCCAAAGTCAACCCTTGGTCAACTCTGGTCAACTGCACTAGTCAAACTAGGTCAAACTAGGTCATGTCCTAACCCAGCAAGTCTTACTAGGCCTAACCAAGACTATCCTAGCAAGTATACATCAATACAAGGCTATACAAGCCAACATACACCCAACTCTATATAGCATGCAATTATTCAATACTCAAATAGGCAAGAATTCACATTGGATATACACTAGGTAATCTATTACTTTAAGCTATATATGTCTACACATATATACACATGCTTATATTGGTATTCAACATTAGGTCTATAATCATGGCATTTCAAATGGTTATATAAACTTATATATTACAACACAATATGCTAACATATATATAATATACATACATAGCTAAGTTAACTATATTCATAAATACTTATTTAAGAGGCTATGTGTGTGTATGTGAACATGGCAAAGGGGCAAGTGAGGGTTAAATGGGCATACATAGTGTATACATATCAAAGAGTGTCAAAGTGTAAGTGAACAAAGTGTCAAGTGTGATAGTGTCAACATAGTGTAAGGGGGTACATGAGGTAATATAGGATTTGTGTTAACATAGAACATTACATCTCATTAACTTGTATATTACATACATTACATCTATTATTACATTACATTTATGCTTGCATTCATTCATCATTCATTTATTCTCTTGTACTACTATATGCACCATACATTATATACTATGGAACCTACACATTCATTACAAGTCATACTTATGCATGCTTACATTAGATAGGATACTTACACCTCATACATCATTTATTTAACCATTTACTCATGCTTGCATTCTCTATTTAATTACATAATGTATATACATTAACATGGGTTAAAATCAAATAGAACATTATATTACACACAAGGGTGCACAAAATGCACATGCCGAATAGTAACTCCTACTAATAATCAATACTGTACCATCTCAGCATGAATTAAAATTTAGGATTAAAGTATGTTATAGATCTATGTGTTAGCTTTCCGAAACTTCAAACGGATCGCGTTTTCGTTTCCGGAAACTCCCGGAATCGCGAAAACACCAAGAACGCGTTTGTCTTTGGTATAGCTGACACTCAAATAATTCTCCAGAAAGTTACAGAAAGAATTAGGCCTATTAATACATATTTTTGGAAAGCTAACTTCAATACACTTCTTTAAAAAAAATCTGGAGATTAAACCGAGCTTTGAGGTAGAAGTTATGATATTTCTAAGTTAGGGCTGAAATTAAAAACGTGGATAAAAATTATGACGGATTTAGATAGTTTGAGCCAAAAGAATACACAATATATATCCTAATTATCCACAACAATAATGACAATAATAATATGAGGAACCACACTCACAAACTTGATTATATAATCATCATGAACCATTTATTACATATATAAATATAGATATACTCTCATTACAATATATATATATATATATATATATATATATATATATATATATATATATATATATATATATATATATATATATATATATATATATATATATATATATACATACACAAATCTATATATGTAACATGAACACATCTATAAGAGATACATGAATGAAATCTAAAGTACTCAAGAACACATCTCTACATATTCAAATCTGAGATTTAATATGAATTAATTCATTTAATCAATATTCTAAATATAAAGTGTGTCCAAGTTTGGGGGTTTTTCCAATGAACACAAGACACAACAATAATACAATAGAAATTCCTAAAGGACTCATAATGGACACAAGAGGGCACAAAATAGGGACACAACAATGGGGGTCATTCCTATGGTTAAAACTTTCCTAAATACAAAATGGAGAAATAAAAGAGAAGGAAATATTACCTAAAGGAGAGAAAATCCAAGGCGAAAGGCTTCTTCCTTGGGAGAGCTTGAGAGCACTTGGGGAAGAAGACTTCTCAAAGAAAGGAAATGAGATGGGAGTCCTATTAGGGCCGGCCACAATGGTTATATCCCCCCTTTATTGAATATTACAAGTTTGCCCCTCCCTTAGTTACAAGTGTTTAAAACAATTTTGGTTAGGGTTTGGGGGTAAAAAGGTCAAAATAAAAACTCTAAATGGTTAACCTAATAATTAGGATTATGACTAATCTTTCTAACATGACTAATTAAAATGTGGGCCATGGCTAACTAATGCATGGGTCCAACTAGAGTCTAAGTTACCCCGGGTCCCCGTTACAAGTCGGATTGAGATAAAATTCGAACCTGACTCAAATAATCCCAAAACAATATCATAAATAATAAAATAATATCAAAATAATTCAAAGAGGTCAAATGCAAAATATTCTTAGGCCAGAAATGACATTAAAATATCATAATCACATGGTTAGGCTCTAGGTCAAACAGTCTCTAGGGTTTCACTAGCAAAACGCCAAACCACAAGTCATTGATTTAAATAATTTAAAATGATTTAAAATCACCAAAAATTATATCATGAATTAAATATCATTATTAAAATAATTATAAATACGAAATTTCAAAATTACCCTCATTTGGAAAACTGGGTGCTACACCCTCCCATGCTATCATTATGCATCAAAAAGTGTACAAATGCATGATGATAGCATGTGGGGTGATATATAGCCATATCACCGTTGTTACGTCCCGGCCTAAAAAATCGCTCGTCCTCATATCGATTTTATCTGAATCATCGTCCTCGCTGGGGCGTGATGCCGTACGAGTCTGGAGTTGCATTCGTACAAGGCAAGATGACAAGTTCTCAAATGGTTATCTTTGATATTGTTATTTAGCAGTGGAAGAAACAGAGTATACGAAACAATTCTCTTTATTCGATAAATAAACTGAGATTACAAAGGCTTTCAATAGCCAAACTGAATTTGCCAGATTGGCTACAACACTCAGGTTCTCTCTTGTCCACAAAGGATTTCACCATTCCATACATCATGTCTTCTATATCTCGGTCGCATCAATCATGTTGCAAGTCCGAGCGTCAATTCGATCGCGCGCCTCAAAGCGCTACGATATTTCATGCCTCAGCGCGTTCAAGCGAAGCTCCGCCGCGAGCAGATCATACCCTGAACCTGCAATAAATTTGGTGGGAGATCAGTACTATTCCTCTCGCGTACTGATTAGAGACCCACTTACCTAAACCGACAGTAAGTAATGTATTAATTCATGCAGCATACAATTTAGTGATCTTTCTATGTTCTCCTTAGGACCAAATTCATGGTGTCACTTCTATTTTTCGTTATACGTATTTCCAGTATACGTGTACGGATGTTTGACCCGTATTTTAACTTGTCTAGCATGGCTTGGCTTGGTTTGGTCTTGGTTTAGCTCGGCTTGGTTTATTTTGGCTTGGTTTGGGCCAAGTGGTTCATCATAATAAACCCCCTTTATAACCCAACTCCCTTTTCTCTCTCCTCCTTTACTTTCATTTATTTCCCTCATCCACTTTCTTCTTCATTAATTCTCTCCCAAACCCTTAGGCAAGTGCAACTTGCTTCATGGAGGAACTCTATTTTATTTGTTCCATTGTCTTCCCTACAAGCTTCTAAGACTATTTAGTACTTGACATTTTTGGTTTTGGAGGATTAATTCTTGTAGATCTAAGTTTTCTTAAATCTTGGTTTTCTTGGGTTTTGATCTATCAAACTTCTTTATTTTCAAGTTTTGATTGTTCTATGTTGTAAAGAATTTGATTTTATTCAAAATAGACCTTTGAAAACCCGGATTTCGATTTGTTTTGAGTGATTTGTGAACTTGGAAGTTCATGGGTTCCATGAACTCATCTTCTCGGGTTGGAGAAGAAGAACAGTGTGGACGCATGGCATTTTATGCGCCCACAGTAGCTTTAGCCTTGGGCGTATAGCCCTTTATATGCGCCTAAGCTCCATGCCCTCTTCTGCTGGGCGCATAGCTTCTATATGCGCCCACAGTACCTTCAATATGGGAGCATAGCTATGGTTATATGCCCATTTAGCTAGTGAAGATAGTCTCCAGACTTATCTTCCAAAGCACCCTGCCTCATGCATGTAGGCGCATAGATCGACCATAGACGTATGTATGTGGGTGCATAGACCATGGGCGCATGCACTCTTTGGTGCATAACTTCTATAGCATATGCTCTCCATGATGCATTTAACCTTGGGCGCATGCATGTAGGCGCATAGCCCTGGGCGCATGCTCTCCATGTCACCCCATTGACCCCTTATGCCTTCTCTTGCAATTATCCATATTTGTCCCCATGGTCCTTAGTGTGAGTTGTGACTTTGCTTGTACTCTTTACTTGACTGGTCCTATAATATTATTTTCCATGTTGCACATATACTCTGAGTTTTTAAAACACGATCTTGGAATGACACGTACACTCTCTAATAACTCCTTGATAGTGGCCCGCCGTTGTGCACTTACATGAACACGACATGACAATATAACTTTACATGATAACTCTTGATAGTGACCCGTCGTGGTGCACTCTTGACAAGCAACATGACATGAAATCATCTTGATAGTGGCCCGTCGAGGCGCACTCTTGACAAGTAATCTTGATAAGTAACCTAACATGACAAATCTTGATATGCTGTTGCGACGGCTATCTTGACTTGCTAAGTAACTCTTGTCTTGACACCATGGATGTTTGTGCTTGTATAAGCTACATGTCTCGTCTTGCATCATGTCTAGGACATGGATTCCTGGTTACCACGGTCAGGGATTCATACTGAATCTGACTAGGATAATGTCTAGATTGATCAGGTAGTTTATGAAGAGATTTCCCAGCTACAGGCAGTCCCGTTATCTGGACACTTTAATTGGACTTGTAGCCTGCCGTCGAGTAGGGCACATTTCCAGCACACTGTCATGTGTTGCACCCCCAAGTCACCTAATTCAACTCTCTCAACTTGCAACTGAATAACCTGGATTAAGTCTGCAGGGCTTGTGGCTGTTGGAATATCTCAATACATCTTATTAGTAACTAGGCTTGTGATAACCCTAGTTAGTTAAAGTATCAAGCCGTACTCATTGCTTGGCCATGATTGATGGATGGAGTCCAGTCTAGTCTTGTCTAGACAGCGCCAGTCTATGATTACTTCAGTGCATTTACTGTTTATGCTTTACCTTATCGATAATCGGTCAGAGACTAAGTTCTGTTCAGGTGAAGGGTTACAACCCCGATCCTTGTTTGGTTTATGGGTTGTAACTTGGTTACCCGAGTAGTTTCTTAGTTATCTTATCGTTTATCTCCTGAATTCTTAACTCCAAGTTTCTTGTCATTATTATGCCTTGTGATCTAACATGCTGGTTTTAGTTCTTAAGTGAAGCCTCCCTTGTGTCACTTGCTCTTTCTGGATTCTGACCCAACTGGTTTTGTATGGTGTCACGACCCGATACCCAAATTGTTGGGCCGGGCCGAGCCATGTCCAGCCTACGCTTGGTTAAAGAGCAGTAAGCTGTTCTAGAATAAACAACAAAGGATCTAAGCAGCTAACAGTTCTAAAATCACATTTAAGGTTCATCACAACACAGCATCTATAAGCGAAGTTAACATAAGCACAGACTTAATAATACACTTCCAAGTATCTAACTGGAGACAAAGTCCAGTATCCAAATATAAGTACAGACAAAGTCTAAGTCTCAAAACACAAAAAAGATAACTAAGCAAGGTTCCCCGCTGGGACCTCTTCTGGAGCTAAGGCCAGGTCCTCAATGCAGTACCATAATATGTAACACATAGCGTTTCCTTCTCGAAAAGTATACCTACAACGTTATCCTGTCAGGACGGGAGCAAGTACAACCTCTACAACTAAAGTACTGAATATATAATGAAAGAGATGTACAATAAGAAACATGGTATGATAAGTCTATAAAACAGGAAATACTTGGGAACATGGACTCATGGTACAACTGGGATCACAGTATCATAGTAACATATAGAACATGGCATATCTGGAATCATGGTATGACTGGAATCACAGTATCCTAGTAACATGTAGAACATGGCATATCTGGAATCATGGTATGAATGGAATCACAGTATCCTAGTAACATATAGAATATGGCATATCTGGAATCATGGTATGACTGGAATCACAGTATCCTAGTAACATAGGGAACATGGCATATCTGGAATCATGGTATATCTAGAATCATGGTATGACTGGAATCACAGTCCCTGCTGGAACCGCTGGGCCCTATCAAACTCGGTCGCCACCAAGGTGGGGGCAAACCTACTGAGTCTAGAAAACTCCGATGCATAACTGTCGACTGTTCTGCCTCCTTTCTTCAAGTTGGTAAATCTGGTCTGCAGGTCGTACCGAGCCACAGCATCAAAGTACTTCGTCTGGAATCTCTCTCTAGATACTGCCCAAGCAATGGGTGCCACTAATCCCATGGCCTGCGCTGCCCACCAACTGCGAGCCAAGTCCAACAACTGCAGGCGTACCACCGCCACCTTCTCATTCTCGGGTGTCCTAGCTGCTTCCAGAACCACCTCGGTATCCTGAAGCCATGCATCCGCGGCAATCGCATCCTCGGTGCCGTCGAAGAAAGGAGGGTTCAATCGTTTGAAACTGTTCGCCGCCTGGTTCCCTGGATGTCCGCCTCGGGTCAAAATATCTTGAACTGTCTGGTACAGGGCGTCGTTTCGACGATCCTGGGAAGCAATCAAGGTTCTGATGAGGCCTACTAAGGTACCATCATCTGGCTCTGCGGGCTGGACGGGCCAAACTGGTGACTCTCCTCCAGTAGGCACAACTCTGGAGGCTACCCCGGAATGCTGGGCTTGATCTCCAGGTTGTTGCTGATCCGCAGGATGTGCTCCACCTCGTCGATCGGTAGGACCAGGTACAGTGCCACTGAAGAAGACGACACAGGGAACAATAAGGAAAGGACCAGGACAGATCAATGATATAAGCACAGGATCAGGGCAAGAATCCAGGGATTCAGAAGATACGAACAGAGATCAAGGGCGAGTACTGATTGAGACATCTATCTGGTAAACCCCCACACATCTTGACTTACAAGACCTGCATGGGCCACCACTTAAACCATGTCACGCCCCAGGACCAGAATACTGGAGAGCGGGGGCAGACATAGCCAGCTACGTATATTGAAATGGAAACCACCCCGATATACGATCACGGCTGTCTAGATATGTGAGGGTTTTCTATAAGCCAACAGTCTCTTATGGTCATGAACAAGCCTAGTGTCTCAATCACCACAAGTAAGTAAAGTCGCAAGATGTATGATCATTAAATATACAATAATAAGGTGTCCCAAATATTACATATTCAGCTGATCATGAAGCTAGTCGTTACAAAATGTTAGGACTAACAAGAGTTTAGTCATACATGATCAACCCTAGGATTTGTCAATCATGTTTACAGCCCGTAGGCAGACAGTAAGTAAAAGTGCTCCGAGCTAACAGGTGCTCGTCGGCTAAATGCCTCAAAAGAATAATTTTTACAATAGGGTGAGCGAAACAAAATAGAAAAACCACTCTTGGCCCGGATTCCGTCTAGTGTTCACCATTGGGCTGGAAGCTTGATAGATCCTCGGGAGCTGCTCCAAAATCTGGCCACACAAAACCAGCTGGGTCAACCCCAGAAAGAGCAAGTGCCACAAGGGGGCCACGAAATAAGAACAAAAGCCAGCAAATAGCACAAGAAATCCAGTATTAAACTACAATTACGAAAACATGCCAGGATGATATACGACGAGATAACCATGGAACTATTCCGATAGCTAGGTTACAACCCGTAAACCAAACAAGTATCGGGTTGTAACCCTTCATCTGAACAGAGCTTGGTTTCCCACCATTTATCGGCAAGATAAGTAATGTAAGTAATCAAGACAGGAAGCAATCTTGCATGGGATCAAGACCTGACTAGACTAGTTACACCTCATTCAATCAATCACGGCCAAGCAGATCCTACGGCTTACTACTTTAACTAACTAGGGTTATCACAGGCCTAATCACTAACAAGATGCAGTGAGATTATTCCACAGCCACAAGCCCTGCAGACCATCCAGGCTACCCAGGACGAAAGATTAGGGTTGAATTCAGGTGGGTACATCGCCCGGGAGACAAATGTACCCTTAGGTGACTTAGAGGGTGCAACACTCGACGGTGCGCTGGAAATGTGCCCTACTCGACGGCAGGCTACAGATCCCAAGAGCGCCCAGGTAACGGGATAGCCTGTAGCTGTGTCATCTCTTCATGACTACTGTATTATTCTAGTTATTAACCTTAATTCATTTTAGTAGGTACTCCTGACCGTGGTACTCAGGAGTCCCATCCTAGACATGATGCAAGACAGGACAAGTGGATTTAACAAGCAAGCAAGAAAGAACCACCCACGGTGTCAAGACAGGTCAAGTTAGGTTATCAAGTCATGTCAAATCAGGAGTGCGCCGCCACGGGCCACTATCAAGTCATGTTGATCATGTCAGGAGTGCACCACTACGGGTCACTGTCGTGTTATGCTAGTTCCTTGCCATACCAAGCCATGTACAATAGTCATTCCAAACATATTAAATAAAATCAAGTTCATGACAAAAAGGCGTAAGGATATAAAATGGGCATAAAATATCTAATAAAATATCAAAATACGGGATTATAGAAGAGCCAAGCTTAAAGAAATAAAACCAAAACTCCAAGAGTCAGGGGATTAAGCAAGGGGTCAGGGGAGCAGCGTAGGTGAAAAGTCACGCACGCCCGAGAGCAGCATAGGTGAAAAGTCACGCACGCTACAGGGAGCAGCGTAGGTAAAAAGTCACGCACGCTACAGGGAAGCAGCTGCGTGAAAAGTCACGCACGCTACAGGGAGCAGCTGCATGAAAAGTCACGCACGCTCAAGGAAGCAGCTGCGTGAAAAGTCACGCACGCTACAGGGAGCAGCTGCGTGAAAAGTCACGCATGCTCAAGGAAGCAGTGTACGTGAAAGTCACGCACGCTGAAGGGAGCAGTGTACGTGAAAGTCACGCACGCTGAAGGGAGCAGTGTACGTGAAAGTCACGCACGCTCAAGGAGTCACGCTTCCAACAGGAAGCGTACTCAAGCTAGCGTACGCAGCACTAAAGAGCGCGCGTAGCTCAGTGTGCGTAAGCTAAACAGCTATGCACACTGCTCACTGTCTTCTCCAAATAGCAAGAACACTAAGGAAGAACCTAAAGCTTCACAAGTTCATAACTTGGCCATCCGAACTCCAAATCCAGATTTCCAAGTTCCGACTTGGGTAGAATTGAATGCTCTTCCACTTGGAAACACCAAAACCCATAGAAAACCAACATAAATAGCTCAAATTATGCAAAATCCAAAAATAGGAAAAACTTAGATCTATGACAATGGGGGCTCCAAATCACAAAAATCCATGTTCTAATATTGATCTCCATGTCCTAAACTAGCAAATGGACAAAGAAAGAGGGTTCTCATGTAGTGGCAAGGTGCACTTGCCTATGGGTGGAGAGTTATGGAGGAAGGAGAAAAAGAAGAAGGAAATTAATGGGGGAAGTTATGAGGAGAGAGAGTGGTAGGTGGGGATATAAAGAGGGGAGTTGTGGTGGGGATGAGGGGTAACATAGGTTAAGGTGATCTAATGCTCAAAAACTGAACCAAACCGAACCAACCCAATAAAACCAAGCCATGCCAAAACCCAAAATACGAAAAATACCAAAATTCCACAAGTCGAGAAAAATAAAATACATGCAAAAATCCAGATACGAGTAAAAATACGATATACGGGAAAAGTACGGAAAATACGGAAAGTACGGGAAATGAGGGTGACAACTCTACCCACCTTAAAAGAATTTCGTCCTCGGAATTTAATCAAGGAGTTAGAAATTGTCACGACAAGCTACATTAAGCATAGGCAAGTTACACTAAGCAGTTCAATCATACAATCATACAATGCAAGCAAGGAAGGGAAAACGTAAGGCATAAGAAAGACATTATACCTCACGAGTCAAATAGGTAGGGATATCGCGATCGGATGTCGTCCTCACGCTCCCACGTTGACTCACCTAGAGAGTGATGACCCCAAGCAACACGGACTAACTTAATAGTCTTGTTCTTGAGTGTCTTCTCCCTCTGGTCCAATATAGACACGGGCCTCTCCTCATACGAAAGGTTGGTACCAACAACCAATTCCGAATGGTCTAGGACGTGGCTCGGGTCCGAAGTATACCGTCGTAATTGGGACACATGGAATACATCATGCACCTCACTTAGCGACGGCGGAAGAGCGAGACGATAGGATACATCTCCTACTCGCTCTAGAATATCGAACGGCCCTATATACCTAGGACTAAGCTTTCCCCGCACGCCGAAGCGAATGACGCCGCGGTTAGGCGAGATCCTAAGGAATATATGGTCGCCGACAGCAAATTCTAAGGGACACCGATGAGCATCGGCCCAATGGCGCTGGCGGTCCTGGGCAACTCGGAGGTGATCTCTGACCTTCCTGACCACTTCAACCGTCTGGGAAATCAACTCGGGTCCGAGCATCTGCCTCTCTCCGACATCGTCCTATGCTAGCGGGGATCTACACTTCCTGCCATAAAGAGCCTCGAATGGTGCCATCTGGATACTGTCCTGATAACTGTTGTTGTACGAGAATTCTACCAGGTGCAGATGATTCTTCCATGAACCACCGAAGTCAAGGGTGCAAGATCTCAATATATCTTCGAGAGTCTGGATTGTGCGCTCTGATTGACCATCCGTCTGCGGGTGATAAGCTGAGCTAAATTCAAGGCGAGTCCCCAAACTCTTCTGCAAGCTGCACCAAAATTGTGATATGAATCTTGAATCCCTGTCTGAGGTGATGCTGACTGGCACACCGTGAAGCCTGACGATCTGCCTGAGATACATCTCTGCTAGCTGCGCCGTCAACTGTCCAACTCTGAATGGGAGAAAGTGTGCCACCTTGGTAAGCCTGTCAACTATAACCCAAATAGCATCTCTGCCGGACGGAGATCTGGGCAATCCGGTCACGAAATCCATGGTTATATGTTCCCATTTCTATTCTGGGATCTGTAAGGGTTGAAGAAGTCCAGCAGGCCTCTGATGTTCGGCTTTAACCTGTTGGCAAACCAAACACCGAGAGACAAATCGGGCTATCTCCCTCTTCATGCCATTCCACCAGAAATGCTGACGAATATCACGGTACATCTTCGTACCACCCGGATGAATAGAATACTGTGAACTGTGGGCTTCTGCCATGACTTCCTGTCTGATATCTCTACTAGGTACACAAAGACGAGTGCCGTGTCGAAGTGTACCATCTTCATAGATACATAACTCTGGCCTTCTTCCTGCTTCACACTCTGCTCTGAGTTGCTGAAGCTTAGAATCTGCTGACTGTGCCATCCGGATCCTCTCAACTATGCTGGACTGAACCTGTAGACTGGCCATCAATGCCACACTGGTTGGAAGAACCACTTTAATTCCCATCTTCTGAAGATCTGCCAATAATTCTGGTTGTGCCGTCAGGAAATAAACTCCGGCTCTCCTACTCAATGCATATGCTACAATGTTGGCCTTTCCGGGATGATACTGCAAATCCACATCATAGTCCACTAGTAGCTCGAGCCATCTTCTCTGCCGCATATTAAGGTCCTTCTGGGTGAAAACATACTTCAGGCTCTTATGATCAGTAAAGATCTCCACTCTATCTCCGTACAAGTAGTGTCTCCACAACTTCAAAGTAAACACTACCGCCGCCAATTCCAAGTCGTGGGTCGGGTAATTCTTCTCATGATCACGAAGTTGGCGTGACGCATAAGATATTACCTTCCCATGCTGCATCAAGACACACCCCAATCCTCTGCCTGAAGCGTCGCAATAAACTGTGAATCCTCCGGTCCCATCTGGATGGGTGAGAATGGGAGCCGTTATCAAACCTCGCTTCAACTTCTTAAATGATTCCTGACACTCTGCTGTCCAAACAAACGGTACATCCTTGCGGGTCAACTTAGTCATCGGCGCTGAAATCCTTGTGAAATCTGAAACGAACCACCGGTAGTAGCCGGCCAATCCAAGGAAGCTGCGAACCTCTGCCACTGAGCTGGGTACCGGCCATGACTCGATAGCCAAAATCTTCTGGGGATCCACTTCCACTCCTCCTCGGGTAATGATGTGACCCAAGTACGAAATGCGATCGAGCCAGAACTCGCATTTACTGAACTTGGCATACAACTGATGCTCCCGAAGCGTCTGAAGGACGACTCTGAGATGCTGCTCATGCTCTGCTTCACTCTTGCTGTAGACCAGGATATCATCTAGGAACACGATCACAAATTGGTCCAAGTAAGGCATAAAAATGCGGTTCATGAGGTCCATGAATACGGCCGGCACATTGGTCGCTCCAAAGGGCATAACAAGGAACTCCCAATGTCCATACCTCGATCTGAATGCTGTCTTCGGGATGTCCTGCTCTCTGACTCTGATCTGGTGGTATCCTGACCGCAAGTCGATCTTCGAGAATACTGAAGCCCCTCGGAGCTGATCAAACAAGTCATCTATCCTCGGAAGAGGGTATCTGTTCTTGATTGTCACCGAATTCAAGGTACGATAATCAACACATAGCCTGGACGTACCATCCTTCTTTTTCACAAGATGCATCGGGGCTCCCCAAGGCGATCCACTTGCACGGATGAATCCCTTGGTCCGCAGTTCTTCAATCATCTTGTATAAAATCTCCAACTCTGAAGGTGCCATCCTGTAGACTCGCTCTGATACTGGTGCTGTCCCGGGAATCAAGTCTATAGTGAACTCAATCTCCCGCTCTGGCGGCATCCCTGAAAGCTCCTCTGGAAAGACATCTGGAAACTCTTCAACTATCCGGGGTAACTGTACTGCTGCTACTGTCATCCGCAATGCTGGGGAAGATGGCTCCACTGCGCCTCTGGAAAACGAAAACTCTGGCTCGCCGGGGATACTAAAGACAACTCTGCCAATATGGCAGTCTATCCTAGCATATTGGTTCCTCAACCAATCCATGCCTAGGACTACATCATATTCTGCCATAGGAAACTCTATGAATCTAGCGGGGAACTCCCTACCGCTAACTACGATCCGACACGAGGAAAACACTCGATCTACTTCCACAAGACCATTACCAGTAAGTATATTGAGCCTCACTGATAATGACTCAGGCTCCAATCCTATCCGTGTCGCAAATCGTACAGACATGAATGAATGCGATGCACCAGAATCAAACAATACCGAAGCTGGAAAGGAGTTGACGAGAATAGTACCTGCCACTACCTCACCTGGTGCAACTTCTTCTTCCATAGCCATCATCATGGCCTGACCTTGTCCTCTGGCTGCTGGTCCCCTCTGCTGGAAACCTCTCTGCCTATTCTGGGTCTGAGCTTGGGCTTGTGCATACTGCTGGGGGTGCTGTTGCTGGAATGCCTGAGACTGAGGCGGCAAGGGCCTCGAAGACTGATACTGCTGCTGCTAAACTGGTGCTGGGGCCGGTCCTCTCACCGAAGAGCTAGAAGGGTTGGATGCTGATGAACCACCCCTATTTGGACAAGCCCCAACCCTATGATCTGCTGCTCCACAAGCCAGGCATAATCCCTGCGCCCTACGGCAGTCTGCCACCACATGTCCTGGCTTTCCGCAATGAGAATATCCCATCGCGGAAGTCTGCTTCTACTTCTGCTACTGTGGGTACGTCGGGGTCGAATGCTGAACCGACGTTACTGAGGCCGCCCACCTCGGAGTTCCAATGGTCAATCCCCTAGCTGCCGGGGCTGGAGCTGATGATTGGTGCATCTGGCTGTGGGACCGCTTCCTACTTTCGGTCCTATCCACGATCCTCTGGGAGGTATACTCATGCCTCCTAGCTGCTCTCAAGACTGCATCGAACGTCTGGTGCTCGAACTGCTCAACCGCCAACAAGATCTCCAAATGCAGTCCCTGCTGGAACCGCTGGGCCCTATCAAACTCGGTCGCCACCAAGGTGGGGGCAAACCTACTGAGTCTAGAAAACTCCGATGCATAACTGTCGACTGTTCTGCCTCCTTGCTTCAAGTTGGTAAATCTGGTCTGCAGGTCGTACCGAGCCACAGCATCAAAGTACTTCGTCTGGAATCTCTCTCTAGATATTGCCCAAGCAATGGGTGCCACTAATCCCATGGCCTGCGCTGCCCACCAACTGCGAGCCAAGTCCAACAACTGCAGGCGTACCACCGCCACCTTCTCATTCTCGGGTGTCCTAGCTGCTTCCAGAACCACCTCGGTATCCTGAAGCCATGCATCCGCGGTAATCGCATCCTCGGTGCCGTCGAAGAAAGGAGGGTTCAATCGCTTGAAACTGTTCGCCGCCTGGTTCCCTGGATGTCCGCCTCGGGTCAAAATATCTTGACCTGTCTGGTACAGGGCGTCGTTTCGACGATCCTGGGAAGCAATCAAGGTTCTGATGAGGCCTACTAAGGTACCATCATCTGGCTCTGCGGGCTGGACGGGCCAAACTGGTGACTCTCCTCCAGTAGGCACAACTCTGGAGGCTACCCCGGAATGCTGGGCTTGATCTCCAGGTTGTTGTTGCTCCGCAGGATGTGCTCCACCTCGTCGATCGGTAGGACCAGGTACAGTGCCGCTGAAGAAGACGACACAGGGAACAATAAGGAAAGGACCAGGACAGATCAATGATATAAGCACAGGATCAGGGCAAGAATCCAGGGATTCAGAAGATACGAACAGAGATCAAGGGCGAGTACTGATTGAGACATCTATCTGGTAAACCCCCACATATCTTGACTTACAAGACCTGCATGGGCCACCACTTAAACCATGTCACGCCCCAGGACCAGAATACTGGAGAGCGGGGGCAGACATAGCCAGCTACGTATATTGAAATGGAAACCACCCCGATATACGATCACGGCTGTCTAGATATGTGAGGGTTTTCTACAAGCCAACAGTCTCTTATGGTCATGAACAAGCCTAGTGTCTCAATCACCACAAGTAAGTAAAGTCGCAAGATGTATGATCATTAAATATACAATAATAAGGCGTCCCAAATATTACATATTCAGCTGATCATGAAGCTAGTCGTTACAAAATGTTAGGACTAGCAAGAGTTTAGTCATACATGATCAACCCTAGGATTTGTCAATCATGTTTACAGCCCGTAGGCAGACAGTAAGTAAAAGTGCTCTGAGCTAACAGGTGCTCGTCGGCTAAATGCCTCAAAAGAATAATTTTTACAATAGGGTGAGCGAAACAAAATAGAAAAACCACTCTTGGCCCGGATTCCGTCTAGTGTTCACCATTGGGCTGGAAGCTTGATAGATCCTCGGGAGCTGCTCCGAAATCTGGCCACACAAAACCAGCTGGGTCAACCCCAGAAAGAGCAAGTGCCACAAGGGGGCCACGAAATAAGAACAAAAGCCAGCAAATAGCACAAGAAATCCAGTATTAAACTAAAATTACGAAAACATGCCATGATGATATACGACGAGATAACCATGAAACTATTCCGATAGCTGGGTTACAACCCGTAAACCAAACAAGGACCGGGGTTGTAACCCTTCATCTGAACAGAGCTTGGTTTCCCACCATTTATCGGCAAGATAAGTAATGTAAGTAATCAAGACAGGAAGCAATCTTGCATGGGATCAAGACCTGACTAGACTGGTTACACCTCATTCAATCAATCACGGCCAAGCAGATCCTACGGCTTACTACTTTAACTAACTAGGGTTATCACAGGCCTAATCACTAACAAGATGCAGTGAGATTGTTCCACAGCCACAAGCCCTGCAGACCATCCAGGCTACCCAGGACGAAAGATTAGGGTTGAATTCAGGTAGGTACATCACCCGGGAGACAAATGTACCCTTAGGTGACTTAGAGGGTGCAACACTCGACGGTGCGCTGGAAATGTGCCCTACTCGACGGCAGGCTACAGATCCCAAGAGCGCCCAGGTAACGGGATAGCCTGTAGCTGTGTCATCTCTTCATGACTACTGTGTTATTCTAGTTATTAACCTTAATTCATTTTAGTAGGTACTCCTGACCGTGGTACTCAGGAGTCCCATCCTAGACATGATGCAAGACCGGACAAGTGGATTTAACAAGCAAGCAAGAAAGAACCACCCACGGTGTCAAGACAGGTCAAGTTAGGTTATTAAGTCATGTCAAATTAGGAGTGCGCCGTCACGGGCCACTATCAAGTCATGTTGGTCATGTCAGGAGTGCACCACTACGGGTCACTGTCGTGTTATGCTAGTTCCTTGCCATACCAAGCCATGTACAATAGTCATTCCAAACATATTAAATAAAATCAAGTTCATGACAAAAAGGCGTAAGGATATAAAATGGGCATAAAATATCTAATAAAATATCAAAATACGGGGTTATAGAAGAGCCAAGCTTAAAGAAATAAAACCAAAATTCCAAGAGTCAGGGGATTAAGTAAGGGGTCAGGGGAGCAGCGTAGGTGAAAAGTCACGCACGCCCGAGAGCAGCGTAGGTGAAAAGTCACGCACGCTACAGGGAGCAGCGTAGGTGAAAAGTCACGCACGCTACCGGGAAGCAGCTGCATGAAAAGTCACGCACGCTACAGGGAGCAGCTGCGTGAAAAGTCACGCACGCTCAAGGAAGCAGCTGCGTGAAAAGTCACGCACGCTACAGGGAGCAGCTGCGTGAAAAGTCACGCACGCTCAAGGAAGTAGTGTACGTGAAAGTCACGCACGCTGAAGGGAGCAGTGTACGTGAAAGTCACGCACGCTGAAGGGAGCAGTGTACGTGAAAGTCACGCACGCTCAAGGAAGCAGTGTACGTGAAAGTCACGCACGCTCAAGGAGTCACGCTTCCAACAGGAAGCGTACTCAAGCTAGCGTACGCAGCACTAAAGAGCGCGCGTAGCTCAGTGTGCGTAAGCTAAACAGCTATGCACACTGCTCACTGTCTTCTCCAAACAGCAAGAACACCAAGGAAGAACCCAAAGCTTCACAAGTTCATAACTTGGCCATCCGAACTCCAAATCCAGATTTCCAAGTTCCGACTTCGGTAGAATTGAATGCTCTTCTACTTGGAAACACCAAAACCCATAGAAAACCAACATAAATAGCTCAAATTATGCAAAATCCGAAAATAGGAAAAACTTAGATCTATAACAATGGGGGCTCCAAATCACAAAAACCCATGTTCTAATGTTGATCTCCATGTCCTAAACTAGCAAATGGACAAAGAAAAGAGGGTTCTCATGTAGTGGCAAGGTGCACTTGCCTATGGGTGGAGAGTTGTGGAGGAAGGAGAAGAAGAAGAAGGAAATTAATGGGGGAAGTTATGAGGAGAGAGAGTGGTAGGTGGGGATATAAAGAGGAGAGTTGTGGTGGGGATGAGGGGTAACATAGGTTAAGGTGATCCAATGCTCAAAAACTGAACCAAACCGAACCAACCCAATAAAACTGAGCCATGCCAAAACCCAAAATACGAGAAATACCGAAATTCCACAAGTCGAGAAAAATAAAATACATGCAAAAATCCAGATACGAGTAAAAATACGAAATACGGGAAAAGTACGAAAAATACGAAAAGTACGGGAAATGAGGGTGACAAGGGGCACATGTAAATGAAATGTACATACGTACAAGTGTAAAGGCATAGGTGTACCTCCGTACAGAAATACTAGATAATGGCCTATGGCGCAGTATCATATAGAATGAAACTTTGCTCGGTACGATAAAGGGGGCATGATCACGTACTCTACTATCAGTTTCCCTATAACCCAGGTTCTAACATGTAAGAGCTACTGAGATCGGTATAAAGCACGGTAGGTACTGATAGCAGTAAAACATGTGAATACTCGGAGCAGATATAAGCATAGTGAAACATGTACGGAGAACCAGTAAGAAGCATGTGAAGATATGATAACTGTCCTAAGCATGGCCGGTACTGAAAGTGATACAACATGTGAAGACATAACTTGCTACCTCAAAGATCAGTGTTTTAACGGGGTTAATACATGTTCTAGCATTAAAAGACAGTAAATGAGTCTGTAGATGTACTTACCTCGAGCAAAGCAAGAATACTAGTACGAAGATATAGATATCCGGTATCCTGTCAATAATGATATACAAACTCAGTTCTAAGCTATGTTCAATAATACACTAGTGGTGAGACACGACTCCTAACTGGACACTAAGTGGAGACCTAGCATAAAAGTCTATTGTGGAGTGACACTTATCCAAACTAACTTCCTAGGGTCTTTACACTAGTGCGGGGTGAGGTCTAATACGACTAAAACACAAAACAACACAAAAAGTTACAAGTCGTAATTATTCAATAATTAAATCAACTGTACACTATGTTCCCATAATTTTTGAGATAGACAAAAAGCTTAAATACATATAAAATAAAGTACCAAAATGATCCTTGTTAATTATAGAAATTTATACTAATTTTTCTGAAATTTATAAACCCTCATAAATATTTATTAAAAATCAACAAACACAAATATACTGAAAATGAGTTATGTTTTCCTATTTTTATAAAATACCAAAAGTACTTATTAAATGCTGGAAAAATTATAATAAATTATCTAAATTAACTTAGTATCTAAATACAATTTTTTCCAAGATTTTTACAGTAATTAAAACATATATAAAAATTCAAAACCAGAAAGTAACAATTTCTGGAAAAATAATTAATTACAAATTAAGGATGATACATAAGCAAAATCTACAGATGTCGTCGGATGATAAAATAAATATTACCAACGTGTCCAGAACGGTCAAATTAGCTAGGATAGTCTACCCATAAGTCCAATTTAGACACAGGGGCAAAACGGTAATTTCGGGTCAAAATGATATCCGCCGTTGGACACACTTTGCACCGAAAAACGTGTCGGGATAGAAGTCTACAAAACCTAGCAAATTATATGTCCACGAATCCAGAATGATAATACGAACCCAACGGTATGCCCGAAATAGGATTCCGATGGGCCGATCTCAAAATGATACGTTGACGCGGACACTTGGTATCCGGTTTGCACCGAAATGCGTGCCGGAGCAAATGTCTTCAAAACTCAACAAATTATATGTTAATGAGTCCATAATGACGATACGAACTCAACGGTATATCCGGAATTGGATTCCGATGAGCCGATCTCAAAGTGACCCGTTGACTCGAAAAGTGAGACCCGCTTTGCACCAAAATGCGTGCCAGGGCCCATGTTCTCCAAATCAAGCAAACTTTATATGAAAACATGGCAGAACGACGCCACGAGTCTACTGATGGTGTCAGAAATTGAATCCGGAGTCCCGGGTTCAAAAATGGAATTTAACAAGTATAAATTAAAGAATTCGAACGGCCAACTTTGGCGTCGAATTCGACCAACCGAACGTGCTTATAATGAAACGAAATCTAAAGGAGACTGGAAGATGGTTATACCAACTGCGCACAGGAACTGGTAGCACACAAAACAGAGCTGCAACGACGAAGATACGAACCCGCGAAGTTGGCGTCACGAAACTGTCCAAAAATAATTCAATTTAAAGCGTCAACTTGGTGGCCAGTTTTGTGGTATCAAACGAAGAAATTAACGGATAAAAATTGACAGGAGTGAAGATGGATATACCAAGATTGCGACAAAGCAAAAAGTTCGTCGATCTAACGGTCGGATTGTCCAGAAAATTTGCACGAAGTTGCTGTCCCGAGACGCAAATTCTGAAGTTGAAATCGCGCGTCACGGCGGGATTTCGACGTAAATGCACGAATCGCCTATTTCCCGCGTAGGAGACGACAGAGGTGGCAAGGGGGAGTTCGCCGGGGGCGCGCCGGAGTGTGGGAAGCTCGCGGGGCGGCGGTCCGGCCATGTAGTGGCACACGACCACGCGGCAGCGCGCGTTTGCGCATGCAACTGCTGCCGCGACTTGCTGTGCGCGGGGGCTGCACGGTGACACGCCGAGTGGGGCCACGGCGAGCGGCGCGGTCGTCGGCAGTGGCGGAGGCCCGGTGGCGTACGGCGGTGGGGGTGTTGGTGATGATGGTGTGGTGGTTAATGGTGGTGGAGATGGTTAATGGTGATGGAGATGGTGGTGAGTAGTGGTAGTGATGGGAAGATGATGATAATGGAGGAGGAGGAAGAGAAGAGAGAGGCTGGTGTGGTGGTGGTCGGCCGACTTGGAGAGGAGTCGGCTGTAGGGGTGGGGTGGTGTGTTGTGTGTTAATAAAGAGAGAGAGAGGGAGAGAGTTATTGTGTGTGAGTGTATATAAATATAAAGAGAGAGAGAAAGAGTAGTAGAGAGAGAGAGAGGAAGATATTTGAATAAGAGGGAGAGAGAGAAAAGTCGGTTTGTGGGGGGGTGTTCTCTTGCTGTAAAGGAGGGGGTGTGAGCTGGTGTGTGTAGGTGTTAGGAGAGAGAGAGGGTAAGAGAGAGATATATATATATATGTATATATATATAAGAGATATTAAATGAGATATTTGTAGAGTAGAGAGGGAAAAACTAGATATTTAAAATAGGGAAAATAGAGAAATTATGTGAAGTATTTGGGCAGTCGTGAGAGGACAACAGGGAGCTTGGGTTCGGGTTCGGTCGAGCCGGGTCGGGTCAAAATCGGACATGAGGCAATAATTAAATTAAAAATGGGTATTTATAATCACGGGAAAATAAATAATATGCGGGGACTCCAATAAATGGGACACAAGTTTCATGTGGGTAGTAGGTTTCGTATGGGCCACGTCCATACTTTGGGTTGACAGGTTGGATCGAAGTCGGGTCCCGAAATTAAATTGGAAAATAAATCAGGTTTCACGGTAGATAATTAATCGGCCTAAATTGAACCGAAAGTTGTGCGAAGGAAATGGAGCATAAAATGGAGTGTCTGAGTGGGACACGAAGGTCATGGGTGAAGAGCGTCTCGAGTAGATCATTCATGAGAAGTTGGTTCTGAGAAAACGACTGGTCTGGTGCTCCTAAATTAAAAGTCACGGTAACGTGCAAACGAAGATCAAAGATAAAAGTGGGAATAATTATTCAAGGATTAATTGGTCTAAGTTGACCCGAAGTTGCGCGATACAAAAAGAGCACAAGGAAACGAATTTAAGTGGGACATGATATATCAAAATGAAGATAATCTTGTCTACTTCAAAACTCGTGAAGAGAGTTTCCAGAGATTGGCATCCCTGACGCTCCAGAAGTCAAAGTCATGGAAAGGTACATTAATGATCAAAAACAATTAAATAATAGAATATTTATCGAAAATAATTTATTCAGAAAATTTAAAATAGCCCTGAAATTCAGGGGGCTTACATATGGCCAGATTTTGGAGTAGTACCCGAGGATCTTCCAGCCTTCCAGCCAGATGGTGAACACTAGACGTAATCCTGGCGATGAGTGGGTTTATTTTGCTCTCCCACTCTATTGTAAATTATTCTTTTGAGGCGTTTAGCCGCCAAGCAAGTGTTAGCTCGTATTGAATTTACATTTCTGTCTGCCTAAGGGCTGTAACATGATTGACAAATCCTAGGATTGATCATGTATGACTTTAACTCTTGCTAGTCTTCGCATTTTGTATGACTAGCTTCATGATCATCTAAATATGTAATATATGGGACGCCTTACCTTGTATGTCTGATGATCTACCATCTTGTTACATTTACTTGCTTACTTGAGATTGAGACACTAGGCTTGTACTTGACCATAAGAGACTAATGGCTTGTAGTTAAACCCTCATGCATCTAGACAGCCGTGACCGTATTGCGATGTGGGATTCACTTTAATATACATAGCAGGCTGTGTCTATCCTCCGCTCTCCAGTATTCTGGTTTTGGGGCATGACACATGGCATATTCGAAAGCAGTAAAATATGTTATATTGGCAAGCATGTTATTTGATTTGCATAAGCAAGCAGGCAACCAATAGCAATCTCGTGTTATTTCGTGACTTCTTACCAACATCGACGCACTCGCCCTTGCATCGACGCAAAGTGAATGCGTATCATTCCTTCCATGTCATGTTATAAGTGCTCTGTGTATGATCTCTATGTTCCTTCACTTTCGGTCCACCGTTCCTTAACTATATGAAGGTCGTTGGCGTATCCATGCTAGAATGGACTAACTTATTTCTCTTTTCTTTTCTTTTCTTTCTTTTCTCAAATTGGGTAGTCCGGCGCCTCCCATATTGGGTTGCTGCCCCAATAATCGAAGATATACCGTTTGTATACCATCATTTGCGGCTTTTCACATCGATTAGCGGTTGCTAGTCATTTTACGGATGTGCGTCCACAAAGATTAATATTTTTTCTAGGTCGAACGGTCCCGGTGCCCGGGCTAATAATACGTTCGAGGGAATCATATCCCACCCGTGCACGGGCAATATCTTAAGTCCATTCGACTATGCAACGCGCGTCAAGACCATACAACCAAACATAGTCTTGAGTCCGGAACTCAGACTTTACGTCGTCTTGTAATTCTCTTTCTTTCAACATTCTCACTCTTTCTATGTTCTTGCATTCTTTGTACAATTTTATTTCTTTGTTTCAATGTTCAATGGCACCATGTCTCAACTCAATGTTCGTCAAACGAACGACCCGAAGGTCCTGAACATTTTTAAGGCACCGTCCCATATTCGATAGTTCCATCACATTCATGCCACAACTGTTCTCTTTGCAACGAAGCCATCTTTTATGATTATCATACACATACGCACGATTTGACACAATTGTTCTCTATTTTTCGAGTTGTGCATACGATACACGCCTTAATACCGTAATTCTATGTTCTATGCCTTATTGTTCAATGTTCATAGCTCGTGTACTAGGGCACCCGCCTCAACAATATTTCAATGTACTAGCCTTCTAACTCGTACATAAAGGCACGAATGACTCATGTGCTGAGGCACTTGTCGATACAGTTATCCCATGTTCTTATGGCATACACACCGAGACACTCGCCTTTGCAATATTCAATATTCCATAACGACTCGTACATTTGATGTAAGTTTTATTTCAATTGTTCTTTCTAGTGTTCGACATGTACTATATTCATCTCTCTATCGAGCCACGCCCATGGTCTCGATATGTTAACTTAGCATACAACGGTACATTTTACTTAGGCATGAAGGAGTAGCAAAGAATGGTCAAAGTCCTCCCACCTTAAGCCGATATGTCTTGTCATTTCGTCGAGCCAATGTGGCTCGACTTCATAACTTTATTGCATAACTAAGTCTTCTGACTTGGCCATTCGAGCACTTCGTGCTTCGTTGAATTATTCGATCGATTTGGCCTATCATGCCTCTGCTTCAGTCCGTGGCAAGGCGACGATTTGGTTTTGCGGACACCATTGTAAATAAGGCAAAATACCGACCTCTTATATTTCAGCGTAAATGTATAGTCTGTACATGAAACAAACTAAAATCAATATTCGTTCAAATCGGACTTGTGCGTTGCATCGATTCTGTTTTTTAGAATCTTCGAACCGACTCAATTATTTCTCTCGGGCCAACTTAACGCTTGCATCGATCTTACTCGATGCGTTCCTCGAGTCAACGTACCTTTCCAAGTCAACGACTCAGTATAATGTACCGTACGGAGTGGAACATTACATAATATACCACTCAAAATAAGGTTCATCCTCGAACCGAAACCAATACTCGATTCAAGTGTTTCTCCAGATCGTTTCACGATCTCGTTCAACTATCGTTGTTCCGTTTCAAACACTTGTGCAAGCTTTCATTAACTTTCAGTCTTTCCTGTAGCTCAATTTGAATATAGTATACAACTTGGTTTGGATAATACACCTATTCGAAACGCCCAAAAATCTGTATATTTCAGCCAAGCCCAGTGGTAGAAAATTGGAACAAAGCTGACAGGTAAATTTTAATCAAATGCTTGCCATCTCGTACTCTCGATTGGACTTATCCTTAGCGATTGTTCTCGAAATTTTATCGCATACGCATATTCGATACATACGTGATTCATTCAACAAAAATTCTCGCAAATGACGCGATTCAAAATTCACATTTCTTACTTCGTAAGTTTCCTATGGACCATCAATTCTATGTGTCGCATCAAGCCGTCGCACATCCGATCGCAACAGGCCTTCGCAACGCTTTGCGTTTGAAGCTGCTGCCCAACTATTTCTGAAGCTTCACTTTATAACTCATCTTAATCGATTTTCCTTTGTTGACTTGCAAATGCATCAATATTCAGGGTTACTCCCACTAGGTGACTTACCTAGACACCGTGCTTACATTCTCCCGACGCAACTCAAATTTACGGTGCTCAAAGGCAATGGTCTTTCTGACCCAGAAGTTTAACTCGAGGTGACGGTGCTCAAAGGCAGCAATCGCTTTGACACAAAATCTCTACGACGCGTCTTATGCTCGATTCCTATCGAGTAAGAAATTCACTAGCCAAATTTCTAACTTGTCCGTCTCGCAACATCGAAGTTAAAAGAAGCGTATTGAAGTTAGCTTTCCAAAAACATGTATTAATAGGCCTAATTCTTTCTGTAACTTTCTGGAGAATTATTTGAGTGTCAGCTGTACGAAAGACAAACGCGTTCTCGGTGTTTTCGCAATTTCGGGAGTTTCCGGAAACGAAAACGCGATCCGTTTGAAGTTTCAGAAAGCTAACACATAGATCTATAACATAATTTAATCCTAGATTCTAATTCATGCAGAGATGGTACAGTATTGATTATTAGTAGGAGTTACTATTCGGCATATGCATTTTGTGCACCCTTGTGTGTAATATAATGTTCTATTTGATTTTAACCCATATTAATGTATATACATTATGTAATTAAATAGAGATTGCAAGCATGAGTAAATGTTTAAATAAATGATGTATGAGGTGTAAGTATCCTATCTAATGTAAGCATGTATAAGTATGACTTGTAATGAATATGTAGGTTCCATAGTATGTAATGTATGGTGCATATAGTAGTGCAAGAGAATAAATGAATGATGAATGAATGCAATCATGAATGTAATGTAATAATAGATGTAATATATGCAATATACAAGTTAATGAGATGTAATGTTCTATGTTAACACAAATCCTATATTACCTCATGTACCCCTTACACTATATTGACACTATCACACTTGACACTTTGTTCACTTACACTTTGACACTCTTTGATATGTATACACTATGTATGCCCATTTAACCCTCACTTGCCCCTTTGCCATGTTCACATACACACACATAGCCTCTTAAATAAGTATTTATGAATATAGTTAACTTAGCTATGTATGTATATTATATATATGTTAGCATATTGTGTTGTAATATATAAGTTTATATAACCATTTGAAATGCCATGATTATAGACCTAATGTTGAATACCAATATATGCATGTGTATATATGTGTAGACATATATAGCTTAAAGTAATAGATTACCTAGTATATATCCAATGTGAATTCTTGCCTATTTGAGTATTGAATAATTGCATGCTATATAGAGTTGGGTGTATGTTGGCTTGTATAGCCTTGTATTGATGTGTGCTTGCTAGGATAGTCTTGGTTAGGCCTAGTAAGACTTGCTGGGTTAGGACATGACCTAGTTTGACCTAGTTTGACTAGTGCAGTTGACCAGAGTTGACCAAGGGTTGACTTTGGCCTAGTTTGACCTAGATTCATGTATAATACATTGTAGTGCTTTATATTATCCTTCTGTACATGTTGTGACTTGTGCTGTTCTAATTACGAGCCAGACACCTCTCCTCGGACAGTATCTTTACCTTGGACATTCAGATATCAGGCGAGTACATTCTCTGATCATTTCATATCCTGTTTAGAATTATTTTCCTGCTTTAAATTACTTTACTTGATACTGTCACGTTGGTCACACGGATTGGTACTATATGGATATTTTCATGAGATGTTATCCCCCTCGGGAGCATCGGATACTGCATGTTTTGTGCGTTTCACGAATCATCACGTATCTCTATGCTTCCTCTGATTCACGAATCGCTTGTGACACATGTACTCTCATGTTCACAGAGCCATCATGAATCACCTTCATGTATCACTCATTTTATGAGCCATGTGAAGTTTCACGAATCTTAATATAACTTGAACAGATCCTTGTGTATTGATTAGGGATGGGGGGAGTAGAAATAGACATGTAAATATTATCCAAGTAGCTGTAGTCATGAATCACTCTCTTAGCTGTAGTTATGAATCTCCTATGCCATTCACATGTTTATATTTTACTCTGACTCACTAGTCACTGTTAGTTCTCTATGTATAGTAGATATTTCTATTACAGTTCTCTTTCTCTGTTTACATACTGTATTTCCTTCAGATCCTGTATCTTACTTTACTGCATGATTATATTTTCTAACCTGCTATGATCTGTTGAGATGTACTGTGCTTGCTCCAGTCCTGACTGGACCCATTGATAAATTTTACAGATAGCTTGGAGGTAGCCTGCTAGCCTAGAGGAGACACTTTAGAGGTTGTTTAGATAGTTATTTCATTTTGTCTGGAGTTGTATTTACTTTGTGGATTACTGTATTTAAGTTTTGAGATGTATTTCTGGGTTTATGTATCTTAGACACTTAGACTTCTATCTCCTGTATCTCTTTCGGATTTCATGTTTTATCTATCTTTATCATGCTCTACCTTAGATGTGATTGAGACTGTATCTGCTATGTCACCCCCATTCGGGAAGTATATACTGCTTAGCATTATATTGTTAGATGTTGTGACCTAGGACAGCGTTCTACCGCCGACACTGCGGCGTAGGCTGGGCGTTGTTACGTTCTCGTACCCAAACAGTGGGTGCGGGTCGCGACAACATTGGATGCCGTTGCGGCTACATTGATTAAAAACAGAAGAAAATACATTCGACAAGTTGCCTGAACTAACGCTTGCCGTCCCATACATTCGCCTCTTTATACATAAGCCGTCGACTTGAATTGGCTTCAAAATACTTCAGCATAGGAAGAGCTTCAAAATGCCTCTCCGTACTTCAGCTCCAGTTTAGTTGAGCGCGCCCATCGCACCTGGGGAAATTGGGGGAATGGGATTAGCACACTTGCTAAGTGGACGAGACGAACCCACTCGTCTAAACCGACTCTGATTGTTAGGGTAGGCATGCTTTAGAGTTGTCTTTCTATTAGAACTAAATGAATTCAGTTCATATTCGATAGCCATCTTTGCGTAATAAAGCATACAGTGAACCATAGCAGTTTATCATATTTCTTACCACGGCCGTGCTCGTCCCTGCATAAAAATAGAGATAATATTTACACCTGCATAAGACAATAGGTGAGCATGCTACTATCTTATATGCGGTCATTGATGTTACACATCACGTGGGACTATCTCAACGGCATTTTGGCCCGATCAGTCTAGGTTGTAAGCCTGACTGACGGTCCCGCAATGCATCAGTGCCAAAGCACGATTATTCATTTCCCCTAGGTCGATTTGATTCCCCCGGATATCGATTCGAGGAAAAATATCAACTTGTGCACAAGCTATCCATGACCATGCCAATGCGTGAACAGTTTAACATATACAACAGTTTTGTATAGCACGGACAGTATTAAACGGCGTTATCATTTCCTCCAACTTATGCAACGATTCATTTTTCCCCAAGTCGTACTCCCAATTTAGCGTCCCGTAGGCACCAAATTGTCCGAGGCATCATAACCCACGATCGACGTTTCATAATATTTTGCAGCACGTAAAATATTCTATCTTTTTACTAGAACCTTAAACTTTCTGGTTTATGTGATAGACTTGTATTTTTAGAGTGAATTTCTCTAAATCGATACGTTTTCCCGAGTTCTTGGACTTAGTGGATTGGCATGCAATTAACTTGGCATCGTTCGATTTGAATGAATTCGAAGCAAGGAATAAGTTTGCGGGACAGAGTAGAAAAGAAGGGGCCGAATCACCCATCGATTACTTTGCTTCATGCAGGTCGTTGAAGCACTACGCAACGTCAATCCTTAGTTACGCGAGCTCCTGCAATGTTACCAACACTTTGTTATATTTCCTTCTTTTCCCCTTGTATCGAAATTTGTAATTACATCCATAAAAACGACGCGAAAGCACTTCAATCAAGCCCAGCGGCAAAGCTCCAAGAAAACCATACAGCGGTCCGGTCCCGTCGAAGGGACTCTTATAGAGAGCTCACTCGCCGAGACGCAGCCCGCTGTATCTAGGACTTATTCCAACATAAGTCGTTCCATTAGTTGGATCGATTCTCGTAACTTCCGTCCAAATCAATTTGAATCGATGCCGCAAGGCGTTAACGTTTACCAAGCTTAGCGATCGAGTTAGATGGCCATCTAAGTTCTCGGCCGATCTGACTCGGCGCAAGCATATTATGAAGTTCCGTCGCCTATCGAAAACGGGGTGCTACAATGATGTCACTCTCGTTTTTCGTTATACGTATTTTTATTATACGTGTTCAGATTTTTGACATTTGTCAGGTGGATCGTAGTTAGACTTGTCTTGCTTAGCCTAATCTTGGTTTAATCTTGCCTTAGTTTATTTGGTTTAGTTCAACATGACTTGGCTTGGTTGGTTTGAGATGGAGAGGTTTGGTATTTAAGTCAACTTCGCTCTCTCTCCTCCATAACTTTCATTTATTTCTTCTCATCTTCATTTACTCCTCTCCACTTAGACCCAAGCCCTAGGCAAGTGCAACTTGCATCATGATGTATCTCAAATTTTATTTTTCCTTTTCTAAGCCTCTTTAAAGCTTGGAGATTTTAGTTTTGAGGGTTACATTTTTGTAGATCTAAGTTTATTGTTTCTTCAGTTTTTCTTAGTTTTGATCTCTTAAACTTTATTATTTTTGAAAACTAATGGTTCCATTTTGTAGAGAATTCAATTTCATTCAGTTTAGACCTTTATTTTGTCCAATTTTGAGTCCTTTAGCCCAAGTTATGGACATTAGAAGTTTTAAAACACCATGGCTAAAAGCTTGCTGGTAGGGACGATACCTCGCGCACCTTGCGAACCTCGTGCGCACCTCGCGCACCTCGTGCGCACCTTGCATACATTTTGGTCTGCGCACCTTGCACACCTTTTGGTCCGTGCACCTTGTACCTCGCGCACTTTGTACCTCGTATACCTTTTGGTCCGGGCACCTTGCACCTCGCGCACCTTTTGGTCCGTGCACCTTGTACCTCGCGTACCTTTTGGTCTGCACACCTTGTATCTTGCGCACCTTTTGGTTCGTGTACCTTGTACCTCGCATACCTTTTGGTCCGCGCAACTTGTACCTCGTACACCTTTTAGTCCGCGTACCTTGTACCTCGCGCATCTTTGGTCCATGCACCTTAAACCTCGTACACCTTGCAAACTCAAAACATGAAAGTTATAGATCTTTATCTTGGCTTTAAGAATCTTCTGGTCTCACTTTAATCAGAGTTCATATGTGACTTATAGTTTCAATCACACATGGGTGTTCTCGATCTTCTTTGCATGTTTTTCTATACTTGGCCTAAATTGCGACGACCCGACTTGACACTTGATAGTCATGAGATAGTAACTTGAACTTGACTTGAACATGATAATATGAACCCGTCTTGATAACTATTGATAAGTGGCCCATCGAGGCGCACTCCATACAAGTACTCTTGACATGACAAGTAACCTGACATGACATGTATAATCTTGAAAGGCTGTTGTGACAGCTACCATGACTTGCTAAGTAACTCTTGTCTTGACACCGTGGTTGACTTTTTGATTGTGCCTATACAAGCTACCTATCTCGTCTTGCATCATGTCTAGGACATGGATTCCTGGTTACCACGGTCAGAAATTCACAATGAATCTGACTAGGTTAATAACTAGATTGATTAAGTAGTTCATATAGAGAGATTTTTTCTAGTTACAGACGATCCCGTTATCCCAGCCACACCTGAGGGACTTGTAGCCTGCCGACGAGTAGGGCACATTTCTAGCCCACTGTCATGTATGGCACTTCTTGATAACATAAGTACTGAAAGTACACCAGTAATCTTGATAACTCTTGTAAATCACCTCGCCTGGATAACCTGGATAGCTGTAGGGCTTGTGACTGCGAGAATATCTCATTGCATCTTACTAGTAACTAGGCCTGTGATAACCCTAGTTAGCTAATAATAGTAAGCCGTAGGGCTTGATTGGCCGTGCATGAATGCTTGCTCGTGATTAGCATGGGAATTATATTCCGTCTCTTAATGCAAGCTATTATTTTATTCTAACCCTGTCTTCTCGTTATTTAAATATATTTATTTATTTATTCTTATATTCTATTATCTGCTAGTTTTAGTTCTTTAGTGAATCCTCCCTTGTGGCACTTGCTCTTTCTGGGATTTGACCCAGCTGGTTTTGTATAGCCAAATTTCGGAGTAATATCAGAGGATCTTCCTGTTTATCAGCCAGATGGTGAACACCAGATGTAATCCTGGCAACGAGTGAGTTTCTTATTTTGCTCTTTCACTCTATTGTAAATTATTCTTTTGAGACATTTAGCCGCCGAACAAGTGTTAGCTCGTGTTGAAACTTAATTCCTGTTTGTCTAAGGACTGTAACATGATTGACAAATCCTAGGGTTGATCATGTATGACTTAACTCTTGCTAGTCTCGCATTTTGTATGACTTGTTTCATGATCATCTGAATATGTAATGTTTAGGATGCCTTACTTTGTATGTCTGATGATCTAACATCTTGTACATTTATTTGCTTGCTTGAGGTTGAGACACTAGGCTTGTTCTTGACAATAGAGATCGATGGATTGTAGTTTAACCCTCATGCATCTAGACAGCCGTGACCGTATTGCGAGGTAGGTTGTACTTCAATGTAAGTAGCTGGCTGTGTCTGTCCCCCGCTCTCCAGTATTCTGGTTCTGGGGCATGATACAGTTTAAGTGGTGGCCCATGCAGGTCTTATAAATCAAGAATGTGGGAGAGTTTTACCGAATAGATGTCTCAATCAGCATTCGCCCTTGATCTCTACTCGTACTTTCTAATCTTTCTAAATCTTGGCCTGATAAGGTGCTTTATCCTTGATCTATCTTGGTCCTTCCTTATTGTTTCTCATGTCATTTTTTTCAGTGACATTGTTCATGGTCCTGCCGATCAGCCGGATGGAGCACAAAAAGTGAACCAACAGCAACCTGGGGACCAAACCCAGCACTTAGGGGTAGCATCCCGAGTCATGCCTTCTAGGGAGCAAGAGCCGCTAGTTCAGCCATCCCTGTAATGACCCGCTCCGCCTTAGCGGAATGTCGATTCAAACGGCAAGTTCAACGACTCAAACGAGCCGTCGACCCGAAGAGTTGGCATCGACCTGACGAATAATCGATGCAAGGCTTACATTGGCCCGCCGAAGATGAATCCAGACTTAGACTTTCAAAGGCGCGCTCGGAGTATCGCTCGGCCGATACGAACTTCGCTAAGGTGGGTGGCTCCGATGAACCCGTCTTTGCTTAGCCTAGACACATAACAATACAGACACTATTGCTAGAATCGCTAGGCGTCAACACCGCACATGCTAATAAACGAATGACTCAATGCACCTAGCTAAGGGAATAATCCCATCTTGTATGCTTGTATAGAATATGGAAAACAACAAGGAAAATGTGAGAACTCTCGCACCGCGCTCCACGCTCGTGCTAAGGCACAAGCTTACGTTCAAGTCCCTTATGCATTCAAACAATAAAACAATAAATGGTTTACAATAATGAAACAGAAGACTATCGATATAGTCATTCCGAGTAGAGTATAGCAACATTGAAAGACTTCGGGACCGATGGGTCGCCAAGGCAACTCCCGCACGGGGAGTCCCATAATATATGAATGAAAGAATGAACGAATGAGTGAATAAAAGAATCAACGAATGAATGAATAAATGAATGTGTGAATGAATCCATGAACGAACGGACAAGCAAAAGAAAGAAAAGGAAGAATGAATAAAAGATAAGAAAGAAAGGAATGGTTAGCGACAGGTATGACGGGCACGTACAACGGGGCTCGCTACCCGCGCTGCACGGACGCCAACCTGGTCGATAATGCATTGTGGCTAAGGGTTAGCCTATGACAATAAAATACGAAATGGTCGTGGACAGACCCGTGCACTGGTGATACGGATTCCGCGGCATGATCAAAGGGAGGATCGTGGCCGGCCTAGTCGGGATCAAAATATGGCTTACGGGCTGCCTGAGTGCGGACTTGGCCACCCGGAGGACGTAAGAGCAGGCGTATTTCAAGAGACTAACGGGGTGTGTGCCAGCCCGTACCCTACACTAGATGAGAAATACCACGGCTTGGTTATGTCCAAAATGGCTTGTGATGCCAGCGACCGGTGCATATAGATTTAAGTGGGCTTTGCTGCTGGCAATCCACGTGCAAGACATTGTATTGAAATCAAAGTAGTCTAAGTTAACTGTACAAAGCATGTCACGTCCCGACTCGCCGAATCGGTCGCCATCGCCTTGACTCGATATAAATCGATCCCCACGGGTCGGGACGTGATGCCGTGCAAGTCTGAATGGACTTGCACAAGGCAAGGATGTGTAATTGAAAATTTCTTTTTGACTCGACGCGTTGAAATTAAACAGTGCAGGGAGTTGAAAACATAGCATAGGAAGAAACTTAGCTTTTCATTCATAAACTTGCAAAATATGTGCAAGGTCATATTTACATTACATATGCCGTTGCGGCTACATCTTTGAAACACAAAAGAAAGCTGTCGACAAGCTCGCCTTGAAATAATCCTCGGTGTTCCATACATTCATGCCCCTTTGTACATTTGAACAAAAGCCTTCGGTCTGAATTGGGCATCAAAATACTTCAAAATAGGAGAGCTTCGTGTCGCCTCCCGTTCTTCAGCTCCATTTTAGTCTCGAGCTCCCGCAGCACGCTCGTTACCTGGGGAGTTGGGGGTTAGCACACTTGCTAGTGGATGGGACGAACCCACTTGTCTAAACCGACACTGCTTATTAAGGATTCAGGCATACGAAGTGATCTTTCTATTTAGAACTATATGAGTTGCAGTTCATATCGAAGGCACATTTTATACGATAACAACATAACCCATTTATAGGCATTCTTACCACGGTCGTGCTCCTTTCCTGCACAAAATATACATGATACTTACCACCTGCACAAGACAATAGGTGAGCATGCAGTCTATCCTATATGCGGTCATTGGTGATATCGACACCAAGAAGGACGATTACGTAGCCTTGCGACGCGCCCTCCAGTCCAGGTAGCGATCCTAACTGGAGGTCTCACAATGCCTCGCGCCGAAGCACGATTTCCATAATTTCCTCCTAGACCGATTCGGTCCCAGGGCCCCGGGTACCGTCTCGAGGAAAGCTCACCTTGTGCACAAGTCGTCCTTGACCATGCGAATGTATGAACAGTTTAATATGTGTGAAGTAAATTGCATAGCGTAACCGTTATCGAATCACATAATCATTCCTACTCACGCAAGGGTCCTTCCCCCCGAAACCGTACGTTCTGATTTAGTATCCCGTAGGCACCAAATCCTCCGAGGCATGATGTACCGCCACCAAGGTTTTCATAGTTGTGTTGCATGGCATGAAATATATTCTATCTCTTTCTTAGAACTTTATCTTTTCTCTACTTAGTATGAACTTATCGATTCAGAGTTAACTTTTCTAGGTTGATATATTATCCCGAGCTCTTGATCTTAGTGGCAAGCATACATCCCGTTAGCATCATCGATTTGAACGTTGAACTTCAAGAATTTAGTTGGCGGAAAGGAGTAGAAAAGAAGGGGCCGAAGAACCACCCACCTAAGGAGATTGTGCCGAGAGTAGGAGAACGCTTCACGACGGTCAAGTGTCAGTTACATGAACTCCTGCAATGGCACGAGCATCGAATTAGAACCCTTCCTTCGAAATTCCCAAAGACGCATTCAGCAATCGACGCAAAAGCACACTATCAAATCCACGCAACAATTCGTTCAGAAAGCCAAGAAAACCAATAAAACCAACGACAGACGGGTTGCGTCGCTCCCTTTAGAGTTCCTTCGCCAAGACGCCGCCTACCGCATCTAGGACTCATTCCAACAGTAGTCGATCCATTAGTTGGAACGGTACTCATATCACTCGTCCAAATCGATTTTATTGATGCCATGGTTTTTGTATACCAAACTCGTCGCCGAGTCAGACTAGCCATCTATGTTCCCGACCATGTCTGACTTGGCACGAGCCTATTACATAGTGCTTTGCCCCAACGGGAGCGGGGCACTACATAATATACCACTAAGAAAAAGTTTCGTCCCAAAACTTAAGAACAAGGGTCTGACCTTCGTCGGCGAAAAGTGAAGGGTACTTCTCCCTCATCTCCGCCTCTAGCTCCCACGTCGACTCCTCGACGGAATGGTTGCGCCAGAGTACGTGTACCAAGGACATCGATCGGCTCCGCAGGATCTTTTCTTTACGGTCCAAAATTTGCACGGGCTCCTCCGAGTATGATAGATCGGCGCGTAGCTCCAACTGATCAAAACTAACCACATGACTTGGGTCATGCACGTACTTCCGAAGTTGGGAGACATGGAAGATGTCGTGCACTTCGGCCAGGGCAGGAGGTAGCACGATCCGGTAAGCAACGGTCGCCACTCTTTCGAGGATCTCGAAGGGCCCTACGAATCTCGGACTCAGCTTGCCTTTTACCCTAAATCGCATGACACCCCGCCGAATCTCGGACTCACCTTCAGAAACATATGGTCCCCAACCAAGAACTCTAACGGTCGTCGACGAGTATCTGCATAACTCTTTTGTCGATTCTGAGCAATGCGGAGCCTATCTCGAATCATGCGGACCTTCTCGACGACTTGTTCGACTAATTCTGGCCCGAGCACCTGTCGCTCCCCGACTTCGTCCCAGCAAATCGGAGATCGGCACCTCCTCTCGTAAAGCACCTCGTAAGGAGCCATCTGGATGCTCGATTGGTAACTGTTGTTGTATGCGAACTCCGCGAGCGGCAAGTGCGTGTCCCAGCTAGTCTTCAAATCTATCGCACACAGACGTAGCATATCCTCTAGGATTTGATTCACTCTTTCTGTCTGGCCATTGGTTTGCGGGTGGTACGCGGAGCTAAGGTTCAACTTAGTGCCCAGCGCCGCCTGTAGACTCGTCCAGAAACGTGATAAGAATCGCCCGTCTCTGTCCGAAATGATTGTGGCCGGTACCCCGTGCAGTCTGACGATCTCGTCGAGATAAATCTGAGCTAACCGATCGACGCTCCATGATGCTTTAATAGCGAGAAAATGAGCAGATTTGGTCAAACGATCGACAATGACCCAAATCGCATCATTTCCCCACGACGTCTTCGGAAGGTCCATGATGAAATCCATAGAGATGTCGTTCCATTTCCATACTGGAATATCGAGGTTCTGTAGCTCCCCGCCTGGTCTTTGATGCTCGGCCTTCACCCGTTGACAAGCCATACACTGTGACACGAACGTTGCCACGTCTTTCTTCATGCCGTGCCACCAAAAGGTCGTGCGCAGGTCCTTATACATTTTGGTACTCCCGGGGTGCAACGAGTACTTCGCATAATGGGCCTCCGTCAGAATTTTCTTTCTAAGTTCAGCATGGTCCGGCACGCATATCCTCCCCTTCATCCGCGTCATTCCGTCCTCGTCCACCACAAAGTCGGTCGCCTTTCCCGTCGAAATCAGTTCGCGCATCTTCTTCAGGAATGGGTCGTCCTCCTGTGCGGTCTTTATTTTGTTGTGCAGGCTCGACTCAAGGTGCAATTGGGCCAATCGTGCTCCACGGTAACGGATTCGGAGTTCGATACCCATCTCCGCCAAGTCTCGATGTATGCTACGGTTGATAGACAAGCACCCTGCAAACATTCTACTCAGCACATCTGCCACAATGTTCCCCTTACCTGGCGTGTACTCGATAGTCAGATCGTAGTCTTTGATGAGTTCGAGCCAACGCCGCTGCCGTAAGTTCAGGTCCCGTTGAGTGAAGATGTATTTGAGGCTCTTGTGGTCCGTATAGATGCGGCAAGCTACACCATAAAGATAGTGTCGCCATAGCTTCAACGCGAACACAATAGCCGCTAACTCAAGATCGTGTATAGGATAATTCTTCTCATATTGCTTCAATTGTCTCGAAGCAAACGAAATCACCTTATCCCTTTGCATAAGCACGCATCCCAAACCTGTCCGCGATGCATCGCTAAATATCTGAAACCCTTCCGGCCCGTCTGGAAGTGCAAGGATCGGCGCTGAGATGAGCCGTTTCTTCAACTCTTGGAAACTCGATTCGCAGGCGTCGTTCCACTCGAATGCGACTCCTTTTTGGGTGAGGCGAGTCAGAGGCGATGCAATTTTGGCAAAATCTTTTACGAATCTACGGTAGTAGCCTGCCAAGCCGAGGAAACTTCGGATGTCGCCTGCTGAGGTAGGCCGCTTCCATTCGACTATTGCTTCAATCTTCTTTGGGTCCACCGTGACGCCTTCAGCGGAGACAACGTGCCCAAGGAACGTCACGTTGTTCATCCAGAACTCGCACTTGCTTAGCTTGGCGTAGAATTGATGTTCACGCAGAGTCTGTAGCACCGTCTTCAAGTGTTCCACGTGCTCGTCCTTGCTCTTCGAATATATGAGAATGTCGTCGATGAATACAACGACAAATTTATCGATGAACGGTCGGAACACCCGGTTCATTAGATCCATGAACGCGGCAGGAGCATTGGTCAAGCCGAAAGGCATGACTAGAAATTCGTAGTGACCATATCGGGTTCGGAAGGCGGACTTCGGTACGTCTTCGGACTTGATCTTCAATTGATGGTAGCCTGAGCGAAGATCAATCTTGGAAAACACCGTCGCCCCTTGCAGTTGGTCAAACAGATCATCTATTCTCGATAACGGGTACTTGTTTCGTACCGTGGCTTTGTTGAGTTCCCGATAATCGATGCACAGCTGCATCGATCCATCCTTCTTCCTCACAAACAATACTGGGGCACCCCACGGGGAGATACTAGGGCGAATGTATCCGCGATCCAGTAACTCTTGTAGTTGTGCCTTCAGTTCCTTCAGCTCTGCCGGCGCCATTCGATAGAGAGCTTTGGATATCGGTCGGGTGTCCGGGAAGGTGTCGATGCTGAATTCTATCTCTCGGTCCGGCGGCATCCCTGGCAACTCGTCTGGGAACACATCAGGAAATTCTGCTACGATTTCAGTCTGGGCCGTGCTTACAATCTCCGTTCTTGTGTCTCGAACTAATGCTAGGTATCCGCTGCACCCGAAATGCAATATACGCCTTGCCGAAATTGCCGATATCACCATTGCCGACTTTGATGATGCTCCGCACGAATAGGAGAACTCTGTTTCGCCCGGAAGGCGGAACACAACTCTCTTCTCCGCGCACTCGATCGTTGCGTGGCATGCACCCAACCAATCCATGCCGAGGATTATATCGTACTCCTTGACGTCGAGGACGATAACTTCCAAGGATAGATTCTTCCCTCCGATGCATATGTAACCGTCCCTACAAATATGAGTGGCAGGCATATCTACTCCCGATGGAGTGCAAACGCTAAGATTCATATCTAAAAGTTGCATAGGTAATTCATTTTCTTTTACAAAGTCGGCAGATAAGAAATTATGCGTTGCACCCGAATCGAACAATACTCTAGCAGGCATATTTTTATAGAATAGTATACCTGTCACGACAGTGTCGGACGCATAGGCTTCGTCTCGCGTTAGTGCGTAGACTCGGCCTTGCGCCCCTTGGCGATTTTGTGGGTTCACGGGCACCGCGTTTGCGCCATGGGCGGGAGGCGCCCTGTTCTGGTTCTGGACGTCCCTAGGTGGATGTTGGTTCGCCCTCCCCATTCGACAATCTACCGCCTTGTGACCTAGCTGGCCACACTTGAAGCATCCCCCTCGGTAGTCGACCACCAGATGTCCCATCTTGCCGCAGCGATGGCAACGTACGCCTGGGTGAGGCCCCCAATACTCGGTCGTATTCTGGCACTTTGGCGCACCAGATCCTCCTGCGTCGTTAGGACGCTTGTTGAAGTTGTTGCGGATGCTTGATCCGTCCTTCTGCGATGCTCGACCAAAGACCCGCTCCATATCAAGAGCGGCGTTATATGATTCCCTGTACGTCTGGCATCTCTGGTTCATGACGTCCCGACGCAAATCTTCGTTTAGGCCTTGCTGGAAGCGCTTGCACCACGCCTCTGCGTTCGGCAGAAAAGCCCTGACAAACTTCGCTAGCTTTGCGAACTTTGCATCGTAGTCTTCAACGGACAAGTTTTCTTGCTTCAAGGACATGAATTCCTCTTCCTTCTGTCGACGAAGGGCACGAGGGATGTATTGTTCGAGGAAGGCCCGTTTGAACTTCTCCTACGAGATCTTGGCGCTGGGGTTGGACTCTTGGAGCTCATGTTTCTTCGCCTCCCACCAGTCGTAGGCCCTCAAGTTGAGTTGCAACGCTGCGCACCCGACTTTCTTGGACCCCTTGATGTTGAGGAGAGTGAACAGACTCTCAATCTTCACTAGCCACCCCATGACTTCGTCAGGCTCTGCTCGACCGTTGAAGTCCGGCGGGTTCATTTTCTTAAACTTGGTCATCTTGAGCAGGGAGGAGGAAGACACATATTTTGTCTTTTCGGCTTGCACTTCTTCTTCGGACATGACGGTCGTCGAGTTCTGTTGCGTCGCTATGGTACTCACGATCCTGGTCAGGGCGTCCATTTGCTTTTGTTGGGCGCTGACTTGGGCCTGGATCTGTTCCTGCAGCTGTCGTTGCTGCATCTCTGACTGACGTTGTTGGAGTTCCATGAGGCGTAGTAGTCGCTCCATGGCCGATTCGCTAGGCGTCGCACCTTCGGTGCTATCGGTGCTAATCAATGTGGGGACACCCAGTCTTTCCGTCATTCCTATAAAATTAAGCAAACCCATTCGTATTCTCAAAATATCTACGGGCTTATATGTATGGAACGATTATTTCAGGCCGCATATGTCGAAAAGCATAGTTTTTGAAAAATCGCAACGAGATCATCTAAAGAAAGCATTTTGGAAGGTCCGAGGTGTGAACCGTGCTCTGATACCAACTTGTCATGCCCCGACTCGCCGAATCGATCGCCATCGCCTTGACTCGATATAAATCGATCCCCACGGGTCGGGACGTGATGCCGTGCAAGTCTGAATGGACTTGCACAAGGCAAGGATGTGTAATTGGAAATTCCTTTTTGACTCGACGCATTGAAATTAAACAGTGCAGAGAGTTGAAAACATAGCATAGGAAGAAACTTAGCTTTTCATTCATAAACTTGCAAAATATGTGCAAGGTCATATTTACATTACATATGCCGTTGCGGCTACATCTTTGAAACACAAAAGAAAGCTGTCGACAAGCTCGCCTTGAAATAATCCTCGGCGTTCCATACATTCATGTCCCTTTATACATTTGAACAAAAGCCTTCGGTCTGAATTGGGCATCAAAATACTTCAAAATAGGAGAGCTTCGTGCCGCCTCCCGTTCTTCAGCTCCAGCTTAGTCTCGAGCTCCCGCAGCACGCTCGTTACCTAGGGAGTTGGGGGTTAGCACACTTGCTAGTGGATGGGACGAACCCACTCGTCTAAACCGATACTGCTTATTAAGGATTCAGGCATACGAAGTGATCTTTCTATTTAGAACTATATGAGTTACAGTTCATATCGAAGGCACATTTTATACGATAACAACATAACCCATTTATAGGCATTCTTACCACGGTCGTGCTCCTTTCCTGCACAAAATATACATGATACTTACCACCTGCACAAGACAATAGGTGAGCATGCAGTCTATCCTATATGCGGTCATTGGTGATATCGACACCAAGAAGGACGATTACGTAGCCTTGTGACGCGCCCTCCAGTCCAGGTAGTGAGCCTAACTGGAGGTCTCGCAATGCCTCGCGCCGAAGCACGATTTCCATAATTTCCTCCTAGGTCGATTCGGTCCCAGGGCCCCGAGTACCGTCTCGAGGAAAGCTCACCTTATGCACAAGTCGTCCTTGACAATGCGAATGTATGAACAGTTTAATATGTGTGAAGTAAATTGCATAGCGTAACCGTTATCGAATCACATAATCATTCCTACTCGCGCAAGGGTCCTTCCCCCCGAAACCGTACGTTCTGATTTAGTATCCCGTAGGCACCAAATCCTCTGAGGCATGATGTACCGCCATCAAGGTTTTCATAGTTGTGTTGCATGGCATGAAATATATTCTATCTCTTTCTTAGAACTTTATCTTTTCTCTACTTAGTATGAACTTATCGATTCAGAGTTAACTTTTCTAGGTTGATATATTATTCCGAGCTCTTGATCTTAGTGGCAAGCATACATCCCGTTAGCATCATCGATTTGAACGTTGAACTTCAAGAATTTAGTTGGCGGGAAGGAGTAGAAAAGAAGGGGCCGAAGAACCACCCACCTAAGAAGATTGCGCCGAGAGTAGAAGAACGCTTCACGACGATCAAGCGTCAGTTACACGAACTCCTGCAATGGCACGAGCATCGAATTAGAACCCTTCCTTCAATCCTTCCTTCGAAATTCCCAAAGACGCATTCAGCAATCGACGCGAAAGCACACTATCAAATCCACGCAACAATTCGTTCAGAAAGCCAAGAAAACTAATAAAACCAACGGCAGACGGGTTGCGTCGCTCCCTTTAGAGTTCCTTCGCCAAGACGCTGCCTACCGCATCTAGGACTCATTCCAACAGTAGTCGATCCATTAGTTGGAACGGTACTCATATCACTCGTCCAAATCGATTTTATTGATGCTATGGTTTTTGTATACCAAACTCGTCGCCGAGTCAGACTAGCCATCTATGTTCCCGACCATGTCTGACTTGGCACGAGCCTATTATATAGTGCTTCGCCCTAACGGGAGCGGGGCACTACAAAGCACCTTCTGAATAGGCTTGAATATAACACACAAAATGATCAAGAGTACTTCGAGCAAACGAGTTAGAAAACGTGCCTACGACGTGCTAGGACTTGAGGCAGGGACACGCCCTTGATATTGAATGCTTACATGAACTACGTTAAGTTATTTCATATGAATTATTGACTAACTTGGTTTACTTTGGACAGGAAAGGCCGGACGGTAAGTATGGGTAAGTCGTGCATGTATTTCTATGCGACACTTGTTTTTGGCAACACGAGATAGGCTATGAAATATGCCATGAAAATGATCCTAAGGCAAGATTAGAAATACAATGAATGATAGACTGTGCACAAAAGTAAATAGAATGTGTTTGGTAATGATAACATTATGGGCGAGCTAGCCTCCCCACCAGTGCATAACAATGTACTGATAACCCCACAGTCTGCTTGCAGGATGCAGGAGACGCCGGCGGGTGCAGAGCTTCCATCGAACGTGCTAAGGTGCGGAGCTATCTCTGGAGCCTTAGAGCGTTGCAAGGAGCTGAAGCACCATATACAGGACATAATGTATCGGAACATCGCCATGAATCATTCCATCTTGTAAGCCACTTGGCACGCCTTTTATGTTTCAGAGAGAGAGAGAGCTTGAGCAATTTGTAATATCGGCCTAGTGCCGCTTGTAAACTTCTTGAATATCAATAAAGAGTTGAATTTGCTTCAATTTGTGTTCATTTTACTTTCCGCTGCAAATGGGGACACTCTGTGCGACTCTGTGGCCTAGCTCGAATCGGCCGTTTCTGGACATAGCCTTGCACGGGCGCAACCTAGGCCCGTGCGACATCACGCCTTAGCGAGGACGATCGCTCCTGCGGGAGCGGAGCGTGACAGATTGGTATCAGAGCACGGCTTTACGTCCTTGGACATCATTTCGATTTTCTCAGTTTTGAAAGCTCGTTTGGAAATAAAAGAAGTGTACGCTCTCTCTCGTTGTGCCTTGGGATGTTCCATACAATAAGTCTAATATTTTCAAAAGCTCGTACAAGTACTCGGTTGAAGGGATCGATAGGCGAAGGCCTTTGTGTTGAACCACGACGTACTTGAGTTGGAAGGAACCGATGCTAAGAGTTAGTAGAACGCAAGACGTGCTTGAATAACCTTACGCTGACAATAGAAAACGAGTACGCGAGACCGAAGTATAGTTCGAACGGGATGGTTATGCACGCAGCCTTTTGGCTAAGTTGTGCCGAGTATCGTGCACCTAGACTCTCTGGTGCGAACGAGTTGCGAGCGAGATCGATTATCGCTCGAACGAGAATAAGTGAGTGTGCAAACTCGGATATAGTCCACACGGAATAGCTATACACACGGCCTTTTGGCTAAGTTGTGCCGCGTGTCGCGCACCTCGACTTTTTGGTGCAATCGAGTTGCGAGCGATATCAAGTACCGCTCGGTCGGGAACGAAGCTACACTTAGAGTGTATATTGATAGGAACGTTATCAAACTAATGCTTAGGCGTGCACGGAAGATTGATTTAGATTTTGAGGAACGGGCGAACGCGCGATTGAACATATCGAAAGAGAATCGAATGATCATTTGAGGATTGTAGAATGACTTGACCCTGAGTGGTGTATGTGATAGCTTCAAGGAAGAATAAGAATGAGTGTCGATGACTAATCGAGTGGCTCGAACCCTGAATAGTGTATGGACGACATAGAAATTGTTCAATCGAGACTAAAGGATTTACGGATAGAACGAATACGTCGGCAAGCGATGATATCGCACAAAGCCTTAGAACGAGTAACGCTTAGTTGGTTTTGACTTTGATAGTCTCAAACGAGATATTGTTCGGATGAATTAAGAATGCATAGTACAAATTATGAAACGGTTGAATGGAGATTCGAAACGATAAAATAAATAGAGGTCTTGGTCGAGGAAACGTAGTGGATCGTGCATGCAATTTGGAATTTAGTTGAATGGATTGAAACTTGTGTTAAGACGAAATACTCAGACGAAACCAAAGTTAGCACGATCGAAAGATAGCGTGCATGGAAAACATTAGTTTGGAGATACGAGAATGACTAAGGAATTGAAATTAATGTTGCTCGATGAGAAGTTAGCACGCGACAATGTGAATTGAGGAAATTAAGTTGCACGACTTGGAATTCGTTACAAAAGGAAGATCGTCAGGTTATGTGCATCATCGATGGTATTGAGGTGTATCAAAGATCGATGTACGATAACTCGGGGGTACTCTGATTCGATGAATGATGATCGTGTTAGAAGTTATTGTTTTGAAGGATATTATGTTGGGGAATTTTGATAGAAATGAATGTTTAGAATAAAGAAGGAAAGTGAATTGATTGTTCGATGACAACCACAACGATAACGATCTTGTCTTGCGCGAGCGCAACTCCAGTCTCGTACATGCGTCACGTCGGATTTGGGACGATCATTCCGCGTGAGCGTTGGCATGGTGATTCATGTCCCGCGGGAATGATCGAACTCGAAATACCTTGACATGGCAATTTTGATTGCTTCGACTTGTGGTTTGAAGCGAAGATAAATTTAAGGATTGTTAGGACTTACGATTGAATAATAATAAAACTTGAGGATTGAGTAGGCTCAATCCACGTATCGAAAATGAGTAAGTCTAGACACAACGCAAGAGTTACGTCCCGATGAGGACGATTATTCCACGGGAATGTTGACATGGTGATTCATGTCCGCCGTAGATAATCAGACTTACGTGAGATCGGGGCGCGACATATTGCAAGGCTAGACGACCTTGTGATCAACTACGTGAATTGGATAGGATGGATAGGTAAATTGTGTCAAACATACTTGAAGAGATAGACTACGACAATTGCTAGTGTGGTCATACGATATTAACATGTCGAGGATTCGGTTGAGGACAACCTATCGTAGGATGCTTCCTAAACAAGCTCGGACTTGGAGCGGAGAATGTGTTGATGCAAATAGGACGAGCACTGCTCGATGTTTAGAAATTTGAGTGAAACGAACTTGGGTAGAAACTCCCGTACAAGCGAACAAATGGTTTGACCATAGGATTTGGGGAGAGCGTCGTGCAACGACCTTGCACGATGAGCCACGGACTTGACTTGTAACTATGACCTTGTGAGCTGACCGAGCGGATAGGCGGACGACCCTATACCGAGTGATTGAACCTGTGCGATTGACATTAGAGATCGTCTGGACGGACGATAGACTTGGGGCAACAAGACTTAGAGTAGGACGGGGAATTAGGAGTGTGCGTGAACGGCAACGAGAATGGCCCCAAACGAAGGAAATGATAGGAATGGATGATACGCAAGTAAAGTTGGAATAACGAATTGAATCATTAGTCGGAAGACGTACTCGATGATAGTGCAATACTTGGTCTCGAATCGGACGGGAATTACTTAGACTTGGTCGACTCCGCTAAGAAGAAATCGTATTGATTTCGTTGACAAGAGCGCTTGAGAAGCGAATCGAATCATCTCGAGGACCGAGATAAACGATATGTGATACACACGTGAGTTCGGTTTTAAATCGAAGTTAGCAAAACGATCGACAAATCGAAACTATCACGAGTAGCTTGTCCGACTTCGCTAGTCGCTAAGCTTGGTTGAAATATACGTATTCGGGGGACGCCTTAAATGCGTGCACGATCCAAACTCAGCGATATGATAAACTCGAATGCAGCTGCAAGTGGGTGTTGAGATACGCATGAACGAATGAGTGAGTTGCCTCAGCCTACGACTCTCGTGTTTGAGAATTACAACACACCTCATGCGACCGTTTCAGTCCCATGATACGTCAAAATAGCAACCAAGTCGAAGAAATAAGACAATTGAATAAGAACCATCAACTCTGAAATAAATGAAAAGCCATTCAATAAAATCGACCAAACGTATTCGACACGGAACTTGGAAAGGTACCGAGCATGGTTCGATGCCATCGAACGATAGAGTCGTTCGATAGAATTGTCTATGAAATACGATGACACGAGTTAAGGAATGGTAGGATGACCTGCACTCATAAAGTCTCGAGGACGAGACTTGTTTTGAGTGGTGTATTATGTAATGACCCGCTCCGCCCTAGCAGAACGCCGATTCAAACGGCAAGTTCAACGAATCAAACGAGCCGTCGACCCGAAGAGTTGGCATCGACCTGACGAAGAATCGATGCAAGGCTTACATTGGCCCGCCGAAGATGAATCCAGACTTAGACTTTCAAAGGCGCGCTCGGAGTATCGCTCGGCCGATGCGAACTTCGCTAAGGTGGGTGGCTCCGATGAACCCGTCTTTGCTTAGCCTAGACACGTAACAATACGAACACTATTGCTAGAATCGCTAGGCATCAACACCGCGCATGCTAATAAACGAATGACTCAACGCACCTAGCTAAGGGAATAATCCCATCTTGTATGCTTGTATAGAATATGGAAAAGAGCAAGGAAAATGTGAGAACTCTCGCACCGCGCTCCACGCTCGTGCTAAGGCACAAGCTTACGTTCAAGTCCCTTATGCGTTCAAACAATGAAACAATAAATGGTTAACAATAATGAAACGGAAGACTATCGATATAGTCGTTCCGAGTAGAGTATAGCAATATTGAAAGACGTCGGGACCGATGGGTCGCCAAGGCGACTCCCACACGGGGAGTCGCATAATGTATGAATGAAAGAATAAACGAATGAGTGAATAAATGAATCAACGAACGAATGAATGAATCTGTGAATGAGTCCATGAACGAACGGACAAGCGAAAGAAAGAAAAGGAAGAATGAATAAAAGATAAGAAAGAAAGGAATGGTTAGCGACATGTATGACAGGCACGTACAACGGGGCTCGCTACCCGCGCTGCACGGACGCCAACCTGGTCGATAACGTATTGTGGCTAAGGGTTAGCCTATGACAATAAAATACGAAATGGTCGTGGACGGACCCGTGCACGGGTGATACGGATTCCGCGGCATGATCAAAGGGAGGATCGTGGCCAGCCTAAGCGGGATCAAAATATGGCTTACGGGCTGCCTGGGTGCGGACTTGGCCACCCGGGGGATGTAAGTGCAGGCGTATTTCAAGAGACTAACGGGGTGTGTGCCAGCTCGCACCCTACGCTAGTTGAGAAATACCACGGCTTGGTTATGTCCAAAATGGCTTGTGATGCCAGCGACCGGTGCATATAGATTTAAGTGGACTTTGCTACTGACAATCCACGTGCAAGTCCTTGCATTGAAATCAAAGTAGTCTAAGTTAACTGTACAAAGAACCTTCTGAATAGGCTTGAATATAACACACAAAAAGATCAAGAGTACTTCGAGCAAACGAGTTAGAAAATGTGCCTACGACGCGCTAGGACTTGAGGCAGGGACACGCCCTTGACATTGAATGCTTACATGAACTACGTTAAGTTATTTCATATGAATTGTTGACTAACTTGGTTTACTTTGGACAGGAAAGGCCGGACGGTAAGTATGGATAAGTCGTACATGTATTTCTATGCGACACTTGTTTTCGGCAACACGAGATAGGCTATGAAATATGCCATGAAAATGATCCTAAGGCAAGATTAGAAATACAATGAATGATAGACGGTACACAAAAGTAAATAGAACGTGTTTGGTAATGATAGCATTATGGGCGAGCTAGCCTCCCCACCAGTGCATAACAATGTACTGATAACCCCACAGTCTGCTTGCAGGATGCAGGAGACGCCGGCGGGTGCAGAGCTTCCATCGAATGTGCTAAGGCGCAGAGCTATCTCTGGAGCGTTGCAAGGAGCTGAAGCACCATATACAGGACATAATGTTTCGGAACATCGCCATGAATCATTCCATCTTGTAAGCCACTTGGCACGCCTTTTATGTTTCAGAGAGAGAGAGCTTGAGCGATTTGTAATATCGGCCTAGCGCCGCTTGTAAACTTTTTTGAATATCAATAAAGAGTTGAATTTGCTTTAATTTGTGTTCATTTTACTTTCCGCTGCAAATGGGGACACTCTGTGCGACTCTGTGGCCTAGCTCGAATCGGCCGTTTTTGGACATAGCCTTGTACGGGCGCAACCTAGGCCCGTGCGGCATCACGCCTTAGCGAGGACGATCGCTCCTGCGGGAGCAGGGCGTGACAATCCCAGCCTACAGAGCCTGACAATAGAATCCTGATGGGACTCATCCTGGACTTGCTTGCATCACAAGATCGTCGGGGCGATGTCCTACAACAGACAGTACATGATGCCATGGGCAGAGTTGGTTATCAAGGGAATAATGCGACTAACAGCTTCAAGCACCTGAACCCTCCTTTCTTTGATGACAGTGAAAATGCTATTGCCGCTGATGCTTGGCTACAGCATATAGAGGTTATTCTGGAGGCAGCTAGGACTCCAGAGAAGAGAAGGTGGCCGTTGTGCGCATGTAGTTATTGGACTTAGCCTGCAGTTGGTGGGCGATGCAAGCAGTTGGATTGGCGACACCTGTCTTGTGGGCGGTATTCAGTGACAAGTTCCAAACGAAGTACTTTGATGCAGTAGCTCGGTATGATCTGCAGACAAGGTTCAGCAATCTCAAGCAGATGGGAAAGACGGTCGATGGATATGCGGTCGAGTTTTCTAGGCTTAATCGATTTGTCTCCCACCTTGGTGGCGACCGAATTGGACCGAGCGCAGCAATTCCAGCAGGGACTCCACCTAGAGATCATTCTAGCAGTTGAGAAGTTTGAGCATCAGACCTTTGATGCTATTTTGAGAGCAGCTAGGAGGCATGAATATACCTCCCAGAGGATAGTAGATCGAACTGGAGGACGGAAGAGGTCTCATGGACAGTTGTCCCAGTCATCAACACCAGCCCCGTGTAGCTCCCCTTTTCGAAAAAATTTGAAATATTTTTATTTTATTTGATTTAAATGGTAATTTTTAGAAGGTTATAAATAATTATTAGTTAATTATTAAGGTAGATAATTTTAATCAAGGTTAGGAATTGGAGTACAAGGTGACTAGAAATCGTGGCATGGGTAGTGTAGTGGCGTGCTTTGACTAGTATTTTAGCTATGGTAAGGGAGACCTGTCCATAAGTGCGTTCTAACTAGGAAAACCAGGCCAAGTTGCGACTTAAATCCCACCGTTGAATTATTTATTTATTAATTAGAATATTGACTTTTAGGTGACCAGGTTGTACTAATTTTGTCTGAACTGGGCCGAACCGAATCCAAGCCTATGTAGCCATGTAGTGAGACCAAGGACGGTCATGTAGACATATTTTATGTGTGTACAAATAATTCTTATTTATTTTAGGAATTGACGACTAATTTCTAAATATTTATTATATGTAAATTATAGGTAATATTAAATAACATTTTAGATTATCGTACGATTATTGGACAAGTTAAATTAGAGGTATAATGTGGCACCCTATACTAAACCTTCTTATTGGTTATTTTAGTTTGTTAGTGTTATTATGATTATCATTATTATTATTATCATTATTATCATTATTAATATTAATATTATTATGCTTAAATAATACCTTTATTATTCATATTTTATAATCCATTGTCAAGTAAATTATATACATATACATATTTTTTACCTTCTACAAGGAAAGTATTATTAAGATTTTCTTTGGTTTATCAAATATTTATTCATATATATATATATATATATATATATATATATATATATATATATATATATATATATATATATATATATTTATCAAATATTTATTCATATATATATATATATATATATATATATATATATATATATATATATATATATATATATATATATAGGTATATGGAAAAAAAAATATAGGTATATGGAAAAGCAAAAGAAAAAGAAAACCAATAATAGCAGCAAGCCCAAACCATTGAGCCCGAGCACCAGCCACATAGGCCCAGCCCAGCCTAGCCTTTATTCCCCAAACCGAGCCTTAACACAGTTGATATAAATATGCATATCGAGAAAAACGAGAGGGAGAGGAATAACGAAGACCTTAAACCCTAACCCAATGTCACGCCCCGCTCCCGTATGAGCGATCGTCCTCGCTAAGGCGTGATGCCGCACGAGCCTAGATTGCGCTCGTGCAAGGCGGGTTCCATAACGGCCGATTACAGCGGCTGCGACGGGGTCGTCGCAGAGAAGTCCCAAGCAGAGACATTGAAACGCAGCAGAAATTTAGAACAAACACAAGTTATTCAAAGAAGCTCTTTTATTGATATTGAAACAACGGTTACATTTGGGGGCACAAGGCCAAGATTACAATCACTCAAATACACTCGTCTCACATTACAAATCGCTCAGCTCTCTCTCATCTCACGATACATATTGTCGATCCAGCGGAAGCTTCGGAAGGCGATGTCCATACATTATGTCCCGTATAAGTCTTCGAATCCATGCGGCCGCATGCTTCGAATCGCCAAGGAACTCCGTGCCTCGACGCATCCAAGCGAGCCCCTCACCACGAGCTTCTATCTGTGCCTGCACATAAACACTGTGTGGGTGTCAGTACTACTGTACTGGTGGAGTGAGCTCCTCGTCCACCCATACAAAACCTACACGCTTTATTTACTTTGTGCAACATAAACCCCTTTACGATTGTCTTTCTAATCTTGCCTTAGGATCGATTTTAGGACCGACGCTCGGCCTATTTAGTGTCTTTAGACCATCTTCGTGCCTTGCACTAATAACGTACCCATACCTTGCCTCGTGCTTGCATTGTCAACGTACCGACTCATATTTGTCTTTCGTACCATCCTCTTGGACGTAACGACTAGGTCGTGTCGTTTACTTGCCCTACGGCCCTTTTCGACTTAACTCGAAACGTATAACCCAACTTGTGGAACCGATGTTGAGAACTCAAGTATGATAACGTATCTCGTGCCGAAGCACGTGTCTTTACGTATAACCGAATCATAGACTTTATAATACCTTAGGTGCAACCGAGCACACATTTCAACTATTCAACGCATACCGTGCTTACACTTCCTTTGTTATGACCGACATCGTGCATGCGGATTCGCCGCTTAGCACGCCATTTATCTATATGAAAGGCCACTGGCATGACAAGCCATCGCGGACATAGCTCGGGCAGGCGGCGGGTCCTTCGATGCAAGGTAGCTAGCCCCATGGAAAGCCCCCGGCTACCCACGCAATAAAAGCATGTACGCTATAACGTCTACCCCCTAGGAGGACTGGGCCCGGTGCCCCGGCGTATAACCAGTCTAGGCAGAAATCCTTGTCGACAAGGTGTCCAATGACCACGCACCTACGAGACATCTAAACTCACGTAAATGCATGGCCTACTTGTTGGTACGATCGGAACTATACTTAGCAACTCGTGCTCTGAATCACACTTGGTATAACGTGCCTCGGGACCGCGAGACTCCCAACCGAGGGATCGCCTCGAACTTCTTAACGTGGATAGGAACGCGAGACTACCAACCGAGGGACCGCCTCGAAACTCAACGTGGATAGGAACGCGAGACTCCCAACCGAGGGACGCGAGACTCCCAACCGAGGGACCGCCTCGAAACTCAACGTGGATAGGAACGCGAGACTCCCAACCGAGGGACCGCCTCGAACACTTAACGTGGATAGGAACGCGAGACTCCCAACCGAGGGACCGCCTCGACTACTTTGAACTCGGGGGAACGACTACTACGTAGCCTTCCAACTTAACTTGAACAAAACGTATTCCTTACGTGCCATGGACCGTGGCTAACTTAACTTCGTGCCAACCGTGGCTCGTGCCTATAACTGACTTCCGTCTTATACGACGTTATCATCCAAGTCATACGTTATATGACGGCCCTTGAGATCGTGGGACTATTTGACTTGACAACCGCAGAACGAGCAGGACGGTACTTAGAATGACTTAGGTCGATCGGCTTAACTTCGCCTAACTTACTCAAGCCTAACAACTTAACCCGAGGGACGAGCCAAGGCTATGCCAAGCCTTGCGCAGTGGAAACGTGCATGCTTTATCGAACATTTATACGGACGACGCCTATGACTTAGGCTAACTCATCGTTTATGTCGAATACCAACTTTCCTTCTCCCAAGCCACGGGACGAAGGACCGAGTGTCATTTTAAAGCACGCTGAGCCGACTTCTATTGAGACCGTTGGACCATTTTCCATGTTCTAAGACATTCCGACGGGTCGGGATTACTCCCTTAGCTATGTGCGTTCGTAGCTTTTATATTAGCCTACTTGTGCAAGTTGAAACCACACGAATTATTAAGTGAAGGCAGAGATGAGGCAAGTTCACCGAAACTCCCCCACCTGAGCGATGTCTTCGAGTCGACGTTGTAAGGCCAAGTCTGAACGTCGTCGGCGTTTCGATTCCTCCGATTGACTTTGCGGGACGGGGCACTACAACATACACCACTCAGAACAAGTCTCGTCCTCGAGACTTTCCTGAAGGCAAACCATCCTACTATTTCTATGGCCAAGACTTAATAGTACAGTCTTCGCCTACGCATTTCTTCGATTCCGAGCCACGCTCGCGCTTATCGCTAACTTAGTCGTAAGGCACACCAACCGATTAATCGACATTTGAACTCGTTTTAATTCAATGATCGCGTTATCGTCAACATTTATTCGAAACTTGCGATCTCAAAATCCTCGACACTTTTTCGTTCCTCAAGTCTCACTTGATTCAACGTATCACTTAGTTGGATCGTGCACATATTTCAGGCGTCCCCAAAATACATACATTTCAGCCAAGCCTCGTGATAGAGAATCCGCTATCACCACTCGAGTCGGATCGTGCACATATTCGGGCGTCCCTGATATACGTGCATGTCAGCCGAGACTCGCGAGTGGTGCCTCCGTAACTCCTAACGCTTCGCGCTCGAACGCCTAACTAACCACTAGGCTATGTCTTTTCGTCAGTACTGGAATCATAGTTCCCAAACAACGATATTAACACTGACCCCATCCTAAGGTCAAACCAAATCGTTGGTACGGGGTTTTTCTACCCAAGCTTGCATCACTCCGATTTCTAAACATTGAGCATCGATTCCCTACGCACATCCCAATATTCGTAGCATGGGGTCCGAGTCGTTCAGTAAAGCCATCCTACGATAACTCACGTTTCAACAAATTTTACGTCATATCAATATCGTTCGTTCATCAAGCCGTTTCGTATAGTCTATCTCTTTGATCACGTTCGACATAATCCGCCTATCAATCTTTTCAAGTCAAGCACGCTATGGCACAATCCATCTCTAAACCATAATTCATATTCCACGTTTCCGTAATCATCTATTCCAATTCACGTAATCGATCACAAAGTCGTCTGACTTAACAGTATGCCACGCTCCGATCTCACGCGAGTCCGATTATCTACGGTGGTTCATGAATCACCATGCAACGCTCCCGCGGAATAATCATTCTCATCGGGGCATAACTCTTGTTTCGTGTCCAGACTCGTTCATTCTCGATGCGCAGATTGGACCTACTCAATCCTCAAGTTATACTCAATCGTCCATCACAAGTCCTAACATCCTCGAGTACTCCTTCGCATCAAACCGACAAGTCAAGACAATCGAAGTTGCCGCATCCAAATTTTCCGAGTTCGATCATTCCCGCGACATGAATCACCATGTCAGCGCTCACGCGGAACGATCGCCCCAAATTCGACGCAACGCATGTGCGAGGCTAGAGTTGCGCTCGCACAAGACAAGATCATCGACGCTGTGGTTATCCGCGTAACCATCAAAACCCGATCGCGTTCATCCAACATTCATCTCAATCAAAATCCTAAGTATTGTATCCAACCGAATAATAGCACTTGCACGATCGTCATTCACCGAGTCCGAGTACCTCCGAGTTATTGCATATCATCTTTGATACGCCTCAATACCATCGACGATATACGTAACCTGACGATCTTCGTTTGCAACAAATTCTGAGTCGTACGAATGATGCTATCGTCCGACTGGATAATCTCCTCGAACCGTTCACCACATCAATTTCTTCAACCCAAATTTACGTATCGTTTATCCGTCTGTCTCAAGTCATCGACTAACGTATTTCCTCAATTTGTATCATCCCTTGCTAATTCAAACCATCGAGCAACATCGATTTCAATCCTCAGAGTCGTTTGCGTAACTTCAAAATCGAACATTTCATGCACGCTATCTACCTGCCGTGCTAACTTTTCGTATACGATCTGTATCGATTTCCTTCGATCCGATTTCACCTACTCGAACGTTTTTGCGTTTCATACTCGTGCAATCCTCAATCTCTCGCTCGAATACTTTCCAAGACAGACCATACACCACTCGGGATTCGAGTCATCCAAATCTAGACCAAATCACGTTTGCGTTATTCGCTAAGACATGTTTCAGATTCGTTCGACAAATCCCTAGCGTAATCGTTCACGTCGCATCGACGCACTAAGTCATTCGCATTATTCCTGAAAATCCAGAACAATCTTTCCTGCACGCCTAAGCGTTAGTCTGATAACGTTCCTATCGATATACACTCCAAGTGTATCCCCGTTCCTGACCAAGCGGTACTTAATATTGTTCGCGACTCGTTTGCACCAAAAGGTCGAGGTGCGCGATACGCGGACTAGATTGTGCCACATAACCATCCCGTATGGACTATACTCCGACTTTGCGTGCTCATTTTATAATGTCGACGTAGGACTCGTTAGGCACGCACACGACTCGCTAACTTTAGCACGCATTTCTATCAACTCAAGGTCGGCACCGTTCGGCCCAAAGGCCACCTCCTATCGATTAGTTCGATTGAACGCTTGTACGAGCTTTCGAAAATATTAGACTTATTGTATGGACATGCCGAGGAACGTTTGAGAGAGAGCGCACCAACGATATCACGTTGCGGAAGCACAATTCAGAGTTTGCAGAACAACGGAGTTAAAGAATTCAATCAGTAGTCCAAGGACGTAAAGCCGTGCTCTGATACCATTATGTCACGCCCCGCTCCCGTATGAGCGATCGTCCTCGCTAAGGCGTGATGCCGCACGAGCCTAGATTGCGCTCGTGCAAGGCGGGTTCCATAACGGCCGATTACAGCGGCTGCGACGGGGTCGTCGCAGAGAAGTCCCAAGCAGAGACATTGAAACGCAGCAGAAATTTAGAACAAACACAAGTTATTCAAAGAAGCTCTTTTATTGATATTGAAACAACGGTTACATTTGGGGGCACAAGGCCAAGATTACAATCACTCAAATACACTCGTCTCACATTACAAATCGCTCAGCTCTCTCTCATCTCACGATACATATTGTCGATCCAGCGGAAGCTTCGGAAGGCGATGTCCATACATTATGTCCCGTATAAGTCTTCGAATCCATGCGGCCGCACGCTTCGAATCGCCAAGGAACTCCGTGCCTCGACACATCCAAGCGAGCCCCGTACCACGAGCTTCTATCTGTGCCTGTACATAAACACTGTGTGGGTGTCAGTACCACTATACTGGTGGAGTGAGCTCCTCGCCCACCCATACAAAACCTACACGCTTTATTTACTTTGTGCAACATAAACCCCTTTACGATTGTCTTTCTAATCTTGCCTTAGGATCGATTTTAGGACCGACGCTCGGCCTATTTAGTGTCTTTAGACCATCTTCGTGCCTTGCACTAATAACGTACCCATACCTTGCCTCGTGCTTGTATTGTCAACGTACCGACTCATATTTGTCTTTCGTACCATCCTCTTGGACGTAACGACTAGGTCGTGTCGTTTACTTGCCCTACGGCCCTTCTCGACTTAACTCGAAACGTATAACCCAACTTGTGGAACCGATGTTGAGAACTCAAGTACGATAACGTATCTCGTGCCGAAGCACGTGTCTTTACGTATAACCGAATCGTAGACTTTATAATACCTTGGGTGCAACCGAGCACACATTTCAACTATTCAACGCATACCGTGCTTACACTTCCTTTGTTATGACCGACATCGTGTATGCGGATTCGCCGCTTAGCACGCCATTTATCTATATGAAAGGCCACTGGCATGACAAGCCATCGCGGACATAGCTCGGGCAGGCGGCGGGTCCTTCGATGCAAGGTAGCTAGCCCCATGGAAAGCCCCCGGCTACCCACGCAATAAAAGCATGCGCGCTATAACGTCTACCCCCTAGGAGGACTGGGCCCGGTGCCCCGGCGTATAACCAGTCTAGGCAGAAATCCTTGTCGACAAGGTGTCCAATGACCACGCACCTACGAGACATCTAAACTCACGTAAATGTATGGCCTACTTGTTGGTACGATCGGAACTATACTTAGCAACTCGTGCTCTGAATCACACTTGGTATAACGTGCCTCGGGACCGCGAGACTCCCAACCGAGGGATCGCCTCGAACTTCTTAACGTGGATAGGAACGCGAGACTCCCAACCGAGGGACCGCCTCGAAACTCAACGTGGATAGGAACGCGAGACTCCCAACCGAGGGACGCGAGACTCCCAACCGAGGGACCGCCTCGAAACTCAACGTGGATAGGAACGCGAGACTCCCAACCGAGGGACCGCCTCGAACACTTAACGTGGATAGGAACGCGAGACTCCCAACCGAGGGACCGCCTCGACTACTTTGAACTCGGGGGAACGACTACTACGTAGCCTTCCAACTTAACTTGAACAAAACGTATTCCTTACGTGCCATGGACCGTGGCTAACTTAACTTCGTGCCAACCGTGGCTCGTGCCTATAACTGACTTCCGTCTTATACGACGTTATCATCCAAGTCATACGTTATATGACGGCCCTTGAGATCGTGGGACTATTTGACTTGACAACCGCAGAACGAGCGGGACGGTACTTAGAATGACTTAGGTCGATCGGCTTAACTTCGCCTAACTTACTCAAGCCTAACAACTTAACCCGAGGGACGAGCCAAGGCTATGCCAATCCTTGCGCAGTGGAAACGTGCATGCTTTATCGAACATTTATACGGACGACGCCTATGACTTAGGCTAACTCATCGTTTATGTCGAATACCAACTTTCCTTCTCCCAAGCCACGGGACGAAGGACCGAGTGTCATTTTAAAGCACGCTGAGCCGACTTCTATTGAGACCGTTGGACCATTTTCCATGTTCTAAGACATTCCGACGGGTCGGGATTACTCCCTTAGCTATGTGCGTTCGTAGCTTTTATATTAGCCTACTTGTGCAAGTTGAAACCACACGAATTATTAAGTGAAGGCAGAGATGAGGCAAGTTCACCGAAACTCCCCCACCTGAGCGATGTCTTCGAGTCGCCGTTGTAAGGCCAAGTCCGAACGTCGTCGGCGTTTCGATTCCTCCGATTGACTTTGCGGGACGGGGCACTACACCCAACACCAACTCCCCCAGCGCCGACTCTGGCCTTGGCACAACTGTGCGCCACCCTGGGCGCCGTCGTGCGCGGCCACGGACACGCGGATGCAGCAACGCACACGCGCATGTGAAGAACAGGGAAACGATAGCACGACAGCAACAGCGCCGACCCATTGTTTGTGACGGAATTTCTCGTCGCACAGCGGATCGTTTGTCGATCCAATCGATCAGGTGTGTTCCCAAACTATACAACTCCGATACCCTTTAAATAATTTGATTTGTTTTGCGTCATGTGCATCGTAAAGCGAGCCCAAAGATTGGCAAAAAACTGATCTAAAGCAGAACAGTTTTCTGGTTGAAACCCGATATTGGAAGGCGAATTCCTGCCAATCCACTGACTTATTTGAAATTCTAATTGAATAAATTTTTAGACAACATATACATGACTACAACCCATTTGATAGACTCTTATTTCGTAAGGTATGTAGAAAGTTATTCGATTCTAAAGTTCAACAAAAACTCGTTTTTCAAAACTATAGAAAATAGAAAAGTTGTTCGATACGACGTGCGTCCCGCCAATCCGGGCGACGTAGTCGTGAACCGAAAGCATCGAAAGGTGCGTAATGTTTTCGCGGACGTGTGGGCTTTGACGGAATTCAAATTGGTCGCGTGTGCGCGACGAATTTGATGCGTATCCGTCAAAATTCATCGTATCAGCCTCTGTGCAAATTTTCTAATTACTTTATGCACGTTCGTCAGATCGAGACAAAACTTACGCCAACAGGACCATATTATTTTTCTGGTTCTATATGCCAAGTTTGGTCCGATTCTGAGATAGTTGATCGGATCACCGTTTTGCAGGCCCCACGATCCGATTCAACGAGCGATTTTATGTACGGCCCACCGGAATCCAAAACTGGACATACCGTTGGATTCGTATCATCAAAACGAATCTGTAAACATATAGTTTGATGATTTTAGAGACCATTGACTCTGGCACGCTTTTTGATGCAAAGTGGGTCCAACGGCGGACACCGTTTTGGCCTAAAATTATCGTTTTGCCCCTGTGTCCAGAATTGGACTTAAGGATAGGTAATTCCAGCTAATTTGACTATTTTGAGAATGTTGGCAATATTTGTTTCTGCTTTCGGAGACAGTTACGAGATTTGGACTTTATGGCCTACCAGTTGACTATATTTTGTTGGATCTGCGTGCAACCTCCAGGCAAGTATACCTTGCCTCCCTCTACTATTTATTTACATACATATTTCTATTATTATATAGTTTTACTGGTTGATTATTGACATATGATTTGTACATCGTGCATGCTAGTATATATATAGTCCTTGTTTATAGTTAATTTTATAGTTCATATTGGATTGGTTCTCTCGTGTATCTTGATTGGGTCATGTCGTGTCATCACCTATACTTGGACTGAGTCGCATCGTGTCATAGGATGAATAAGTCATAATGGAACTGCTGTACCTTAAATTCTTGAAGCTAACCTGCGAGTCCACACTAGGGGCGAGGGTTAGTAATTATCTGTTCCGTACCTGCGAGTCCACACTAGGGGCGAGGGTGATTCTTGATACTAGCCTGCGAGTCCACACTAGGGGCGAGGGTTAGTAGTTGTTTCAAACCTGCGAGTCCATACTAGGGGCGAGGGTTTGAGTATCCATTGATCTCGTGACATGTTTTTGCTTGTTCTCATCCAGCAATTCATTTATGCGTAGTAGTTCTTGTACCCGTGTTCATGATCATTCTGTCAGTAGTCACTTGTCTATAGCCACTTATTAGTAGTCATCATGTCAGTAGTCAGTTGTCATGATTTTGTCTCTTTTCCTGTTTATACCCTGTTTATATTATTGCATAATTAAACTGCTAGATAGGCATGTTTTTATGTATCTTGCTATGACCCCTGAGGACCTGATGATCTCTTCAGGTTTAGTGATTGCATGGAGTTAGCTAGTAGTTCTGGATGGCGAATGTGATGACACGCTTGCGAGATTCAGGTATTTATTAGTGATATTACATTGTTATCCTCTCGTGCTTTATATTCCATACAATGATATATTCTGCTTATTTTATAGACTTATATCATTCTTGGAGTCTAATCGGACAATATGCTAATGGGCTGCAGACCATGACCCATAATTGTTCATTCATGTTTCATATTCTTATTGTGGATTGAGATATAGATTGCATTGCTATGATTTGGCAGTATACCATAGCCTTGACAGCGTTTACGTATTCGAGTCGGGCTGGAGTCCGCTCGATACGTAGCTGGCTTGCTCACGAGCTCGCGTCCGAAAAGTGGGTGCGGGTCGTGACACCCCGGCAGCTAGGACTTTTACCATTGGAGCTCCTAAGAGGGCGACCACAGTTTCGTTGGTTCAACACTCGACACTGACGTACCCTCAACAACAGAGGCAGAAGTAGTCTTCCGCAATGGGTTGTACTCATTGTGGGAAGCCTGGGCACGTGGTTTCAGAGTGTCGTAGGACACACGGGTTGTGCTTGGCTTATGGGACACCAGATCATAAAATTGGGTCTTGTCCGCATAGAGCCAGTTCATCTTCATCAATCCTAACCAGTCCATCAGTTTGGGCACCAGCAACAGTGCAGCAGCAGCAGTACCAGCCTCCTTGGCCATTACCGCCTCAGGATCAACAATATGCTCGGGCCTAAGCTCAGATTCAGAATAGGCAGAGAGGTCACCAGCAGAGGGGACCAGCACAAAGAGGATGTAGTGCCCCGTCCGCTCAGTCAATCGGAGGAATAGGAACGCTGACGGCGTTCGGACTTAGCCTTACAACGGCCGCATGAAGACATCGCTCGGCCGAGGCGACCGCTCGCTCAGGTGGGGTAGTTTCGGTGAACTTACCTCATCTTAGCCTTCACATAATAAATCGCATATTTTCAACTTGCACAAGTAGGCTTGATAATAAAAGTGACGAATCCACGTAGCTAAAGGGAATAATCCCAACGGTCGAATTGAGTTAGAATATGGAAAGGTCCAATGGTCGGCTTAGAGTTGGTGCACGGCGTGCTTTGAAAATGACACTTGATCCTTCGTCCCGTGGCTTGGGAGAAGGAAAGTTGGTTGAGTAGGCAAAGTTATGAACGTAGCCTAAGTCATAGGCATCGCCCGCGTAAATGCTCAATAAAGCATGCATGCTTCCATGATACAAGACTTGGCATAGCCTTTGCTCGTCCCTTGAGTTAAGTTGTAGGCTTGGTAAAGTTAGGCAAAAGTGATGGTGGTCGACCCAAGTCATTCCAAGCACGGTCCTAAGAGTTCTACGGCTGGGTATGACAACTTAGTCTTACGGTTTCAAGCCCGTCATATAGAGTAAGTCTTGGGTGGTGGCGTCGCGTAGAGTTCAAGTTAGTTTAAGGCACGATGTCACGGACTTAGTATTTTCAGGCATGGGCCACGGTTGATTCATTGAGTTTTGGAAAGTTTTGCGAATAATTGTTCTTGAGTTGAGTAAAATGATAGGGCAAGAAAGAAGAATGCTCGCGACTATGGGTCGTCGAGGCAAGATCTCAGATGTGAGAAGTATTGAACTTGGCCCTGAAAGAGATGATAACACTAGAGATGGAATAACTGTGTGAGACGTCAGTTGAGTCGAGTCTTGCATGGTCATGGACAACTTGTCGACAAGGTAGAGTTTTCTCGAACGGTAGCCCAACGGAAGGGGACCGGTTCTTGAGAAGCAGCATTAGCACGTGCTGGATGACCGCACAAGTTAGCGCAGAGGCTTGCCACCGGAGCTAGCTACTCGCGCTGGCAAGGGCGGTCGCCTAACAAGCTAAAGGAGTCCACGATGGCTCTGGGAGTCAGTGACCAAATCATATAGATGAGTCGGCATGGCGGCAATCCGCGTGTGTGCCTTTGGATTGAGTTGAGTTGTTGAATGTGTATACAGTTAGAATACAAATGTTTGGGCCTAAGATTTGGCTGCAACGAAGACACCGTGCTTCAGCACGAGATATGGCGTCGAGTCTAATGTTATCGGCATATAAGTTGCATAGTTTGGATGTGAGTTGTCCTGAGTCTAAGTCAGAAAAGGTCGCAAGGCAAAGTTGGTTGAGTAACACTTAACCCACAAGTCTTGATTGGGTTAGTTGACGATTTAGTAGCAAAGGGCCGCGAGGCGGCGATATGGTTGAGTCGCACATAGTTGTGAGGCACGACACAAAGGATTTGTAGCACGATCATAAGAAAATTGGGTACTACCGCGTAGTTGTGTCTCTGATTTTGGGTCGCAAGGCAAATACGACTTGATAAGTTAACGTTGTTGATACAAGCACGGGATGGTCTAGAGACACAAAATAGGCCAAGGCGTCTGTCCTAAAATTGATCCTAAGGCAAGAGTAGAAAGACAATACAAAAGGGGACTATGTTGCACAAAGCAAAGTAAACGTGTTGGTTTTGTATGGGTTGGCGAGGAGCTCATTCCACCAATACAGTTGAGTACTGACACCCACATAGTTTCTATGTACAGGTACAGGTAGAAGCTCGTGGCGCGGAGCTCGCTTGGATGCGTCGAGGCATGGAGTTCCTTTACGATTCGAAGCGTGCGGCCGCATGGAGTCAGACTTATACGGGACATAATATATGGACATCGCCTTCCGAAGCTTCCGCTGGATTGACAAATCTATTTGAGAGATGAGAGAGAGTTGAGTGACTTGTAATGAGAGAAGAGTGAGCTTGAGTGATTGTAATCTTGGCCTTGCACCCCAAATGTAATCGTTGTTTTAATATCAATAAAGAGCTTCTTTTGAATAACTTGTGTTTGTTCTAAATTCTGCTGCTATTATTCAATGTCTCTGCATGGGACTTCTGTGCGACGATCCCGTCGCAGCCGCTGAAATCGGCCGTTATGGAACCCGCCTTGCACGAGCAATCTAGGTTCGTGCGGCATCACGCCTTAGCGAGAACGATCGCTCCTACGGGAGCGGGGCGTGACATAATGGTATCAGAGCACGGCTTTACGTCCTTGGACTATCGATTGAATTCTTTAACTCCGTTGTTTCCGCAAACTCTGAATCGTTGCTTCCGCAAAGTTGATATCGTTGGTGCACTCTCTCTCAAATGTCCCACGGAATGTTCATACAATAAGTCTATCTATTTTGCAAAACGTAGGAGAACAGTTTTTGACAAGAAACAAAAGATGGTTTGCGTAAGCACGATTGGCTAAGCCGGGCTGGGCATATACACCAAAGATGTGTCGACCTTAGAAAAGTTGAGTGCGGGATTCGAATTGTGTCGAACAAGAATGAGTTAGACTTGATTAAGTAAATGGGATGACTATCGATAGGGGTGCTATCGAGCGATGACAACGTCGGTGCGATATAGGTGAGCGTGCTTGGAAATTGAGGAATGGTTCGAACAAAAAATTTAAAGAAGTGGATTTTGATTCGAATGATAGTTGAGGATTTGATAAATGACTTCATCCCTGAGTGGTGTATGCGATAGCCTCAGGGATGTCGATCGATCGATTGAGGAAAATTGATGTTATGAATGATTCGAAGGATAATAATCGAACTAGAATTTGAATGTCGAGGAGATTGTCCAGTCGGACGATAGCATCGTTCGCACGACTCGAAATTTGGTTGCAAAGGAAGATCGTCAGGTTACGCATATCGTCGATGGTATTGAGGCATATCAAAGATCGATATACGATAACTCGGGGGTACTCTGACTCGGCGAATGACGATCGTGCAAGTGTTATTGTTCAGTTGGATGCAATAATTAGGATTTTGATTGAGATGGATGTTGGATAAAAATGATCGTGTCTTGATGGTTACGTTGATAACCACAACGTCGACGATCTTGTCTTGTGCGAGCGCAACTCCAGCCTCGTACATACGTTGCGTCGGATTTGGGGCAATTGTTCCGCATGAGCGCTGACATGGTGATTCATGTCGCAGGAATGATCGAACTCTGAAAAATCAGGATACGGCAACTTTGATTGTCTCGACTTGTCGGTTTGATGTGAAGGAAAGTTTGAGGATATTTGGATTACGATTGGTGAATGAAATAAAACTTGAGGATTGAGTAGGTCCAATCCGCGTATTGAGAATGAACTAGTCTAGACTCGAACAAGAGTTACGTCCCGATGAGGATAATTATCCCGCGGGAGCGTGCATGGTGATTCATGCCCACCGTAGAAAATTTGACTCGCGTGAGATCAGGGCGCAAAGTATTATTATGTCGGACGACCTTGTGATCGATGACGTGAATTGGGATGAACGACTTAGGGAGTTTGAAATGTGACTTATGGTTTAGCAATGAATTGTGCCGTAGCGTGCTTGAGTTGAGAAGAATTGATTGGCAAACTATATCGAACGTGTTGAAGAGATAGACTATACAAGATGACTTATTGAATGAGCGATTTTGATACGTCGTAAAATTAGTTGAACGTGAGTTGTCGTAAGATGGCTTTGCTGAATGACTCGGACCCCGTGCGACGAATGTTGGGATGTGTGTAGGAAATCTATGCTCGAAGTTTAGAAATCGGAGTGATGCGAGCTTGGGTAGAAAATCCCGTACTATCAACTTGGTTTGACCTTAGGATGGGGTCAGCGTTGATATCGTTGTTTGGGAACTATGATTCCAATACTGACGGAAAGATATAGCCTAGCGGCTAGACAGGCGTCCGAGTGCGAAGTGGTAGGATTTATGGAGGCACCACTCGCGGGTATCGGTTGACATATATGTATATCAGGGACGCTTGAATATGTGCATGATCCGACTCGAGTGGTGATGGCAGGATTCGCTATCACGAGGCTTGGTTGAAATACATGTATTTTGGGGACGCCTAAAATATGTGCACGATCCAACTAAGTGATACGTTGAATCAAGTGAGACTTAAGGAACAAGAAAGTGTTGAGGATTTTGAGATTATAAGTTTTGAAGAAAGGATTGAGGGTAGCACGAGCGCGGCTCGAATTTGAGAAATGCATAGAGGAAATGTACGCGAGAGTCGTTGAACATTCGAGTGATAAGTCGATAGTAAGTGTACTCAGTTAGTTTCGAGGACGAAACTTTTTCGGACTGGTGTATGATGTAGTGCCCCGTCGCGCTCAGTCAATCGAAGGAATAGGAACGCCGACGGCGTTCGGACTTAGCCTTACAACGGCTGCATGAAGACATCGCTCGGTCGAGGCGACCGCTCGCTCAGGTGGGGTAGTTTCGGTGAACTTGCCTCATCTTAGCCTTCACATAATAAATCGCATGTTTTCAACTTGCACAAGTAGGCTTGATAATAAAAGTGACGAATCCACGTAGCTAAAGGGAATAATCCCGACGATCGAATTGAGTTAGAATATGGAAAGGTCCAATGGTCGGCTTAGAGTTTGTGCACGGCGTACTTTGAAAATGACACTTGATCCTTCGTCCCGTGGCTTGGGAGAAGGAAAGTTGGTTGAGTAAGCAAAGTTATGAACGTAGCCTAAGTCATAGGCGTCGTCCGCATAAATGCTCGATAAAGCATACACGCTTCCATGATGCAAGGCTTGGCATAGCCTTTCCTCGTTCCTTGAGTTAGGTTGTAGGCTTGGTGAAGTTAGGCAAAAGTGATGGTGGTCGACCCAAGTCATTCCAAGCACGGTCCTACGAGTTCTACGGCTGGGTATGACAACTTAGTCTTATGGTTTCAAGCCCGTCATATAGAGTAAGTCTTGGACGGTGGCGTCGCGTAGAGTACAAGTTGGTTTAAGGCACGATGTCACGGACTTAGTGTTTTCGGGCACGAGCCATGGTTGATTCATTGAGTTTTGGAAAGTGTTGCGAATAGTTGTTCATGAGTTGAGTAAAATGATAGGGCAAGAAAGAAGAATGCTCGTGACTACGGGTCGTCGAGGCAAGAGCTCAGATGTGAGAAGTATTGAACTTGGCCCTGAAAGAGATGATAACACTAGAGGTGGAATGACTGTGTGAGACGTCAGTTGAGTCGAGTCTTGTATGGTCATGGACAACTTGTCGACAAGGTAGGGTTTCCTCGAACGGTAGCCCAACGGAAGGGGACCGATTCTTGAGAAGCTGCATTAGCACGTGCTGGATGATCGCACAAGTTAGCACAGAGGCTTGCCAGCAGAGCTAGCTACTCGCGCTGGCAAGGGTGGCCGCCTAACAAGCTAAAGGAGTCCATGATGGCTCTGGGAGTTAGTGACCAAATCATATAGATGAGTCGGCATGGCGGCAATCCGCGTGTGTGCCTTTGGATTGAGTTGAGTTGTTGAATGTGTGTACAGTTAGAATACAAATGTTTGGGCCTAAGATTTGGCTGCAACAAAGACACCGTGCTTCGGCACGAGATGTGGCGTCGAGTCTAATATTGTCAGCATATAAGTTGCATAGTTTGGATGTGAGTTGTCCTGAGTCTAAGTCAGGAAAGGCCGCAAGGCAAAGTTGGTCGAGTGACACTTAACCCACAAGTCTTGATTGGGTCAGTTAACGATTTAGTAGCAAAGGGCCGCGAGGCGGCGATATGGTTGAGTCGCACATAGTTGCGAGGCATGGCACAAAGGATTTGTAGCATTGTCATAAGAAAATTGGGTACTATCGCGTAGTTGCGTCTCTGATTTTGGGCCGTAAGGCAAACACGACTTGATAGGTTAACGTTGTTGATACAAGCACGGGATGGTCTAGAGACACAAAATAGGCCAAGGCGTCTGTCCTAAAATAGATCCTAAGGCAAGAGTAGAAAGACAATACAAAAGGGGACTATGTTGCACAAAGTAAAGTAAACGTGTTGGTTTTGTATGGGTGGGCGAGGAGCTCATTCCACCAGTACAGTTGCGTACTGACACCCATATAATTTCTATGTGCAGGTACAGGTAGAAGCTCGTGGCGCGGAGCTCGCTTGGATGCGTCGAAGCATAGAGTTCCTTGGCGATTTGAAGCGTACGGCCGTATGGAGTCAGACTTATACGGGACATAATGTATGGACATCGCCTTCCGAAGCTTCTGCTGGATCGACAAATCTATTTGAGAGATGAGAGAGAGCTGAGTGACTTGTAATGAGAGAAGAGTGAGCTTGAGTGATTGTAATCTTGGCCTTGCGTCCCAAATGTAATCGTTGTTTCAATATCAATAAAGAGCTTCTTTTGAATAACTTGTGTTTGTTCTAAATTCTGCTACTATTATTCAATGTCTCTGTATGGGACTTCTGTGCGACGACCCCGTCGCAGCCGCTAAAATCGGCCGTTATGGAACCCGCCTTTCACGAGCGCAATCTAGGTTCGTGCGGCATCACGCCTTAGCGAGAACGATCGCTCCTATGGGAGTGGGGCGTGACAGAGGACAGGGTCAAGCTATGTCTCTGACCGTGGCAGAAGAATTGGCATCAGGTGAGGTGGTGGCAGGTACCATTCTCGTCAACTCTTTTCTAGCATCAGTATTATTTGATTCAGGTGCATCGCATTCATTTATGTTTGCACGATTTGATACACGGATAGGACTGGAGCCCGAGTCATTATCAGTAAGGCTCAATATACTTACTGGTAATGATCTTGTGGGAGTAGATATAGTCTTTTTCTCGTGTCGAATCATAGTTAGGGGTAGAGATTTTTCGCTAGATTGATAGAATTTCCGATGGCCTACTATGATGTGGTCTTAGGAATGGATTGGTTGAAGGATCAATACGCAAGAATAGACTGCCATATTGGTAGGATTATTTTTGGTATTCCCGACAAAGAAGAGTTTTTATTTTCTAAAGACGAAGTAGAACCTTCTCCACCAGTCTTGCGGATGGCGGTAGCAGCAGTAGTTCAGTTTTCCAGAGTAGTAGAAGAATTTTATGATATATTTTCTGAAGAGCTCCCAGGTATGCCGCCAGAGAGAGAAATAGAGTTCACTATTGATTTAATTCTAGGGACGGCACCAGTATCAGAGAGAGTCTATACAATGGCACCATCAGAGTTGGAGATCCTGTACAAGATGATTGAAGAACTCAGAACCAAGGGATTCATTCGTGCTAGTGGATCACCTTGGGGAGCCCCGATGCTTCTTGTGAAGAAGAAGGATGGTAAGTGAAGATTATGTGTTGATTATCGTACCTTGAATTCTGTAACAATCAAGAACATATATCCTCTACCAAGGATAGATGATTTATTCGATCAACTCAGTGGGGCAGCAGTATTCTCGAAGATTGACTTACGGTCGAGGTACCATCAAATCAGAGTCAGAGAGAAATATATCTCGAAGACAGCATTCAGAGCAAGATATGGACATTGGGAGTTTCTCGTTATGCCATTCGGAGCGACTAATGCGCCAGCAGTATTCATGGATCTCATGAATCGCATATTAATGCCCTATTTGGATCAGTTCGTGATAGTGTTCATAGACGACATCTTAGTCTATAGTAAAAATGAAGCAGAGCATAAGCATCATCTCTGAATAGTCCTTCAGATTCTTAGAGAGCACCAGTTGTATGCGAAGTTCAGTAAGTACGAATTTTGGCTTGATCGCATTTCGTACTTAGGACACATCATCACCAAAGGTGGAGTAGAAGTGGACCCTCAGAAGATCAGCTATAGAGACATGGCCAGTACCTAGCACCGTCACAGAAGTTCACAGTTTCCTAGGATTGGCCGGCTATTATCGACGATTTGTGTCAGACTTTGCTCAAATTTTAGCAGCATTGACGTAGTTGACCCACAAGGATGTGCAGTTTGCTTGGACAGCAGAGTGTCAGAGTTCATTCGAGAAGTTGAAGCAAGGATTGATGATAGCACCCATTCTTACACTTCCATATGGAACTGGAGGATTTTCAGTTTATTATGATGCTTCAGGCAGAGGAATGGGATGCGTCTTGATGCAGTATGGCAAGGTAGTAGCTTATGCATCACGTCAACTTCGTGATCATGAGAGAAATTATCCAACCCATGACTTGGAGTTAGCAGCGGTAGTTTTTGCCCTTAAGCTTTGGAGGCATTACTTGTATGGAGATCGAGTAAAGATTTTTACCGACCACAAGAGTCTTAAGTATGTGTTTACCCAGAAGGATCTTAACATGCGTCAGAGAAGATGGCTAGAGTTATTGGTGGATTATGACATCAACCTGCAGTATCATCCTGGAAAGGCCAACGTAGTTGCAGATGCGTTGAGTAGAAAAGCAGGAGCTTATTTTCTAACAGCACAACCAGAGTTATTAGCCGATCTTTAGAATATGGGTATAGAGATAGTTCTCCCTACTAATGTGGCATTGATGGCCAGTATGCAAGTTCAGTCCAGCATAGTAGAGAGAATCAAGGTAGCTCAATCAACGGATTCTAAGCTTCAGCGGCTTAGGGCAGAATGTGAAGCAGGACGAAGAGCAGAGTTATGTATTCACGAAGATGGCATACTCTGATATGGAAGGCATCCTTGTGTACCCAGTGGTGACATCAGGCAGAAGATCATGGCAGAGGCTTACAGTTCACAGTATTCAATTCATTCTGGTAGTACGAAGATGTATCGTGATATCCGTCAACATTTCCGGTAGAATGTCATGAAGGAGGAGATAGCTCGATTTGTCTCTCGTTTTTTAGTGTGCCAACAAGTTAAAGCTGAATATCAGAGATCAGCTGGACTTCTTCAACCTTTATCGATCCCAGAATGGAAATGGAAGCACATTACCACAGATTTTGTAACTGGATTACCTAAATCTCCAGCTGGAAGAGATGTTATCTGGGTTATAGTTGACCGACTCACAAAGGTAGCTCACTTTCTCCCTTTCAGGATTGGTCAGTCGACGGATCAGCTTGCAGAGATGTACCTCAGGCAGATAGTCAGATTGCATGGAGTACCAGTTAGTATCGTGTCAGACAGAGATTCAAGATTCATATCGCACTTTTGGCGGAGTCTTCAAGAGAGTTTGGGAACTCGTCTCAAGTTTAGTTCAGCTTATCATCCGCAGACAGATGGTCAGTCAGAGCGCATGATTCAAACTCTTGAAGATATGTTGCGATCATGTACACTTGACTTTGGTGGTTCGATGGAAAATCACCTACATCTAGTGGAGTTCTCGTACAATAATAGTTTTTAGGCTAGTATCCAGGTGGCACCATTTGAGGCACTGTTTGGCAAAAAGTGTATATCACCTTTAGCTTGGGATGATGTAGACGAGAGGCAGATGCTTGGTCCAGAAATGGTTACACAGACTATCGAGGTGGTCAGACAAGTTAGAGATCATCTTCGAGTTACACAAGATCGTCAGAGTCATTGGACCGATTCTCATCGGCGTCCTCTTGAGTTTTCTATCGGCGACCATGTATTCCTTAGGATCTCGCCTACCCGTGGTGTCATTCGATTCGGCGTATGGAGAAAGCTTAGTCCTAGGTATATAGGGCCATTTGATATTCTCGAACGAGTAGGTGATGTGTCCTATCGTCTCGCCCTTCCGCCGTTGTTACGTGAGGTACATGACATATTCCATGTATTCCAATTGCGATGGTACATTCTGGATCTGAGCCATATCCTTGATCATTCAGAGTTGATTTTTGGTACCAACATTTCGTATGAGGAATGACCCATATTCATATTGGACCGAAGGGAGAAGATACTCAAGAACAAGACTATTAGTTTAGTCTGTGTTGCTTGGGGTCATCACTCGTTGGGTGAGTCAACTTTGGAATATGAGGATGATATCCGATCGCGATATCCATACCTGTTTGACTCAAAAGATATAATGTCTTTCTTATACCTTATGCTTTTAATTCCTTGCTTGCATGAATAATCGCTTGATTGACTGCTAGTCGTAGATTGTCAGTATTAGTGTAACTTGTCCCGACACCTCTAGCCTCTTAATTAAATTCCGAGGACGGAATTCGTCTAAGGTGGGTAGAGTTGTCACTCCTGTTTTTCGTTATACGTATTTTTATTATACGTGTACGGATTTGTGACATTTATCATGTGGATCGTAGTTAGACTTGTCTTGCTTGGCCTAGTCTTGGTTTAATATTGTCTTAGTTTATTTGGTTTGGTTCGACATGACTTGGCTTGGCTTATTTGAGATAGAGAGGTTTGGTATTTAAGTCAACTTCTCTCTCTCTCTACTCCATAACTTTCATTTATTTCTTCTCATCTTCTTCATTTACTCCTCTCCACCTACATCCAAGTCCAAGGCAAGTACAACCTGCTTCATGATGGATCTTAAATTTTATTGTGCCTTTGTCTTCTTTGCTTGATTCTAAGCCTCTTTAAAGCTTGGAGATTTTGGTTTTGAGGGTTACATTTTTGCAGATTTAAGTTTATAATTTTTTTATTTTTTTTGGTTTTGATCTCTTCTTGCTTTTGATCTCTAAAACTTGTTATTTTTGAAAACTAACGGTTCCATGTTATAGAGAATTCAATTTCAATTAGTTTAGACCTTTATTTTGCCCAATTTTGAGTCATTTAGCCAAAGTTATGGACGTTGGAAGTTTTAAAACACCATTGCCAAAAGCTTACTGGTAGGGATGATACCTCGCACACCTCGTGCGCACCTTATGGTCCGCGCACCTTGCACCTTATGTACCTTTTGGTCTGCGCACCTTGCACCTTGTGCACCTTTTGGTCCGCGCACCTTGCACCTCGCGCACCTTTTGGTCTGTGCACCTCGCATACCTTTTGGTCCGCATACCTTGTACCTCGCGTACCTTTTGGTTCGCGCACCTTGTACCTCGTGCACCCTTTGATTCGTGCACCTTGTACCTCGCGTCCGTGCACCTTGCACCTCGCACACCTTTTGTTCTGCGCACCTTGCACCTCGCGCACCTTTTGATCCGCATACTTTGCAAACTCAAAAATAAAAGTTGTAGATCTTTGTCTTGGCTTCAAGAATCTTCATGTCTCACTTTAATCAGAGTTCATATGTGACTTATAGTTTCAATCACACATAGGTGTTCTCGATCTTCTTTGCATATTTTCTATACTTGGCCTAAATTGCGACGACCCGACTTGACACTTGATAGTCTTGATATAGTAACTTGAATTTGACTTGAACATGATAATATGAACCCGTCTTGATAACTATTGATAAGTGGCCCGTCAAGGCACACTCCAGACAAGTACTCTTGACATGACCAGTAACCTGACATGACATGTATAATCTTGAAAGGCTTTTGCGACAGCTACCCTGACTTACTAAGTAACTCTTATCTTGACACCGTGGTTGACTTTCTTGATTGTGCCTGTACAAGCTACATGTCTCGTCTTGTATCATGTCTAGGACTTGAATTCCTGGTTACCACGGTCAGGAATTCACAATGAATCTGATTAGGTTAATGACTAGATTGATCAAGTAGTTCATATATAGAGATTTTTCCCAGTTACAGGCAATCCCGTTATCCCGACCACACCTGAGGGACTTGTAGCCTGCCGACGAGTAGGGCACATTTCTAGCCCACTGTCATGTGGGACACTTCTTGATAACATAAGTACTGAAAGTACACCAGTAATCTTGATAACTCTTGTAAATTACCTCGCCTGGATAGCCTGGATAGCTGCAGGGCTTGTGACTGCGGGAATATTTCATTGCATCTTGCTAGTAGCTAGGCCTGTGATAACCCTAGTTAGCTAATGATAGTAAGCCATAGGACTTGATTGGCCGTGCATGAATGCTTGCTCGTGATTAGCATGGAAATTATATTTCGTCTCTTAATGCAAGCTATTATTTTATTCTAACCATGTCTTCTCGTCATTTAAACATGTTCATTTATTTATTCTTCTATTCTATTATCTGTTGGTTTTAGTTCTATAGTGAAGCCTCCTTTGCGGCACTTGCTCTTTCTGGGGTCTGACCCAGCTGGTTTTGTATGGCCAGATTTCAGAGTGATACCAGAGGATCTTCCTGCTTATCAGCCAGATGGTGAACACCAGACGTAATCCTGGCAACGAGTAGGTTTTTTATTTTGCTCTCCCACTCTATTATAAATTATTCTTTTGAGGCGTTTAGCCGTCGAGCAAGTGTTAGCTCGTATTGAAACTTAATTCATGTTTGCCTAAGGGATGTAACATGATTGACAAATCCTAGGATTGATCATGTATGACTTAACTCTTGCTAGTCTCGTATTTTGTATAACTAGCTTCATGATCATCTGAATATGTAATGTTTGGAATGCCTTACTTTGTATGTCTGATGATCTAACATCTTGTACATTTATTTGCTTGCTTGAGGTTGAGACACTAGGCTTGTCTTGACCATAGAGGCCGATGGATTGTAGTTTAACCCTTATGCATCTAGACAGTCGTGACCGTATTGCGAGGTGGGTTGTACTTCAATGTACGTAGCTGGCTGTGTCTGTCCCCCGCTCTCCAGTATTCTAGTTCTGGGGCGTGACACGTGATGCCGTACGAGTCTGGAGTTACACTCGTACAAGACAAGATGACAAGTTCTCTAATGGTTATCTTTGATATTATTATTTAGCAGTGGAAGAAATAGAGTATACGAAACAATTCTCTTTATTCGATAAATAAACTGAGGTTACAAAGGCTTTCAATAGCCTAACTGAATTTGCCAAATTGACTACAACACTCGGTTCTCTTTTATCCACAAAGGATTTCACCATTCCATACATCATGTCTTCTATATCTCGGCCGCATCAATCCTGTTGCAAGTCCGAATGTCAATATGATCGCACGCCTCAAAGCGTTACGACATTCCTTACCTCAGCGCGTTCAAGCGAAGCTCCGCTGCGAGCAGATCATACCCTGAACTTACAAGCAATCTGGTGGGAGATCAGTATTAATCCTCTCGCGTACTGATTAGAGACCCACTTAACTAAACTGACATTAAGTAATGTATTAATTAATGCATCATATAATTTAGTGATCTTTTTATGTTTTCCTTAGGATCGATTTTATGGTATATTCGAAAGCAGTAAAACATGTTATCATGACAAGCATGTTATTCGATTCGCATAAGCAAGCATGCAACCAATAGCAATCTCGTATTGTTTCGTGACTTTTTACCAACATCGATGAACTCACACTTGCACCTATAATGCCCTGTCCCGTTCAGTCAATCGGAGGAATCGAAATGCCAACGACGTTCGGACTAGCCATGCAATGGCTTGCTCGAAGTCCCGCTCGGTCGAGGCGACTCCTCGCTCAGGTGGGTAGCTTCGGTGAACTAGCCTCAGCTTGGCCTTCGCACTAATAAAATAAAAGTTTTCAAATGCACAAGTAGGCCTGATAATAAAAGAGACGAATCCATATAGCTAAGCGAGTAATCCCAAGTTGGGTCATACTGAGTTAGAACATAGAAAAAGGTCCTACGGTCGGCTTAGCAGTGTTGCACGATGGCTTTCAAAATGACACTCGGTCCTTTATCCCGTAGCTTGGGAGAAGGAAAGTTGGTCTTTACCACAAAGCTATGAATTAGCCTAAGTCATAGACGTTGCCCGCATAAATGCTTGATAAAGCATACACGGTCCCATCGTCAAATGCTTGGTATAGCCTTTGCTCGCCCCACGGGTTTAGTTGCATCGTACGGCTTGTGACATAAGTCTAGGCACCCAAAGAACTTGGTTGTTCAAAGTTGAACGCGTGCACGACACGTTCCCACGATACAAGGCTTGACATAGCCTTTGTTCGTCAAGTTGTTGCATGATTAAGTTATGCAAAGTTATGTTAGGCTATCGCAGTCATAGCAAGCACTGTCCCATATTTTCTGCGGTTGTCATAACCACATAGTCCTACGATCTCAAGGCCCATCATATAAAGTATGTCCTAGGTGGTAGTGTCGCACAGAACATAAGTTAGTTTAAGGCATGATGTCACGGACTTAGTGTTTTAAGGCACGAGCCACGGTTGATTCAAATGGAGTTTGGAGAAAGGGCTATCAAATAGTCGTTCCTGAGTTGAGAAAAATGATAAGGCAACATGGAAGAATACTCGTGACCATGGGTCGTCGAGGCGGTCTCAAATATTAGAAGTCTTGAACATGGTCCTGAAAAGATGGTAGCTCTAGAAGAAGAATGATTGTGTAAGGCGTTAGTTCGAGTCGTATCTTGCATGGTCTTTGAGCAACTTGTCGACAAGGTAAAAATTTCCTCGAGCGACATCCCCGGGCCACTAGACCGTTTCGGCCTAGGAGAAAACATGGTATAGCTGTGCTGGATGATAGCACGGGCTAGGCGGGGACTTTCAACGGGGCTCACTACTTGCTTTGAAAGGGCCCCGACTAGCAAGCTATAAGTCCAGGATAGCTTGTGGTGCTAGTGACCTTTCATATGGATGAGTCGGCATATAGCGGCGATCCGCGTTTATGCCTTTGGATTGAGTCGAGTATTGTGTGCACGGTTATCAATGAGTCGAATTGAATGCATGCACAATCAGAACACAATGTTTGGGCCTAAGATATGGCTGCAACGAAGATACCGTGCTTCGGCACGAGACGTGGCGTCGAGTATTAAGTTATTGGCATATAGTTGCATAAGTTGGATTTGAGTCGTTTCGAGTTTAAGTCAGGAAGCGTCGTAAGACAAAGTCGGTTAAGTGACACTTAGTTCACAAATCTCTATTGAGTTAGTTGATGATTAAAACAGCAAAGGCTGCGAGGCGGCAATATGGTTAAGTTTACACTGAGTTGCGAGGCACGACCTCAATATCGACACACGAATAGAGCTTATGATACGACCACGATGTTTGTCACGCCCCAGAACCAGAATACTGGAGAGCGGGGGACAGACACAGCCAGCTACATACATTGAAGTGAATCCCACCTCGCAATACGGTCACGGCTGTCTAGATGCATGAGGGTTTACTACATGCCAATAGTCTCTTAGGGTCAAGAACAAGCCTATTGTCTCAATCTCAAGCAAGCAAGTAAATGTAACAAGATGGTAGATCATCAGACATACAAAGTAAGGCATCCCAAACATTATATATTCAGATGATCATGAAGCTAGTCATACAAAATACGAAGACTAGCAAGAGTTTAAGTCATACACGATCAACCCTAGGATTTGTCAATCATATTACAGCCCTTAGCCAGACAGGAATGTAAATTCAACACGAGCTAACATTTGCTCGGCGGCTAAACGCCTCAAAAGAATAATTTTATAATAGAGTGGGAGAGCAAAATAAAACCCACTCGTTGTCAGGGTTTCTTCTAGTGGTCACCATCTGGCAGGAAGGTTGGAAGATCCTCGGGAGCTGCTCCAAAATCTGGCCATACAAAACCAGCTGGGTCAGACCCCAAAAAGAGCAAGTGCCACAAGGGAGGCTTCACTTAAGACTAAAACTAGCACATTAGCACATAAGGACATAAATAAAATAACAAAAGATATGAGTTAGAGAAAACAGGGTGATAAACGATAAGATAAATTAAGGACTATTCCGGTAACCAAGTTACAACCCGTAAACCAAACAAGGACCGGGGTTGTAACCCTTCACCTGAATAGAACTTAGTCTCTAACCAATTATCGATAAGGTATACACAAGCATGTCCTGAGATAGCCATGTACTGGATCTAGGCAAGACTAGACAAGATGGGACTCCATCCAACATTCACGGCAAAGCAAAGAGTACGGCTTGATACTTAAACTAACTCGAGTTATCACAAGCCTAGTTACTAGCAAGATGCAATGAGGTATCCCTACGGCCACAAGCCCTGCAGACTATCCAGGTTATCCAGCCGCAAGGTTCATGCTAAGAGTTATCATGACTTGTTAGGTGACTTGAGTGCAACACATGATAGTGTACATAGTAATCGTTTTATAAAGTGCCCCACATGACAGTGAGCTGGAAATGTGCCCTACTCGTCGGCAGGCTACAAGTCCAACAGAGAAGGCGTCCAGATAACGGGATTGCTTGTAGCCGAAATACCTCTCTATATGAACTACTTGATCAATCCAGTCATTAACCTAGTCCGATTCAGTATGAATCTCTGACCGTGGTAATCAGAAATTTATATCCTAGACATGATGCAAGACGAGACATGTAGCTTACACAAGCACAAACACCCACGGTATCAAGACAAGAGTTACTTAGCAAGTCAAGATAGCCGTCACAACAGTATATCAAGATTTTCATGTTAGACTTACTTATCAAGATTACCTATCAAGAGTGCGCCACGACGGGCCACTATTAAGATTACTTATGATGTCAAGAGTGCGTCACGACAGACCACCATCAAGAATTATCATGTCAAGGTTGCTTGTCAAGAGTGCACCACGATGGGTCACTATTTAAGAGTTATCATGTCAAGGTACTTGTTAAGAGTGCGCCTTAACAGGCCACTATCGTGTCATGTTACTTGTTACTTATTAAGAGTGCGCCTCAACAGGCCACTATCGTGTTCTATCCTTATATTATCATGAGTGAGAGAAACTTGCATAAAATATCTAGCAACATATTCTTAAAGCCAAAGAAAAGATCTACAACTTTCATGTTGGGAGTGGAAAGAAATTCTGGCCACAATTCAGCCAAATAGGACATAAAATAGTCAAAAACAGCCAAAATAGGCGCTATGCGGCACTATACAAGCCATGCGGCACTATTCGTCCATGCGACACTATGCATCCATGCGGCACTATACAAGCCATGCGGCACTATTCATTCCAGTGGCACTATGCATCCATGCGGCACTATGCATCCATGCGGCACTATACAAGCCATGTGACACTATCCATTTCTGTGATACTATACATCCATGCGGCACTATACAAGCCATGTGGCACTATTCATCCATACGGCACTATTCATTCCTGCAGCACTATACAAGCCATGTGGCACTATTCATCCATGCGGCACTATCCATTCCTGCGGCACTATGCATCCATACGGCACTATGCAAGCCATGCGACAATATTCATCCATACAGCACTATTCATTCCTGCGGCACTATGCAACTTGCGGTACTATGCATCCATGCGGCACTATTCATCGTCCCTGCCAAATTCAGGACAGATGAAGTAGAAAATGTCCAAATCTTATTTTGGCCATAACTTCCTCAAAATAAGTCGAAATCTAACTTTTTAAAGGTCCATTTTGGGTAAAATTGAATTCTCTACAATATAGAACAATCAAAACTTAAAAATAATGAAGTTTGGTAGATCAAAACCCAAGAAAACTAAAAATGCTATAAACTTAGATCTACAAAAATCCATCCATCAAACCCAAAAATGTAAAGTTCTAAAGAGGCTTAAAATTAAGTAAGAAAGAGAATGGAATAATAAAACTTGAGATCCATCATGAAGCAAGTTACACTTGCCTAGGACTTGGTAGGTAGGAGGAGTAAATGAAGAAGATGAAGAAGTGAATGAGGAGAGAGAGAAAGAAGGAGTTGGGTTATATATCAACCCTCTCCATCTCAAACCAAACCGAGCCAAGCCAAACCAAGTCAAATTGAACCAAACCAATCAAATAAACCAAGTCAAGATTAAACCAAGACTAGGCTAAGCAAAACAAGTCTAACTACGGTCCACCTGATAAATGCCAGAAATCTCGTATGCGCATACGAAAATACATATAACCGGAAACGAGAGTGACAACTCTACCCACCTTAAAAGAATTCCGTGCTCGGAATTTAATCAAGAGTCTAGTGATATCGGGGCAAGCTATACTAATCACAGGCAATATATGACTAAGCAATCAATCAAACAATCAATCATGCAAGCAAGGAATCGAAGGCATGAGGCATAAGGAAGACATTATACCTCATGAGTCAAACAGGTCAGGATATCGCGATCGGATATCATCCTCACGCTCCCACGTTGACTCACCCAAAGAGTGGTGACCCCAAGCAACATGGACTAAACTAATAGTCTTGTTCTTGAGTACCTTCTCCCTTCGGTCCAATATGGATACGGGCCTTTCCTCATACGAAAGGTGGTACCAACAACCAATTCTGAATGATCAAGGACATGACTCGGATCCGGAATATGCCGTCGCAATTGAAATATATGAAATACGTCATGTACCTCACATAACGACGGCGGAAGAGCGAGACGATATGACACATCACCTACTCGGTCAAGGATATCGAACGACCCTATGTACCTAGGACTAAGCTTTTCTCGCACGCCGAATCGAATGACACCACGGGTAGGCGAGATCCTAAGGAACACGTGGTCGCCGACTGAAAACTCAAGGGGGCGCCGATGAGAATCGGCCCAATGACGATGATGATCTTGCACAACTCGAAGATGATCTCTGACTCGTCTGACCACCTTAATAGTCTGCATAATTATTTTGGGACCAAGCATCTGCCTCTCGCCTACATCATCCCAGGCTAAAGGTGATCTGCACTTCCTGCCATACAGTGCTTCAAAGGGTGCCATCTGGATACTGGCCTGGAAACTGTTGTTGTACGAGAACTCTACTAGGTGCAAGTGATCTTCCCACGAACCACCGAAGTCCAGCGTACAAGATCGCAACATATCTTCGAGAGTCTGAATCGTGTATTCTGACTGACCATCTGTCTGCGGATGATATGCTGAACTGAACTTGAGACGAGTCCCCAAACTCTCTTGAAGGCTCCGCTAAAAGTGTGATGTATATCTTGAATCTCTGTCTGATATGATACTAACTGGAACTCCATGCAATCTGACAATCTTCCTGAGGTACATCTCTGCTAGCTAATCTGTCGATTGACCAATTTTGAAGGAGAGAAAATGAGCTACCTTCGTGAGACGATCAACTATAACCCAGATAGCATCTCTCCCAGCTGGAGATTTAGATAAAGCAGTTACAAAATCCATGGTAATGTGCTTCCATTTCCATTCTGGGATCGGTAAAGGTTGAAGAAGTCCAGTCGGTCTCTGATGTTCAGCCTTAACTTATTGACAAACTAAACAACGAGAGACAAACCGGGCTATCTCCCACTTCATGCCATTCTACCAGAAATGCTGACGGGTGTCTTGATACATCTCCGTGCCACCGGGATGAATTGAATACTGAAAGCTGTGAGCCTCTGCCATGATCTCCTGTCTGATATCACCACTGGGTACACAAAGACGTCTTTCATGTCGGAGAGTACCATCTTCGTGAATACATAACTCTGCTCTCCGACCTGCTTCACACTCTGCTCTGAGCCGCAGAAGCTTAGAATCTGCTGATTGTACCATCTTGATCCTCTCAACTATGTTGGACTTAACTTGCATGATGGCCATCAATGCCACATTGGTAGGAAGAACTACTTCTATTCCCATATTCTGAAGATCTGCTAACAATTCTAGTTGTGCTGTTAGAAAATAAACTCCGACTCTTCTGCTCAATGCATCTGCAACAACGTTGGCCTTCCCAGGATGATACTGCAAGTTGATGTCTTAATCCACAAGTAGCTCTAGCCATCTTCTCTGACGCATATTAAGATCCTTCTGGGTAAACACATACTTAAGACTCTCGTGGTCGGTGAAAATCTCTATCCGATCTCCATACAAATAATGCCTCCACAACTTGAGTGCGAAAGCCACCGCTGCTAATTCCAAGTCATGGGTTGGGTAATTCCTCTCATGATCACGAAGCTGACGTGACGCATAAGCTACTACCTTACCATGCTGCATCAAGGCACATCCCAATCCTCTGCCAAAAGCATCACAATAAACTAAAAATCCTCCAATCCCATCTGGAAGCGTGAGAATGGGTGTCGTCATCAATCCTTGCTTCAACTTTTCAAATGAACTCTGACACTCTGTTGTCCAAGAAAACTACATCTCCTTACGGGTCAACTGCGTTAGTGGTGCTGAAATCCGAGCAAAGTCTGACACAAACCGTCGGTAATAGCCGACCAATCCTAGGAAACTCCAAACTTCTACAACGGTGCTAGGAACTGGCCATGTCTCTATGGCCACTATCTTCTGGGGGTCCACTTCCACTCCACCTCTGGTGATTATGTGACCTAAGTACGAGATACGATCCAACCAAAACTCCCACTTACTGAACTTCGCGTACAACTGGTGTTCCCTGAGTATCTGAAGAACTACACGAAGATGCTGCTCATGCTCTGCCTCACTCTTGCTATAGTCTAAGATGTCGTCTATGAACACTATCACAAACTGATCCAAATAGGGCATGAAGATACGATTCATGAGGTCCATGAATACGGCTGGCGCATTGGTCGCTCCAAATGGCATAACAAGGAACTCCCAATGTCCATACCTGGATCTGAATGCTGTCTTTGGGATGTCTTGCTCTCTGACTCTTATCTGATGGTACCCTGACCGCAAGTCAATCTTCGAAAATACAGTCGCTCCCTTGAGCTGATCAAATAAGTCATCTATCCTTGGTAGAGGATACCTATTCTTGATTGTTACAGAGTTCAAGGTACGATAATCAACATATAATCTTGACGTACCATCCTTCTTCTTCACAAGAAGTATCGGAGCTCCCCAAGGTAATCTATTAGCACGAATGAATCCCTTGGTTCTGAGTTCTTCAATCATCTTGTACAAGATTTCTAACTCTGAAGGTGCCATCCTGTAGACTCTCTCCGATACTGGTGCCGTCCCTGGAATCAAGTCGATGGTGAACTCTATCTCCCTTTCTGGGGGCATGTCTGGAAGCTCTTTGGGAAATACATCAGGAAACTCTTCTACTACTCTGGGAAACTGAACTGCTACTGCTACTGCCATCCGCAATACTAGGGGAAAAGGTTCTACTTTGCCCCGGGAAAATAAAAACTCCGGTTCATCGGGAATACCAAAAATAATCCTGCCTGGCAGTCTATTCTTGTGTATTGCTCCTTCAACCAATCCATTCCTAGGACCATATCATAATCGACCATCGGGAATTCTATCAACCTAGCGGGAAACTCTCTACCGCTAACTACGATTCGACACGAGGAAAACTATCTACTCCCACAAGACCGTTACCAGTAAGTATATTGAGCCTTACTGATAATGACTCGGGCTCCAGTCTTATTCGTGTTATGAATCGTGCATACATAAATGAATACGATGCACCCGAATCAAATAATACTGATGCAGGAAATGAGTTGACGAGAATGGTACCTTCCACCACCTCACCTAATACCAACTCCTCCTCTACGGTCAAAGCCATCGCTTGACCTTGTCCTCTGGGTGCTGGTCACCTCTGCTGAAAACCTCTCTGGCGGTTCTGAATCTGAGCTTGGACCTGGGTATACTGCTGCGACCTCTGCTGCTGGAATGCTTGAGCCTGAGGCGGCAATAGCCTCGGAGGCTGGTACTGCTGCTGCTGCTGCTGCTGCTGCTGCTCTGGTGCTGGTCCCCTCACAGAAGGACTAGTCTGGGCCGATGAGGAGGAACCGGCTCTCTGTGGGCAGGACCCTATCATGTGGTTCGATGCCCCACAAGCCAAACATAATCCTTGTGCTCTACAATATTCTGATACTACATGTCCTGGCTTCCCACAATGAGTGCAGCCCATTATGGAAGACTGCCTCCGCTTCTGCTGCTAAGGGTACGTCGGAGTCGAATGCTGAACCGATGTAATTGATGCCGCCCTCTTCGGAGCTCCAATAGTCAAGGCCCTAGCTGTCGGGGCTAGGGCTGAGGACTGGGTCATCTGACCATGGGACCGCTTTCGTCCTCCAGTTCTATCTACTATTCTCTGGGAGGTATACTCATGCCTCCTAGCTGCTCGCAAAACAGCATCAAAAGTCTGATGCTCAAACTGCTCCACTGCTAGAATGATCTCTAGGTGGAGTCCCTGCTGGAACCACTGTGCTCGATCAAACTCGGTTGCCACCAAGGTGGGAGCGAATCGACTCAGTCTTGAAAACTCGGCCACATATCCATCGACTGTCCTGCTCATCTGCCTGAGATTGGTGAACCTCGTCTGTAGGTCATGCCGAGCTACAACATCGAAGTACTTGATCTGAAACTTGTCACTGAATATCGCCCATGGGACAGGCGTCGCCAACCCAACTGCTAACATCGCCCACCATGTGTCACGACCTGTACCCGCTTTTCGAACGTGAGAGCGTGAGCAAGCCAGCTACGCATCGAGCGGACTCCAGCCCAACCCGATTACGTAAATACTGTCACGACTAGGGTAAGCTGCCAAATCATGGCAATGCAATCTATATCTCAATCCACAAGAATAATTGTACGAATCATGAATGAACACTATGGGTCGTGGTCTACAGCCCACTAGCATACGTGTCCGATTAGACTCCAAGAAATATCATGAGTCTATAAACTGAATCAACAAATATGATATATCATGATAATGAAGGAAAGCACGAGCTGGATGAACTGGATAATAAACATGGTATCAATACCTGAATCTCGCAAGCAATATCGTAACCATCTGGACCCCACAAGTGTCATAATCATCCGCCATCCCGCTCAGCTAACTAACTCCATGCAATCGCTAAACTTGAAGAGATTATCAGGTCCTCAGAGGACATAGCAAGATACATAATATACATGCCTATCTAACAGTTTTATCATGTGCAGGAAATAAGCAAGAAAAATAGGAACATAACAAATGACTACGAATACGAACACTAACATACGAACACGAACACGAACACGAACACACGAACACTAGAACATCTACGCGTAAATGAACTGCCGAGCGAACAATGAACACGAGATCAATGGAAGAACCAAACCCTCATCCCGAGTGTGGACTCACGAGTTTGAACTAAACACTAACCCTCGTCCCGAGTGTGGACTCTCTGGTTAGTATTAACCCTCGTCCCGAGTGTGGACTCTCTGGTTAGTTCACGGCAAGGCACCCTCGTCCCGAGTGTGGACTCTCTGGTGCAAGTATAACATCCTCGTCCCGAGTGTGGACTCTCTGATGTAAACACCCTCGTCCCGAGTATGGACTCTCTGGTGCAAGTCAAGTCAAATCAATACCCTCGTCCCGAGTGTGGACTCTCTGGTGCAAATAATTGACATCCTCGTCCCGAGTGTGGACTCACGGATGTAAATAGATCAAGAAAAACACCCTCGTCCCGAGTATGGACTCTCTGGTGCCAAGGAAACAATATCAAGGATTTAGCAGTTCAATTACATGTACTCGTTCTATGACACGACTCAAGTAAGGTACTGACGAGAAACTCCAAGTGTGAACCACAAGACCAAACATGAACACGGCTATATGCAATGAAAACAACTCAAAAGAATATAATACAAAAAGCAAATGTCCATAAACAACCAAAACTGGGAAATAAAATACAATGTATATAAATAAAACTGTAGAGGAAGGCAAGGTATACTTACCTGGAGTTTGCACGAAGAACCATCAATAAACTGTCAACTGGTAAGCCAATAAGTCCAAATCTCACAACTGTCTTCGAAAGCTGAAACAGACATTGTCAATATTCTCAGAATAGTCAAATTAGCTACGATTGTCTGTCCTTAAGTCCAATTCTGGATACAGGGACAAAATAGTAATTTCGGGCCAAAATGGTATCCGCCGTTGGACCCGCTTCGCACCGAAAAGCGTACCAGAGTCAATGGTCTCTAAAGTCGTCAAACTACATGTTTACGAATTCGTTTCGATGATACGAACCCAATGGTATGTCCAATTGTGGATTTCGGTGGGCCGTGCATGAAATCGCCCATTGAATCGGACCGTAGGGCCCGCAAAACGGTGATCCAATCAACTGTCTCAGAATTGGACCAAACTTGGCATACAGGACCAGAAAAATGATACGGTCCTGATAGCACAAGTTTCGTCTTGATCTGACGAACGTGCACAAAGTAATTGGAGTTTGTGCAAAGTGGTCGATACGGTGAATTTCGACGGATACGCATCAAATTCGTCGCGCACACGCGACCAATTTGAATTCCGTCAAAGCCCACACGCCCACGAAGCCGTTACGCACCTTTCAATGCTTACGGTGTGCGACCACGTCGCCCGGTTTGGCGGGACGCACGTCGTATCGGAGGATTTTCAAGTTTTAGAAAACAGTTTTTCGTAGATTTTCTACATGAATTAACTAAGAATTTAATACAGCAAAAATAACTATAAAAGAAAGGATTTGTTCCTGGTTATATGGGCTAAATCTCTGTTTGAGTCGATTTCCAAAATATCCTAGATCCTGATAGTAATCAGCCTTCCAAATCAGTCCCTAACCAATGCCTATGTCTTCTGTTACATATGGTTTTTCCTGAACTTTCAAGAATTATTATGATTTATCTAGGGAAAACCAAACAATTATAATCGAAGGGGTTGATAGAGGGTTAACCCAGCTACCCATAGAAATTTATAGCTCGAAATTTCGTGGAGAAGGGATGGAGAAAACATACCTCAAAGTGACCCGATGTTCAGCCGTTGCTGCTGTCTTGCACAGCGCCCGCACGGTTATGGCGTGCAATTTCGGCCGGCCGGTGGCCAATCCCCGGTGGTCAGGGAGGCCGAGGGCGACGCACTGGGGTGGTGAGTACGTGGAGTGGCACTGCGAGGCCTTAGGGTAAGGGTTTTCGAGCGGTTTCGAACTCCTCTATCTCTCGGTCTATATAAATGCATATATATCCCATGCTCTCGGTTTTGCAACTGTGGGGGAAAATGAATACAAAGGCTCGGTTTAACATAGGCCTGGTCAGGCTGGGAGGACCAAGTGGGGTGGCTGGGCTTTGCATGCTGCTTGGGTTCGAGCATGGGGGAAAACTTGTATGGGTTTTCTTTGGTTTTCTTTTTCTTTTATATAACTAATACATATATATATATATATATATATATATATATATATATATACATATATAATATATATTTATATATAAATACACATATACACATATACAATATATATATTTATATATACCTACACCTACACACATATATATATATATACACACAACATATATATATATAGTTTTATATATATATATATATATATATATATATATATATATATATATATATATATATATATATATATATATATATAAAAGAAAATATATATATATATATATTTTTATATATGTATATATATATATATATATATATATATATATATATATATATATATATATATATATATATATATATATATATATATTGTGGTATATATATATATATATATATATATATATATATATATATATATATATATATATACCACAAAAAATATATATATATATATATATATATATATATATATATATATATATATATATATACCACAATATATATATATATATATATATATATATATATATATATATATATATATATATATATATATATATATATATTGTGGTATATATATATATATATATATATATATATATATATATATATATATATATATATATATATATATATATATATATATATATATATATAGAAAATATATAAAAAATATATATATAAAATATGGTCTGGTTTTCCTAGTTAGGACACTCATATGGTTTGGCATTCCCCTACCATGGCTAAACACTAGTCAAAGTACGCTACTGCACTATTCGTGCCATGACTCATAATCGTCTTGTACTCCAAAACTCAACCATGGCTAAAGTCATCTACCATAATAATTAACTAAATAATTATTTATAAAAATCTAAAAGTCACCATATAAATCAAATAAATAGTAAAAAAAATATTTCAGAATTTTTTTTTCCAGGAAGGGAGGCTACAAATCTACCCACCTTAAAAATAATTTCGTCCTCGAAATTCTAATTCATAGCTATTCCTTAAAAATTCAAAGTCTACTATCACCTTAATCTTCTCAAATTTAATTTCTCCAAAATATTTTACAACCTTCTCTAGCCATCTTATAACTCTGAATACTGGAGGACTTCTACCCACATTTGGTCATACTGCTCCTCAAAATACGGTCACCAAAATCTTATAATCCTTTAACTAGTTGCTAACAATCCTTCCTACAATTATCTAGGGCATATGGCATCTATAATCCCTCATATCTATAAACAACCAAATATTCAATAGTCAAGCAATATTATACTATAATTTAAGGATTTCTGATAGATTCTAGACATCACGATCGTTCGTCACCTCGAAATAAAAGGGGACGAGAATCAATAGTACGAAAAACAAAGAAGTATAATCGAGAGCAAATATGGAGGTTTCAAGGACGTAGAGAATTTCTAGGAGAATTTTCAAGGCAGTGTGGATTGAGATTTCTATGGTTTAGTCAGATGCGCAGGCTCGTATCAGTACAGTTACGTAACCGATACGATATGCTCTGACCTGCATGGGCCACCAAACCAGGTACGGGCTAGGTCCAATAACGGTAGGCGCACTACATCTACCTTCTCTCCTTCTGGAGTCTTGGCTGCATCCAAGATAATCTCGATGTCCTGGGGCCACACATCAGCTGCAATAGCGTCTTCACTGCCGTCGAAGAAGGGAGGGTCAAGGTGCTTGAAACTGTTGGCCGTATTATTCCCTTGATAACCAATACGGCCCATGGCACCTTGTACTGTCTGGTGCAGGGCATCGTCCCTACGATCTTGAGATGCAAGCAATCTCCTGATGAGACCCACCAGGGTTCCATTGTCAGGCTCTGCAGGCTAGACTGGCTGAACTGGAGGCTCTAGATCCCCAAAATGCATGACTCGGGAGGCCGCTCCAGAGTGTTGGGCTTGGTCTCCAGGTTGCTGCTGGTCCACTGGAGGTGCTCCGCCTTGCTGATCGGTAGGACCAGGAACAATGTCGCTGAAGAAATGACATGGATAACAATAAGAAAGGACCATGATAGATCGAGGATATAAACATGTGATCAGGTCAAGATTTCGGAAAGATTAGAAGACACTAGAGATCAAGGGAGAGTGCTGATTGAGACATCTATTCAGTGAAACCCTCACACATCTTGATTTACAAGACCTGTATGGGCCACCACTTAAACCGTGTCACGCCCCAGAACCAGAATACTGGAGAGCGGGAGACAGACACAGCTAGCTACGTACATTGAAGTGAATCCTACCTCGCAATACGGTCATGGCTGTCTAGATGCATGAGGGTTTACTACAAGCCAATAGTCTCTTAGATTCAAGAACAAGCATAGTGTCTCAATCTCAAGCAATCAAGTAAATGTAACAAGATGGTAGATCATCAGACATACAAAGTAAGGCATCCCAAACATTACATATTGAGATGATCATAAAGCTAGTCATACAAAATGCGAAGACTAGCAAGAGTTTAAGTCATACATGATCAACCCTAGGATTTGTCAATCATGTTACAGACCTTAGGCAGACAGGAATGTAAATTCAACACGAGCTAACACTTGTTCGGCGGCTAAACGCCTCAAAAGAATAATTTTACAATAGAGTGAAAGAGCAAAATAAAACCACTCGTTGCCAGGGTTTCTTCTAGTGGTCACCATCTGGCAGGAAGGCTGGGAGATCCTCGGAATCTGCTCCAAAATCTGGCCATACAAAACCAGCTGGGTCAGACCCCAGAAAGAGCAAGTGCCACAAGAGAGGCTTCACTTAAGACTAAAACCAGCACATTAGCACATAAGGACATAAATAAAATAACAAAAAACATGAGTTAGAGAAAATAGGGTGATAAACGATAAGATAACTAAAGGACTATTCCGGTAACCAAGTTACAACCCGTAAATCAAATAAAGACCGGGGTTGTAACCCTTCACCTGAACAGAAATTAGTCTCTAACCAATTATTGATAAGGTAAAGCATACACAAGCATGTCCTGAGATAGCCATATACTGGATCTAGGCAAGACTAGACAAGATGGAACTCCATCCAACATTCATGGCCAAGCAAAAAGTACGGCTTGATACTTAAATTAACTCGGGTTATCACAAGCCTAGTTACTAGCAAGATGCAAGAAGGTATCCCTACGGCCACAAGCCCTGCAGACTATCTAGGTTATCCAGACGCAAGGTTCATGCTAAGAGTTATCATGACTTGTTAGGTGGCTTGAGTGCAACACATGACAGTGTGCATAGTAATCATTTCATGAAGTACCCCATATGACAGTGAGCTGGAAATGTACCCAACTCGTCGGCAGGCTACAAGTCCATCAGAGAAGACGTCCAGATAACGGGATTACTTGTAGCCGGAATACCTCTCTATATGAACTACTTGATCAATCCAGTCATTAACCTAGTCCAATTCAGTATGAATTCCTGATCGTGGTAATTAGGAATTCATATCCTAGACATGATACAAGACGAGACATGTAGCTTACATAAGTACAAACACCTACGGTGTCAAGACAAGAGTTACTTAGCAAGTCAAGATAGCCGTCACAACAGCATATCAAGATTTTCGTGTTAGACTTACTTATTAAGATTACCTGTCAAGAGTGCGCCACGACGGGCCACTATTAAGATTACTTATCATGTCAAGAGTGCGTCACGACGGACCACCACCAAGAATTAGCATGTCAAGGTTGCTTGTCAAGAGTGCACCATGACGGGTCACTATTTAGGAGTTATCATGTTAAGGTACTTGTTAAGAGTGTGCCTTAATAGGCCACTATCGTGTCATGTTACTTGTTACTTGTTAAGAGTGCACCTTAATAGGCCACTATCATGTTCTATCCTTATATTATTATGAGTGAGAGAAACTTGCATAAAATATCTAGTAACATATTCTTAAAGCAAAGAAAAAGATCTACAACTTTTATGTTGGGAGTGGGAAGAAATTTTGGCTACAATTCAGCCAAATAGGACATAAAACAGCCAAAAACGGCCAAAATAGGCACTATGCAAGCCATGTGGCACTATTCATCCATGCGGCACTTTGCATCCTTGCGGCACTATTTATTCCTGCGGCAATATTCATTCCTGCGGCACTATGTATCCATGCGGCACTATGCATCCATGCGACACTATGCAAGCCATGCGACACTATCCATTCCTGCGGCACTATGCATCCATGCAGCACTATGTGTAACGACCCGCTCCGCCCTAGCGGAACGCCGATCCAAACGGCAAGTGCAACGACTCAAACGAGCCGTCGACCCAAAGAGTTGCCTCGACCCGATGAAGTATCGATGCAAATCGATGCCAGACTTGCCTTGGCCCGTCAAGATGAATTCAGACTTAGACTTCCAAAGGCGCGCTCGGAGTATCGCTCAGCCAATGCAAACATCGCTAAGGTGGGTGGCTCCGATGAACCCGTCTGTGCTTAGCCTAGACACATAACAAAGCGGACACATTCATGAGAATCGCTAGGCGATAACATCTTGCATGCTAATAAATGACTCAACGCACCTAGCTAAGGGAATAATCCCATCTTACATGCTTGTTTAGAACATGGAAAAGAACTCGACAATTATAGAAACGCTCGCACCGTGCTCTACGCTCGTGCTAAGGCACAAGCCCACGTTCATGTCCCTTATACGTTCAAACAATGAAACAATGAATGGTTTGCAACAATAAAACGGGAAGGCTATCAACATAGTCGCTCCGAGTAGAGTTTAGCAACATTGGAAGGCTATGGGACCGATGGGTCGCCAAGGCGACTCCTACACTGAGAGTTGCATAATGCATGGATGAATGAATCAAAGAATGAATAAGCAAATACATGAATGACTCTATGAACATACGAACAAGTGAAAGAATAAAATGAAAGAAAGAATACATGAAAGATAAGACATGGAAGACGCTAGCGACAGGTATGACGGGCATGTGCAACGGGGCTCGCTACCCGCGCTGTACGGACGCCAACCTGGTCGTTAACGCATTATGGCTAAGGGTTAGCCTACGGCTCGGAGATAGCCGCTAAGTAAAAGACAAGTTAATACGAAATGGTCGTGGACAAACGGCACGGGCGATGGGGGGGAATACCGTGGCCGTCGTATGGAAGGATTCTGCGGCACGGGCGTTGGGAGGGTAAACCGTGGCCGGCCTAGGCGGAATCAACGGCGCTTACGGGCTGCTTGGGTGCGGGCTTGGGCACCAAGAGACGTAAGTAGGAGGGTATATTCAAGAGACTTAACGGGGTGTACCAGCCATCACCCTACGCTAAGTTGAGAATTGCCACAGGGGAATGTCCTAAATGGCTTGTAAAGCCAGCGACCCGTGCATGTAGATTAAGTGGACTATGCTGGTGGCAATCCACGTGCAAGTTCTTGCATTGAAATCAAAGTAGTCTAAGTTAAATGAACAAGTGTCTCCTGAACATGCTTGTAAAGTAACATCCTGAACATGAACGTGCTCGAAATGTAACATGCCTGAACATGCTTGAAATGTGCCTCTTGAACATGCTCGAAACGTAACACTAGAACATGCCCACGACGTACTAGAACCCGAGACATGGACACACACTCGATATTGAATGCGTACATGAATCGTGTTATGTTATTATACATGAATTGTTGTTTAACTTGGTTTACCTTGAACAGGGAAGGCCGGACGGTAAGTATGGGTAAGTCGTACATGTATTTTCATGCGACACTTGAGTTCGGTAACACGAGATAGGCTATGCAATATGCTATGAAACTGATCCTAAGGCAAGATTAGAAAGACAATGAATGATAGAGATACACAAAAGTAAAATGGAACGTGTTTGGTAATGATGACATTGTGGGCGAGCTAGCCTCCCCACCAGTGCATAACAATGTACTGATAACCCCACAGTATGCTTGCAGGATAACAGGAGACGCCGGCGGGTGCAGAGCTTCCATCGAACGTGTCAAGGCGCGGAGCCAACTCTGGGGCCTTGGAACGTTGCAAGAACCTGAAGCACCCTATACAGGACATAATGTATCGGAACATCGCCATGTATCATTCTATGTTGTAAGCCACTTGGCACGCCTTTTATGTTTCAGAGAGAGAGCTTGAGCGATTTGTAATATCGGCCTAGCGCCGCTTGTAAACTTCTTGAAATTCAATAAAGAGATTTGGATTCGCTTCTACTTGTGTTCATTTTTACTTCCGCTGCAAATGGGGACACTCTGTGCGACTCTGTGGCCTAGACTCAAATCGGCCGTTTCTGGACTTGGCCTTGCACGGGCGCAACCTAGGCCCGTGCGGCATCACGCCTTAGCGAGGACGATCGCTCCTACGGGAGCGGGGTGTGACACTATACAATCCATACGGCACTATTCATCCATGCGGCACTATTCATTCCTGTGACACTATGCAAGCCATACGGTACTATTCATCCATGCGGCACTATCCATTCCTGCGGCACTATGCATCCATGCGGCACTATTCATCCATGTAGTACTATTCATTCCTGTGGCACTATGCAAGTTTGCGGCACTATGCATCCATGCGGCACTATTCATCGTCCCTGCCAAATTCAGGATAGATGAACTAGAAAATGTCCAAATCTTATTTTGGCCATAACTTTTTCAAAACAAGTCGAAATCCAACTTTTCAAAGGTCCATTTTGGGTAAAATTGAATTCTCTACAACATAAAATAATCAAAACTTGAAAATAATGAAGTTTGGTAGATCAAAATCCAAGAAAACCGAAAATACTATAAACTTAGATCTACAAAAATCCATCCATAAAACCCAAAAATGTCAAGTTCTAAAGAGGCTTAAAATCAAGTAAGGAAGAGAATGGAACAATAAAACTTGAGATCCATCATGAAGCAAGTTGCACTTGCCTAGGACTTGGTAGGTGGGAGGAGTAAATGAAGAAGATGAAGAAGTAAATGAAGAAGTGAATGAGGAGAGAGAGAGAAGGAGTTTGGTTATATATCAACCCTCTCCATCTCAAACCAAACCGAGCCAAGCCAAACCAAGTCAAATTGAACCAAACCAATCAATAAACCAAGTCAAGATTAAACCAAGACTAGGCTAAGCAAAACAAGTCTAACTACGGTCCACCTGATAATGCTAGAAATCTCGTATACGCATACGAAAATACGTATAATGGGAAACGGGAGTGACAATGTTAGCACATTGGACTTATAGCACGAGTCGATAAGTTGACGTTGTTGGCACGAGAAGGGTCTAGAGGCAAGTATAAGTTATCGGTGCGATGACACGGTGATAGTCTTGAGACACAAGTAGGCAATGCGTCTATGTCCTAAAATCGATCCTAAGGCAAGAATAGAAAGAAAACCATAAAGGATTTATGTTGCACAAAGTAAATGAACGTGTTGGTTTTGTATGGGTGGACGAGGAGCTCACTCCACCAGTACAGTTGAGTACTGACACCCACACAGTTTTTATGTGCAGGAATAGGTAGAAGCTCGTTGGTGCGGAGCTCGCTTGGATGCGTCGAGGCATAGAGTTCCTTGGCATTTTGAGGCGCACGACCGCATGGAGTATGGACTTATACGGGACATAATGTATGGACATCGCCTATCTCAAGCATCCGTTGGCTCATCAAATTGTACTGAGAGATGAGAGAGAGCAAAGTGACTTGTAAACAGAGAAAAACTTGAGCTTGAGTGATTGTAATCATGGCCTTGTGCCATATTGTAATCTTTGTTTCAATATCAATAAAGAGCTATTTGAATGACTCGTGTTTTGCTTCAAATTTTTGCTTGTATTATTCAATATTTCTGCTTGGGACTTCTGTGCGACGACCCCGTCGCTTAGCCTGTAATCGGTCGTTACGGAATTCGTCTTGCGTGAGCGCAATCTAGGCTCACGCGGCATCACATCTTAGCGAGAACGATCGGTCCTACGGGACCGGAGCACGACAGCACCGACGTAAGGTGAATACGCCTCATTCTTTTCTGTCATGTTATAAGTGCTTTGTGCAAGATCTCTGTGTTTCTGCACTTTCGGTCTACCATTCCTTAACTATATGAAGGTCGTTGGCGTATCCGCGCCAGAATGGACTAACTTGTTTCTCTTTTCTTTTCTTTATTTTCTTTATTTTATTTTATTTTATTTTCTTAAATTGGTTAGCCCGACGCCTTCCGTATTGGGTTGCTGCCGCAATAATCAGAGACATACCGTTTGCATACCATCATTTGCGGCTTTTCACATCGATAACCGGTCGCTAGTCGTCTTACGGATGTGCACCCAAAAATATTAGCATCCCTTATATATAGGCCGAACGGTCCCTGTGCCCCGGGCCAATAACACGTTCGAAGGAATCATATCCCACCCGTGCACGGGAAATATCTTAAGTCCATTCGAACGTGCAACACGCGTCAAACTCATAAAACCAAACATAGTCTTGAGTCCGGAACTCAGACTTTATGTCATCTTGTAATTCTCTTTCTTTCAACGTTCTCACTCTTTCTATGTTCTTACATTCTTTGTATGATTTTATTTCTTCGTTTCAATGTTCAATGGCACTATGTCTCAACTTAATGTTCGTCAAACGAACGACCCGAAGGCCCTGAACATTTTCAAGGCAGTGTGCCATATTCGACAGTTCTGTCACATTCATGTCATAACCGTTCTCTTTGCAACGAAGCCATCTTTTATGATTCTCGTGCACATACGCACGCTTTGACACAATTGTTCTCTATTCTTCGAGTCGTGCATGCGATGCACGCCTCGATACCGTAATTCTATGTTCTATGCCTTAGTGTTCAATGTTCATGGCTCGTGCACTAGGGCACCCGCCTCAATAATCTTTCAATGTACTAGCCTTCTAACTCGTGCATAAAGGCACAAATGATTCGTGCACTGAGGCACTTGTCGATACAGTTATCCCATGTTCTTATGGCTTGCGCACAGAGGCTCTCGCCTTTACAATATTCAATGTTCCATAGCGATTCGTACATTTGATGTACGTTTTATTTTAATTGTTCTATCTAGTGTTCGACACGCACTATGTTCATCTCTCTATCGAGCCACGCCCGTGGTCTCGATAGATTAACTTAGCATACAACGGTATATTTTACTTAGGCATGAAGGAGTAGCAAAGAATGGTTAAAGTCCTCCCACCTTAAGTCGATACGTCTTGTCATTTTGCCGAGCAGATGTGGCTCAATTTTATAACTTTGTTGCACAGCTAACTCTTCTGACTTGGCCATTCGAGCACTTCGTGCTTCGTTGAATTATCCGGCCGATTTGGCGTACCGTGCCTATACTTCAGTCCGTGGCAAGGCGACGATTTGGTTTTACGGATACCATTATAAATAAGGCAAAATGCCGACCTCTTATATTTTAGCGTAAACGTATAGTCTGCACATGAAACAAACTAAAATCAATATTCGTTCGAATCGGACTTGTGCGTTGCATCGATTCGATTTTTTAGAATCTTCGAACCGACTCAATGCTCTCTTTCGGGCCAGCTTAACGCTTGCATCGATCTTACTCGATACGTTTTTCGGGTCATCGTAACTCTTCGAGTCAATGACTCAGCATAATACACCGTGCGGAGCAGGGCATTACAGTTGTAACCAGTAAATTTTTATATGATTCATGATTCGTTTTTATTTTCTGAAAAGTTCCATCTATATTCATCTTCATTGTTATAGAAGAATGAAAACTTTAAGACCATTGACGTAATATTTTTATGTAGTTGGCAACTTTGTATATGAATTATTTTTTATAACTTTTTTATCCATATTTTATTGGTTGTTTAGAACTTGGAGTTGCTTAATTTATTTAACCTCGATGATAATTTATGTGTATTCAACGATTAATTATATTACATTTTGGATTTATTGGATTTGTTGAATTTTGAATTTACAAAAAAAAATTATATACATAGAAAAGGGCGTCATTTTAGGACTTATTTATGGCCTCCAAAATGCTGGAGCGGACCCTGCTTAAATACAGGATATCGCATATTGGTGAGGTTACAAGACGTGGTATAACTTAAAGTGCTAATTAACATTTAGACTATATATTTTATATCAGTTAGGAATTTAAGTCATTCTGAATTTTTATTTATTTTTATATTTTTTCCATTATATCCTTAGTTTTCAGAGTAAATGCTAATTAACCCTAACATGACATGACATGACAGATCCTATTCGCATGTAGAATGACAAATTCGGTAAAAGTTTATAGATATTTTGATGTATTTTTTTTTAAGATGTCCGACGATACGCACGGGACTTAATGCATGCTGCATTGCATGTATATTAGGCTCACTATTTTTAACTCCCACCAAATAAATCGAAAAAATAATAGACCCATGTGGCTCGATCCACTGATCTTCCATCATCCAGTCGGAATCTTATATCTCTCCTCAGTAACCACAAGAGGCCACTCGAGTTCAATATATTCATATGCAAATTAGTGTAATATGCATGCAATAAGTATGCAACTATATACTTAAGCACCACCAGCATGCAAGAAGTTACCACAAGAAGACAATACAAACTTTGTTACTTACCATCAAGTAACTCACCAACCTATTTTACCCACAGAATTTTTTTTTTGTACAATATTCATATTCAACAAAATTGCAAGAAAGGTAATATGTTTCAAAAAAATTTAAAATAGAACTCTTCCGCCAGACAGTCTGACAGAAATTGGACATGGTGGATTGGGGTCCGATCCATGAACAGTGGGTTAGGAATGAGGGTAGGTTATCACACTACACTACCCACAAAATCCAACAAACAAGCCACACAACCAAGTAACCAAGCCACACAACCTGTTTAATTTTTGTCAGACGGTATGGGAGACAGTATGGCGGAGTCGTGGAAGAGTTCTATTTTAAAAAAAAATCGAAATATGTTACATTTTCTGCAATTTTGCTGAAGATAAGTATTGTAATTTTTTAATTTTTTTTAATTTTTTTAATTTTTTATTTTTTTTTCTGTCTTACCCACAGATTGAACTGTGTAGTAGCTTAAAATGAAAGATGTACGTAGATTTTGGAAGGTCAACATGACATGTGTATCTAAATAGTCACAGGAATCTAACTTAATTCAAGAGACTTCCCAATATTTTTCTTCCAAATCTAACCCCCAACCCATCTTTATAAACCAACCCCCACTTGGCTACAAGGTATTTGCATTGTGGGTTGAGAGCTTTTGCAGAGGTAGAGCTCCTTGAAGTCCAAAAATGGGTGTTGAAGGGGTGATTGAGCTGCTAGTTCATGGATTCCACTTCCCTATTCCCATACTTTTGTCCGTCCTTCATGGAGAAATGAGGCTACTTATGATCTTGGGATAGGCTTTTGGCTTGCATGACTTGGGAGCTCAGTTGACCTTTCCTAACCCTTGTTTGGATTGAAGGGAGCTCTACATCTTAAACTCTTCTTCTTCACTATTCTTGATTTTCCTATTAATCCTTCTTATTTATTTTCCTTTTTACTATGGAGGGGTATATTATAATTAATCAAAGTTTAGTTCTTTAATGTTTTGTTATTTTAGTGGTGGTTGGTTGATGTTGTTTTCAGGAATGTTACTACAGGAACTGTAGGTAGTGGTATTTTCATATTCCATTCCTTGCTAGGTTTTTCTATTTTGGTGTGCTTTCTCTCGAAAGCCCTTGGATTTTCTATAGATTCTTACTTGTGGTCTCAAAAAATAGTATATTCATTTGTGGGTGCTGCAGAAACTTGTACTTCTTAAATATTATCAAAATATGTACTGCTCACATCTTACGGTTCTAGTGATAAATTAATTTTCTTGTCTTGCCATTATTTTCCTTATTTTTTCTTTATTGCAGATCGGTAGAGTTCTTCTAGATGGCACGGTATGGGTAGCTATTCTCTCTTTCTAATGAAGTATAATTTGAAATTTTTGATGCATCTTCAGTTTTAGTTTTGCGATATTCCAAATCTTTTACGATGGAAAATCAATTAACTTAATAATTATTAAGTTGTACATGTATAGAAGGATGAGAACTAGTAGACAAATATTTAGGGGAGGTGGGATGCATGTGTAAGGGGTAGGAGAGAGAGAGAGGGAGGTTGTAAGAAGGTTGAAATGTTATATATTGATTTTTCAAAAATAATATCCCCTCGTATATTCGAGAGCTAAGCATGAAATTACGACGAAGCCAACTAAACTTGTGGAACCCAACTAAAGTTGACTTAGCTTTTACCATTTAATTGCGACAGAACCAACTCCACACCTACGTACTCCATAATCATACTTTATCAGAAGAAAATGATTCATCAAATATTACATGTTCTTCCGTAACAGGTAACCCTAAAATATTTGTCATATTTGCTAGGCTAATAGTTATTTTTCCGACCGGGAGTTGGAATGTATTTTGTTTGGACCAACAAACGCTTAACAAATCTCTATTGCGACATAGGAAATGTATTTGGTCAATATACTAAAAGTCAAAACGTGCACCAATGTCTCTTGGTCGCTAGTCAACTTCCAACATCCAAAGCTGCTCTCACTCTTGTGATCTTATATCGGCACTATAATCGTATAGCTATTTATAAAATATATAGATTTTGTTATTACTAAACGTATGACATATATATATTATAATAACTAACATAATTAAATTGTAGTATACTTGTCCAGAAAATATCAGAGGAGATGTGTGACTCATGCTGCTGGATAATCAAATATGTGGTGGGCCCTCTTGGAATATGTTTTAGTGAGCCATCTGTAAAATAATGGTTGTCAAAATGTGTATTGCTACATATTATAAGATATTAGGGTTATGATTCTTGGTTTTAAGGATTATCCTTAGGTTTAGAGTTACTAATAACAATTATTTTTAAAGATTATGGACTAACTAATTATAACTAATTCTAATACAAAATTAAAACTAAATTTTAAAAAAAAACCCAATATATTCCTTTTGTTCATGGTTGTTTTTTACTCTTCTTCTGGCTACTTCCCTCTTCTCTTTTTTCTACTTCGTGGCTATTTTGTTCTATTGCTTGGCTCTTGGATATAAGAGCATCATTAGTAGTTGGGACTCTCCAATGCAATTTGGAGCCCAAAATTTTAAAAAAAAAGATAAATGTAGAATGAGTTGGATTTGTATGAGAATAGTAGGAAATGATAAAGTGAGCTCCGGTCCCAAAAATTGTGTGGTCAAAAATTAATATAGGAAAAAAATAATATAAAGTTTAGAATCTAGAAAGTTGGGCTCCAAATTAGAACTTACTATTCTACAAAACGAGTTTCTACAATCTAGAATCTAGAAATTGGGAGGCCCAACCCTTAGCACCCATGGATAGGTTTGGGACCGAAATTGTAGAAATTGGGACTAGGGATGAGACTTATTATTCTACAAAATGAGCTCCTACATTCTAAATCTAGAATCTAGAAAATGGGATGGGCCGTACTAATGATGCTCTAAGAGGAGCACAACCTAATAATAACCTATCCACCAAGAGCCAACCCACAATCCCCCAACTACCTAAATTAAATCAAAATACATGCCAATCCAGATTAACCACAATTAAATCAGCCAGGTCTGGCCAAAATCTAACATGTTTAATTTAAGCATAACTTTCTGGATAAATGTTTTTGGGTTTGAAGTTTTTTTTCAAAACTTCTTTGGTTTGCTCCTAGTTTGTTTCTTTCATTAGGCAAATTTTTATTGCTATAATATAGAAGTAAGGAAGTGCAAGCTAGAGTACATCCAGTATAACATAACTGTCTTAGTATTGAAACAATAAATGAAACATGTTTATTAGCAAATTGAAAACCAAACAAGGTTCAATTTGCCACCAAAATGCAAACTTAAAATGATGAATAAATGCCATAGAAAATAAGAAGCAAGCTATTTTGCTTGTCATATATAGTTTTGAGCCTTTGTCATATATAGCAAGGCCGAGTCAAGACTATATATAATAACACAACAGTCCAGGGCTATACTTAAATGGATTTTTTTTCCCTTTCAAAAGGAAAAAAAAGAAGTGATTCCAATTTGATCACTAGCTCTAGTAAGGTTGCAACTTATTTGGCCTAGATTGGAAGAGTTCATTTAAAGGGGAAAATGGTCCGGTTCCGGGTTTTATTTTTTGAAAACCTAGTTTAAGGATCCCTTGAGATGAGAGTTTATTTTGTGCAAGTTTTGGTTGTAAGTGCTCTTTTGGTGTGCAACCTGTACTTTTCTACCAGACACGAATTCATGTATTATCAAAATTTTATACTTTTCGACGGATCTTTTAACCATTTGCGAGACGAGTAAACATTTATATAAAAGAACATGATTAGGGTTTTGTTGTCTTTGGAGAAATTTCAGTATTGTTCTCATTTCCCTTTTATCAGTTATATATCATTAAGTTGATTTTTTGAGTTTTTGGTGTTAAAATGCAGCTAAAGCAGTTGCTAGCAAGGGTTGGAATGAAGCAAATCAAATATGTTTAATGGTGCACTCTCTAATGATTGAAAGTCTAAACACCTTCCAGTTTTTAATGGTGCACTCTCTAATGATTGAAAGTCTAAACACCTTCCAGTTTGCAGTTTGCAGCAGTTTCAAGTTGAGACACAGCTCCGGTTGAACCAAAAGTAACCTTTTTTTGTTACTGTGTTTGTCGTTTTTGTTGCTGCACTTCGACCTGAAGATCCATTCTTAGTTTATTGCAATTTGTAGTAGTTGGAGTTGTTGAAAACAAGTGCCCATATGCAAGGGCAGACCTAATTAGAGGGCTCCAGCCCACCCCCAATTTTTGTTTTGTTTTCTTTAATGTATATTTTTTTTGGTAATTTTATGTGAGTCTAGTTCACCCTAACCCGTTGCAGTCCAACCCAGCTCTAATTTCTATTTCTGCCCTTGCCCATATGTATTTTTTTTCATCAGGTTTATACGTACTTGTTACAGTTGGATCTGCATGCTACTAGACTCTTTACTGTTGGTGTTTTGTGCTCTCAAGTTTGTGCTCTCAATATGTCACTGGAAGAGAAGAAAATGAACTTAAGTTGGTTTATATATGCCTACTTACCGTTAATAATTAATTTGTTACTTAGTTTCCTACTTCAATATCAATTCTCATGTACATGTCACGCCCCAGAACCAGAATACTGGAGAGCGGGAGAATGACTCCGCCAGCTACGTATTACGGGTAGATGAATACCGTATAATACGATCAATGCTGTCTAAAAAACAAGGGGGTGCATACTACATGAAAGTCTCACTATGGTCACTTCACATCTATTGTCTCAATCATTCAAACAAGAAACAGAAATGGAGAACATGTAAGATAAAGCAGTAAGGTATCCCAAACGTTCAGTCAAAATGTTCTTGATATCTGGCTTTACAAAACATAGCCAGATGATGAAGCAAGGTATAAACAATTGTTTATCAGCTGTAGCCTGACTTAGTTACAATTATGCAAAAGTAATTACAAGACAATCCGACTAACAGGTCGGTGCCAAACGACAAGTATAAAATAAATAACAAAACGAGCGGGGAGGTAAGGAACCCACTCGAGTCCTCCTGCGATCATTCCTATAGTATTGACCATCTTGGAGGTGGAAGTAAGTTGAGTCCTCGGGAACCGGCTCTAAATCTGGCCATGCAAAACCAGAGAGGTTAGACCTCTAATAGCAAGTACCGCAAGAAAGCACGATATGAGGAATTAGAACCAGTAATAAGAGAATATGGTATATAGATCTTTGCTTGCTACTGGGATTCACTTAACATCACGACACTTCGAACCAACTTTCCAACCAAACAAGGACAGAAGTTGGCCCGTCATATCCTGACATTCTGATCATCTCAGTTAGTTAACAGAGTAGGTACAGTACACAAACAAGTCAACTTAAATGGCCATGCAACTACTACGGCTTGCTACGGTGAGTTCCAAGTTATCCTGGAATTATGCAATAAGGATTCCTCATTTCTTACTATGTGCAAGCAAGGCTAGTCTATCCAATCAATCAATTGCGCCAATCATAAATTTGACGAGTCTCAGCGGGACGTCCATCATCAATATAAAATATACAATAAATAATATAAACAGATACCGCTCCCTGTCCGTGTGGCAGATTTGCAGTATCTGTGGGAACCAGCCGGCCTGTCGGGCACTAATTGTAATGACCCGCTCCGCCCTAAGCGGAACGCCGATTCAAACGGCAAGTGTAACGACTCAAACGAGCCGTCGACTCGAAGAGTTGCGTCGACCCGATGAAGTATCGATGCGAATCGATGCAAGACTTACAATGGCCCGTCAAAGATGAATCCAGACTTAGACTATCAAAGGCGCGCTCGGAGTATCGCTCGGCCGATGCGAACATCGCTAAGGTGGGTGGCTCCGATGAATCCGTCTTTGCTTAGCCTAGACACATAACAATACGGACACTATCACTGAAATCGCTAGGCGATAACACCGCACATGCTAATAAATGACCCAACGCACCTAGCTAAGGGATTAATCCCATGTCTTGTATGCTTGTATAGAATATGGAAAGGAACTTGGAAAATACGAGAACTCTCGCACCGCGCTCCACGCTCGTGCTAAGGCACAAGCTTACGTTCAAGTCCCTTATGCGTTCAACAATGAAACAATGAATGGTTTACAACAATGAAACGGAAAGACTATCAACATAGTCGTTCCGAGTAGAGTTTAGCAGATTTTAAAGACTATGGGACCGATGGGTCACCAAGGCGACTCCCGTACGGGAAGTTGCATAATGTATAAATGAAAGAATGAATGAATAAACGAGTGAATGAATGAATCAACGAATGGATATATACGAAAATGAACCAATGAACGAATGGACAAGTGAAAGAAAGAAAAGAAAGATTGAATAAAAGATAAGAAGGAAAGAAATAGTTAGTGACAGGTGTGACGGGCACATGCAACGGGGCTCGCTACCCGCGCTGCACGGACGCCAACCTGGTCGATAACGCATTGTGGCTAAGGGTTAGCCTATGACGATAAAATACAAAATGGTCGTGGACGGACCCGTGCACGGGTGATACGGATTCTGCGGCATGATCAAAGGGAGGATCGTGGCCGGCCTAGGCGAAACCAAGTCGAGGCTTACGGGCATGCCTGGGTGCGGACTTGGCCACCCGGGGGACGTAAGTGCTGAGGTATTTCAAGAGACTAACGGGGTGTGTGCCAGTCCTCACCCTACGCTAAGTTGAGAAATACCACGGTCGGAAGTGTCCAAAATGGCTTGTGATGCCAGCGACCGGTGCATATAGATTTAAGTGGGCTTTGCTGGTGGCAATCCACGTGCAAGTCCTTGCATTGAAATCAAAGTAGTCTAAGTTAATCTGAACAAAACACCTTCTGAATAGGCTTGGATATAACACACAAAATGATCAAGAGTACTTCGAGCAAATGAGTTAGAAAATGTGCCTACGACGTGCTAGAACCCGAGGCACGGACACGCCCTTGATATTGAAAGTTCACATGAATCACGTTAAGTTGAAATATATGAATTGTTGACTAACTTGGTTTACATTGAACAGGGAAGGCCGGACGGTAAGTATGGGTAAGTCATATATGTATTTCCATGCGACACTTGAAATTGGCAACACGAGATAGCTATGAAATATGCCATGAAATTGATCCTAGGGCAAGATTAGAAAGACAATGAATGATAGAGATGCACAAAAGTAAATAGAACGTGTTTGGTAATGATAGCATTGTGGGCGAGCTAGCCTCCCCACCAGTGCATAACAATGTACTGATAACCCCACAGTCTGCTTGCAGGAAGCAGGAAACGTCGGCGGGTGCGGAGCTTCCCTCGAACGTGCTAAGGCGCGGAGCTATCTCTCGAGCCTTGGAGTGTTGCAAGGAGCTGGAGCACCATATACAGAACATAATGTATCGGAACATCGCCATGAATCATTCCATCTTGTAAGCCACTTGGCACGCCTTTTATGTTCCAGAGAGAGAGCTTGAGCGACTTGTAATATCGGCCTAGCGCCGCTTGTAAACTTTTTGAATATCAATAAAGAGTTGAATTCGCTTCAATTTGTGTTCATTTACTTTCCGCTGCAAATGGGGACACTCTGTGCGACTCTGTGGCCTAGCTCAAATCGGCCGTTTCTGGACTAGCCTTACACGGGCGCAACCTAGGCCCGTGCGGCATCACGCCTTAGCGAGGACGATCGCTCCTGCGGGAGCGGGGCGTGACACTAATAGTCCCAAAGAGGGCTGCCATGTAAGAACTAGGGAATTCATCCTCTCCATGCAATCATTATTTTATTTAACTTAATCGCCTCTATGTTAAGTGAAATCTCATGTCGTGGATCATGGTCATTCAGAATGAGTACTTTATACGGGGTACGGTATGCACAACTCTACAACAATACCCGTGCGGTTAGGTTGTAGGTCTTACATAGCGTAATGCGACAATCAAAACTAACCACGGAATAATCATGCATTGACCATAAAGTACACATGTTACTTTTGTAGAAAAATGAATAAATAAATAAATAAATTGAAGCCTGCATGTGCCTGTATGCCAATATTCGGGATCAGCCAGTCGATTACAATAGTTCATAGTTAATATGAACGTGTCTCATTCATTCAATTCAATAAGACGACTAGCCAGTCTCTTAGTTCCAACTAGGAACGCATGATCAATTATTACTCAAGATACAATCCATGTAAATTAATGCCAAGATAAAAATCAATGTTATTCAATGCCAATTTGAAATGAGAAAACAATTAAAGGCAATAGGGACATCAATAGATGGATGCCTATTTATGCAATCGGGTCAGTCAGGACCCTTCTACACGGCCAGGGTGAAACAAGTCCCATACAGCTCGGGATGATCAAGTCTAGATGCGGCTAAGAAATATCATATGCGGCTAAGAAATATCATATGCCGCTAGGGTTGGCACGTGCGGCTACGAAACTAACAAGTCATGCGGCTGAAAAAGTACAGCCCCATGCGGCTGGACAGACCAAGTCTTATGCGGCTAAGAATGTACTGGGCCTTATGCGGCTGGAAAGACATGTCTCATGCGGCTGAAAAATTCCATGCGGTCGAACAGTTCAGAGTTCACGCGGTCAGAGTTAAGTCAAATGCGGCCAGGATGTAATACTCATGCGGTCAAAAATGGACGGGGCATATGCGGCTGGAAATAACCAAGCTTATGCGGCTCAGAATTTCATGCGCCCAGACACTCCATGCGGCAGAAACTCCATGCGGCCAGACACTTCATGCGGCCAAAACTCCATGCGGCCAGACACTTCATGCGGCCGAAACTCTATGCGGCCATACACTTCATGCGGCCGAAACTCTTCATGCGGCTAAGGAATGGTATGCGGCCAGGAATGCCATGCGGCCAAGAAAGGCTTACCGCATGAAAACTCTTGCGGTCAAGCACTGTTTGTAGAAGCATGGAATTTCAGAACCAGAAAGTCTATGCGCCAGACTACATGTGCCAAAGCTTGGACAAAGTGCTTCACAGCAAAAAGCAACAAATATAGACATTGAAAGAGGACTTTTTATTTAACGTATAAAAGTCTATTACATGTCTAAAGAGAGATTGTACAAAGGAGAATTTCTACAAAGAAAGGACCCTAAGTCTACAGCCAGCAGCCATCATGCGCCCTCAAGTAGGCGCAGCAATCAACATGCGCCCTCAGCCAGGCTCATCCCACCATGCGCCCTCAGCAAGGCGCATCCTTTTCAGCAGCTCAGTTATGTGCATCCCCAGTTATGTGCATCCCTTCAGCAGCCCAGTTATGTGTCGCGCTTCCAGCCAGGCTCACCTGATAAATGCTTCGACTAATGAAGCATTTAACCCTCTGGCTGGAACCAAGGAAGAGAAGCGCACCGCAAATCTGTGGCCAGGGGAGGCTTCGAAAGAGCCTCCAAAGGCGAAGGAAGACCGTGATCGAAACCACGGCTAAAGGAGCAGCTTTCAACACAACCAGAGTGGGCAACGCCCACTTTGAAGGAAGAAAGAGCCTAGCACCGCCATTCCGATCTACGGCTCTTCCGGAATAACGAAGACGAGGCCCGAGCATCCTTATCTTTGGATGCAACAGGCACCTTCCGCCTGCCTCGGAAGCCCTCGACTCCGTCTTTTGGATGTAACAGTCACCTTCAAGTGCATCAACGAAGATACTGCGTCGCATCTTCACCCTCGGGAGCATCTCGTCAACAGAATGCATTCGAGTACACAAGTTCATGTCGGAAAGACGTGAGAGAACGAGAGGCCAACCCTCTCTCCATACTATTATTTATAGGCCGGGCAAATCAAACCCATGCGCCAAGTGGATGGCTCTCGATTTTCGTGCAATGAATTTGCATTAAATGGATGAACCGGACGCTTCGAATTCAGCCAAGTCAAAACGGCTATTTAAAGCACTCGAAGAACGTAACAGTTGCACCATCAAGGACGTCTCACAAAACGGATGCGCCGGCCAGACCGCGCATCACACAGACGCGCCCTTCTACATCAAGCGCATCACACAGACGCGCCCTTCAGTACCAAGAGCATCATAGGGATGCGCCCTCATGCGTCCCCATACACCTAGTGGAACGCCAACCGATGCGCCCATTCAGCTGTCCATCGAATGTCACAAACATTAAATGATGAACTGACAGAGTTGGCAGCACGCCTCCCAAAGTCTGAGCAGTCGGCAGCTTTATCAGAAGACGAAGCATCGCCAACGTCAGCATTATTATTACTCCCCTCCGACGGCTACTGCTACGTGGCCACCTAACCATCTCGCATGCGCCTCCGCGGCCATGCGCCCAAACGTGCATACGCCACAAAAGCTGTGCGCCTCAGACTTTTCACTGATCCCTAAAGACAGAAGGAAAGTCACTGTCACAACTTTGCATGCGCCTCAAAAGCCATGCGCCCCAGACTTCTCCCTGATCCCAAAAGACAGGAGTAAAGTCACTACTGAAGCTCTGCATGCGCCTCAAAAGCCATGCGCCCAAAATGGTTCGTGACTCCTAAAGGTTACGAGCCAAAGTCTCCTCATACGCCCAATCCTAGGCGCATCCTACCAGATCATTCCCTCCACCAAATCCGAGATCTCCGAGCCATGGGTCGACGACACGTGTCCTTTGACTCAACTCATCCAAGATCTCAGCAACAGAAAGATCTTCTTCTCTGCTACGTGCTGGTTCACAACAGCAACATGAAGAAGTCAACCCCCTCGATTAGAGCGCATCGTCCATGCGCCTTCATCAGCAATCAACACGTAGCATCCCGCGTACAGGCGCATCCTACATGCGCGCATGAGCAGCCAGCCTGCAAGACTATAAATAGAGGGATCATTTCCTTCTTCTACACACACACGGACCAATCTATGTGCATACATATCAACCTCCACAGCGAACAGACAGAGACTTCGTACCACCAGAGAGGCAGATACAGACACTCAACGTCTTTCTCCTCTCAGCAAGCTCCAACACCCAGAGCAATCCAGACCTTCAGGGAACCGATAACCGTCGTCAGATCGTCAACGGAGTCAACGCATTACCACTCACTCCATTGGCACAAGGAACCCAGATTAAACAAAAGTGTACTCCTAGGACTATGTCTAAGTCCTATATTGTAACACTGTTCTGTTTGTATTGAAATTTATAATCAAAGAATTTTAATGGCAAACAAGCTGGCGACTCTGCTGGGGACCTCTTTCTCTTCCAACGAGAAAGTTGTGTCACAATCCGATGACGTGAAGGTGGGCTCCTCCCACAAGACGCTGGTCGTACGCCTCAATCAACAGGCGTATGAGGAGTTCATCTCTGAAGGAAGTACGAGTCCTTCGAAGCGGCTGCCGAAGCCGAAGAAGACCCGCCGAGTCTGGGTGCGCAAGGTCGACGCCTCGGGCACCACCACCGAAGGGGATGCGCCAATCCAGCCTTCCCTTCCTGCTGACGTCCTCAGCAACCAAGATGCGCCCGCTGGTGCAGCGCATCTCTCGGGAAAATGTACGGCTAACCACGTTCCCCAGCCATCTCCCTCTCAGGCGAGGAAGATGCGTCGACGGAGCAGGGGCGCAGCCAATGCCCCGCGCATCACCTCTGATGCGCCACAGAAGGTCTCTGTCTTTGACAGACTCACTCATTGTAGTGGCCAGGAGAATTTGGATTCTGAGTACTACGCGCCCCAGCGGCCTGGTACGAAGAAGTCTAAGGCAGCACGGGCCATGCGTCCCAAACGTGCTATGCCAGCAACAAGCCAGAAGCATGCGCTCACAATCATGCGCGCTACTGATGGTAAGTTATACAAGGTCGACTCGAGTGCTGCGGCGCCGAGAACGAGCCAACCTTCAAAGCCCTTGTCTCACTTGGGCGCATCTACTGCGTGCACAACCAAGTCGAGCAAGGCAAATCCAGTAGTCTTGAACTCCCGCGCCTCCTCCGGTTGTGCGTTTGAGGTCCGTTCAAGTCACTCCAAATGCTGTGGTTCTCCCACTACTGATCGGGATGCCTGTTTGGTATTAGATCAGGGGGCGCAGCACTCACTTGACCACCCCGACGCTTGGCCCTGCCATGCGCCTAAAGGGGTGCGAAGGTGGCACTCTCCTCCAACGATCTGCATAACGTGATTACTCACAAGCGCCGATCAGGAGAGTTGACTGATAAGCACGATGCACCTCTCACGAGGCATACTTGTGCTGTGGTCACCATCAACTGCTGTTGCAAAGCGGCAGTCCCACCAAGGCAGTCGGTGTTCCAGCGGCTGCAATCATCAACACCTCTTCGACGTCGCCCCGGAAAGAAGGTGTCAATAGAAGAGGAACCAACGGTTGCTTCGTGCAATGTGATCTCCAACTCCTCGTCAGTCCGAAAGACGACTGGCGGTCTCTCTTCCTCGTCCAAAAGCCAGTCGAGGAAAACCAAGACAGCTGTCTCATCCTCCGGAGTGTTCGAAGGCACTCGAGCGAGGAAGAAGTTCTTGGAAGAAGCTGGGGGTAGTCAGACCCTTGTCGAGCCTCCTTCCGAAGACGAGTGTGTCCAAAGCACACTTGGGGCAGATCCTCGAGGCGAAGTCAGTCTCCCAGAAGCCTCTGAAGACGAGGATGTCCCCCAGAACATAGCTGGGGGTAGCCTAGCATCTGCGGACCCGAGTTCCGGAGACAAAGAGGCCCTTCAAGACGGAGTTGAGGGTAATCAGGCCCTTGCAGATGCGCATGTGGTGAATGTTCTCCCGAACATAGCCGGGGGTAGCCCAGTCGAAGCTTCAGGAGAGGCAACTACCCTACAAGGGAGTGAGGCCGAGAGTGAGGCCTCAACTCATCCATCCACTCCCGGCCGCGTCATGACAGTGAACGTGACTGAGGCTGATGTCGAGTCTGATGCACCGCCAACAGACCTCGTCCAGCGCATAGATACCCTGGAGGGAGGACTCAAAACCCTCTCTGTCTCCATGCAAACACTGACTCAGGCAGTGTTTAAGATACGGTCAGCTTTGACCAGGACACCTTCTACCGGTCCCGATCCAGGGGCCAATGGAGAGTCGAGTGTACCCCTTCAACGGGTATCCTCGGACGCAGATCGCCGTGAAGCACCTCGAACGTCAGAGCCCTCGAATGCTCAACATCCGGTGATACCACCTTCCCCGACTCCCAGCTCCACGGAAGACGTGATCGAGATGATCAGGGACCTGCGCGAGCGCTTTGAGTCCAAGACGAGACAAGAGGAGCACCAGAAAATGGGCATCCCCCAGCCTTATCCCCTCGAGTGGAACAAGGTAGTTTATCCTCCAAAGTATAAACCACAAACACTGACGCCGTACGACGGGAAGGACTCTCCTCGTCGCTACCTGACGTATTTCCAGTCTCAGATGGGACATCTTCCGAAGGAGGACGCGCTTCTTACCAGCATATTTGTTGGGGCACTGAAAGGAGTGGCGTACGACTGGTACTGCAGCCTCCCCGACAATTCAATATCTTCCTTCGACGACCTGACGTGCCTCTTTCTCGACCGTTTCTACGACGGCGGAAAGAACATGACAATGGCGTCCCTTATAGAGATACGCCAGAAGGAGAAGGAAACAGTTTGAGTATTCATCGAACGCTTCCGACAGGCCTGCTTCAGACTGCCCCCGGGCATGCCAGAACATGCGCTTCTCTCCTCCTGCAGCATGAACATGCTGCCTGCAGTCAAGCTCTGGCTCAACTCTACTCCTCCTCCCGACTGGTGCTCATTGATCATTGAAGCAGAAGCCGCGGAGAAGAAGGCAGCCAACGCTCGTTGTTACGCCCCGCTCCCGTAGGAGCGATCGCCCTCGCTAAGGCGTGATGCCGCACGAGCCTAGATTGCGCTCGTGCAAGGCAATTCCATAACGGCCGATTACATCGGCGACGACGGGGTCGTCGCACAGAAGTCCCAAGCAGAAATATTGAATACGCAGCGGAAATTAGAACAAGAACACATGAAACACAAGTTATTCAAAAGAAGCTCTTTTATTGATATTGAATACAAGATTACATTTGTGGCCGCAAGGCCAATTTACAAGTCTCTCGTGCTCACATATCTCTCAATTACAAGTTACCCTGCTCTCTCATCTCTCGATACAATTGCTTGAGCCAGCGGAAGCTTTGGAAGGCGATGTCCATACATTATGTCCTGTATAAGTCTTCAGATCACGCAGCCGTACGCTTCGACTCGCCAAGGAACTCCGTGCCTCGATGCATCCAAGCGAGCTCCGTACCATGAGCTTCTACCTGTGCCTGCACATGAAACACTGTATGGGTGTCAGTACCACTGTACTGGTGGAGTGAGCTCCTCGCCCACCCATACAAAACCAACACGTTTCATTTACTTTGTGCAACATAAACCCTTTTTACGATTGTCTTTCTATTCTTGCCTTAGGATCAGTTTTAGGACCGGCGCCTTAGCGCAACTTGTGTATCGGAACCATCTCGTGCTTGCAATGTCAACGTTAACTCATACTTGTCACTAGACCACTCCTCGTGCCAACAACGTTAACCTATCAAGTCGTGTTCGCCTTACGGCCATAATCAGAGACGCAACTACACGAAGGACTCCATTTCCTTGCCTCTAGACCTTTCTCGTGCTTGCATTGTCGACGCACTGGCTTATACTTATCTTTCGTGCCAAACTCTGGGACGTAACGACTCGGTCGTGCCATACTCGATTCGTGCTTCAATATTACCGAGGCAGTGCCTCCTCGCTTAGTCTCGCCTACACTTGTATTGTGACAACGCGACCGTGCCTCATATCTCGAGGCCGTGCCCAATAACTCAACGTAACTTCACACAACTCGCCCTACGGCCCTTTTTGACTTAACTCGCAACAGCTCAAGCCTAACTCATACAAACTCTATGCCAACAACTTAACACTCGACGCCACATCTCGTGCCAATAGCACACCGCCTTCGTATAGCCAAATCTTAGGCCCAAACATTGTGTCTTCTAACTGCATACACATTCAACCCAATCCAAAGGCACACACGCGGATTGCCGCCCGTGCTGACACATCTATATGAAAGGTCACTGGTATTAACTAGCCATCGTGGACATAGCCTGGTAATACGGGACCCTTGCAACGCAAGTAGCGAGCCCCGATGCAAGTCCCCGTCTTACCGATTGTCTATTATCCAGCTCGGCTATACCTGTTTCTTCCTAGGCCGAGTCGGTCCCGTGGCCCCGGGTTGCCGCTCGAAGAAATCATCGCCCTTGTCGACAAGTTGTCCATGACCACGCGCCTATGCTAACTTCTAGACTTAACGTAATGTATGGTCTCATCATCATTATTTAGCTACTTTGCTTTACACTTTCCACCTTTTTCATACTTCCTTCGCAGAGCCCAAACCAGGGTTGCCTCGGCGACTGAACCACAGTCCCGACATATTTCCTCTCGGCGACTAACTATCGCTTAGACTTAATATTCTTTGAACTCAGGGAACGGCTACTGCATAGCCTTCCAACTTAACTTGAATATAACGTGTTTCCTTAAGTATCGACCGACCGTGGCTAACTTTCTACTGAACCAACCGTGGCTCGTGCCTCTAAACCGACTCGCATTCTATGCAACGCTATCGCCCAAGTCATACTCCATGTGACGGGCCTTGTTCTCAAGGGACTACGCGACTTGACAACCGCAGATAGAGCGGAACAGCACGTAGAATAACTTAGGTCGACCGGCATAACTTTGCCTAACTCACTCAAGCCTACAACTTAACCCAAGGGACGAGCAAAGGCTATGCCAAGCCTTGCGGGACAGGACCATGCATGCTTTAGCAAGCATTTGTGCGGGCAACGCCTATGACTTAGGCTAACTCTCAGCTTTTGCACCGAAGACCAACTTTCCTTCTCCCAAGCCACGGGACGAAGGACCGAGTGTCATTTTCAAAGCACGCCGTGCACCAACTCTAAGCCGACCGTAGGACGTTTTTCATGTTCTAACTCGATTCAAACCGTCGGGATTATTCCCTTAGCTATGTGGATGCGTAGCTTTTATTTATCAAGCCTAACTTGTGCAAGTAAGGAAAACACGATTTATTATGTGAAGGCAAAGATGAGGAGAGTTCACCGAAACTACCCCACCTGAGCGATGTCTCCGAGCAAGCCGTTGCAAGGCTAAGTCCGAACGCCGTCGGCGTTTCGATTCCTCCGATTGACTTTGCGGGACGGGGCACTACATCATACACCACTCAGAACAAGTCTCGTCCTCGAGACTTCCCTGAAGGCAGGTCATCCTACCATTTCTATGGCCAAGACTTAATCGTACACATTTCGCCTACGCGTTCCTTCGATTCCGAGCCACGCTCGTACTATTATCAATCTTTCCTTTAACACGATTTCAAGATCTCGACATACTCCCATCTTTCAAGCCTTGCTTGAACTCATCGTATCACTTGGCTGGATCGTGCATGCATTCCAAGCGTCCCCAGAATACCTGCATTCAGCCAAGCCGTATGATAGAAAATTTGGCATTCTTACTCGAGTCGCATCGTGCACATACCCAAGCGTCCCTGAAATATATGCATGTCAGCCGAGTCTCGTGAGCAGGGTTTCCTATATTCGTGATCCACGCCATCTATCCATTCTAATCCTCAAGATCAATCCTTCCGATTGCTAACACTTGAAACATGGCGTCTCGTCTAACCGCTAGGCTATTTCTTTTCGAGGCTAAGTCAATGTCAGGATTGGAATCATAGTTCCCCAACAATAATGCTAACACTGACCCCAATCCTAGGGTCAAACCAGAGTCGATCATACGGGGTCTTCTACCCAAGCTCGCGTCACTCAAATTTCTAAATATCGAGCATGATCACCTAATTCGCATTACGGCATACGTTGCGTATATTCGAATCCCTTCAATTCACCAATTCTAACCAATTCTTATATTCGATCACGAGGTCGTCTTGCTCGACAATACGTTGCACCCCAATCTCACGCGAGTCTGATAATACGCGGTGGTTCATGAATCACCATGCAACGCTCCCGCGGAATAATTATTCTCATCGGGGCGTAACTCTTGTTTGAGTTTAGACTCATTCATTCTCGATACACGGATTGGACCTACTCAATCCTCAAGTTCAATCGACAAGCACACCAATTCAATCTCGAGTCTATCCTCGCGTCAAACCACAAATCGAAGCACAAATTATCGCACCGTGCAAGTTTGACCACTCCTGCTGTATGAATCACCATACCAGCGCTCACGCAGAGTGATCGCCCTAATCGGCGTGACGCATGTGCGAGGCTGGAGTAGCGCTCGCATAAGACAAGAACGTCAACGTTGTGGTTATCGACAAAGCAAATCCAAACATTCTAGTTTCCATCCAAGCCAAGTTCGATCGTCATTCGTTCAACTTAGAAAATCCTCGAGCCAAGTCTATCTTTTCCTCGACACATTTTAACATCCCGATTATAGCATCCATCGGAACAATGACATTTGCACGATCGTCATTTGCCGAGTCAGAGTACCCCCAAGTTATCGCATATCGATCTTTGATACGCCTCAATACCATCGACGATGTGCGTAACCTGACGATCTTCCTTTGTAACCAATTTCGAGTCGTGCGTTGATGCTGTTGTCCGAGTTGGATATTCCATAATTTTCTCAATACTCAAGATCAAGTTCAGTCGCTTTTCCTTAAGCTCGTTTCAAAATCGTTATTCAAAACTCAAGTCACATTTCATTTGCATCAATTCGATATCGCACGCGCGATCCTCTAAGTTTCTTCGATCAAGACCATTCAATTTCCTTCATCGTTCCGAAACATTTTCTAACTCGCGTTGCTCATTCACAAGTTGTCCGAACGAGATGCTCGTTCGGGACATTCGAAGTCACGACCAACTAAGCGTGACGCGTTCTAAGGCTTTGCGCGATCGCATCGCCTCGCCGACATACTCGTAATCCTCAATATTCACTCGAATAATTTCCAAGACGAACCATACACCACTCGGATTCGAGCCACTCGACTAGTCGTCGACACTCATTCTTATTCTTCTCCGAATCTATCACATACACCACTCGGATTCAAGCCATACGATCTAGTCCTCAATCACATTCGCGTCATTCGCTAAGACATCCTTCAGATTCGTTCGGCGAATCGCTAGCGTAGTCGCTCGCGTCGTATCGACGCACTAAGTCGTTCGCACTATTTCCTCGAAATCCAAATCAATCTTCCGTATACGCCTAAGCGTTAGTCCGATAGCGTTCCTATCGATAGACACTCTAAGTATATCTCCGTTCCCGACCGAGCGGTACTTGATATCGCTCGCAACTCGTTTGCACCAAGGGTCGAGGTGCGCGATGCGAAACACAACTTAGCCAAAAGGTCGTGTGCATAGCCGTCCTGTGCGGACTATATTCCGAGTTTGCACGCTCAATTGCTAGGGTCGACGTTGGACTAATTAGGCATGCACACGACTTGCTAAGGTCAACGTAGGACTATTCGGGCACACGTACGACTTTGCTAACATTAGCACATATTTTCTATCGAGTCAAGTTTGCAACATTCGGCACAAAGGCCCTATCGACGCATTTGGCAACGGCCTACCGATGCGTTAGATGGAACGCTTGTACGAGCTTTCGAAAATATTTAGACTTATTGTATGGACATGCCGAGGGACATCTGAGAGAGAGCGCACCAACGATAACAACTTGCGGAAGCAACAGAGTTTTGCAGAAACATCGAAGTTAAAGAATTCAATCGACGGTCCAAGGACGTAAAGCCGTGCTCTGATACCATTATGTCACGCCCCGCTCCCGTAGGAGCGATCGTCCTCGCTAAGGCGTGATGCCGTACGAGCCTAGATTGCGCTCGTGCAAGGCAATTCCATAACGGCCGATTACATCGGCGGCGACGGGGTCGTCGCACAGAAGTCCCAAGCAGAAACATTGAATACGCAGCGGAAATTAGAACAAGAACACATGAAACACAAGTTATTCAAAAGAAGCTCTTTTATTGATATTGAATACAAGATTACATTTGTGGCCGCAAGGCCAATTTACAAGTCTCTCGTGCTCACATATCTCTCAATTATAAGTCACCCTGCTCTCTCATCTCTCGATACAATTGCTTGAGCCAGCGGAAGCTTTGGAAGGCGATGTCCATACATTATGTCCTGTATAAGTCTTCAGATCACGCAGCCGTACGCTTCGACTCGCCAAGGAACTCCGTGCCTCGACGCATCCAAGCGAGCTCCGCACCACGAGCTTCTACATGTGCCTGCACATGAAACACTGTGTGGGTGTCAGTACCACTGTACTGGTGGAGTGAGCTCCTCGTCCACCCATACAAAACCAACACGTTTCATTTACTTTGTGCAACATAAACCCTTTTTACGATTGTCTTTCTATTCTTGCCTTAGGATCAGTTTTAGGACCGGCGCCTTAGCGCAACTTGTGTATCGGAACCATCTCGTGCTTGCAATGTCAACGTTAACTCATACTTGTCACTAGACCACTCCTCGTGCCAACAACGTTAACCTATCAAGTCGTATTCGCCTTACGGCCATAATCAGAGACGCAACTACACGAAGGACTCTATTTCCTTGCCTCTAGACCTTTCTCGTGCTTGCATTATCGACGCACTGGCTTATACTTATCTTTCGTGCCAAACTCTGGAACGTAACGACTCGGTCGTGCCATACTCGATTCGTGCTTCAATATTACCGAGGCAGTGCCTCCTCGCTTAGTCTCGCCTACACTTGTATTGTGACAACGCGACCGTGCCTCATATCTCGAGGCCGTGCCCAATAACTCAACGTAACTTCACACAACTCGCCCTACGGCCCTTTTTGACTTAACTCGCAACAGCTCAAGCCTAACTCATACAAACTCTATGCCAACAACTTAACACTCGACGCCACATCTCGTGCCAATAGCACACCGCCTTCGTATAGCCAAATCTTAGGCCCAAACATTGTGTCTTCTAACTGCATACACATTCAACCCAATCCAAAGGCACACACGCGGATTGCCGCCCGTGCCGACACATCTATATGAAAGGTCACTGGCATTAACTAGCCATCGTGGACATAGCCTGGTAATACGGGACCCTTGCAACGCAAGTAGGCAGCCCCGATGCAAGTCCCCGTCTTACCGATTGCCTATTACCCAGCTCGGCTATACCTGTTTCTTCCTAGGCCGAGTCGGTCCCATGGCCCCGGGTTGCCGCTCGAAGAAATCATCGCCCTTGTCGACAAGTTGTCCATGACCACGCGCCTATGCTAACTTCTAGACTTAACGTAATGCATGGTCTCATCATCATTATTTAGCTACTTTGCTTTACTCTTTCCACCTTTTTCATACTTCCTTCGCAGAGCCCAAACCAGGATTGCCTCGGCGACTGAACCACAGTCCCGACATATTTCCTCTCGGCGACTAACTATCACTTAGACTTAACATTCTTTGAACTCAGGGAACGGCTACTGCATAGCCTTCCAACTTAACTTGAACATAACGTGTTTCCTTAAGTATCGACCGACCGTGGCTAACTTTCTACTGAACCAACCGTGGCTCGTGCCTCTAAACCGACTCGCATTCTATGCAACGCTATCGCCCAAGTCATACTCCATGTGACGGGCCTTGTTCTCAAGGGACTACGCGACTTGACAACCGCAGATAGAGCGGGACAACACGTAGAATAACTTAGGTCGACCGGCATAACTTTGCCTAACTCACTCAAGCCTACAACTTAACCCAAGGGACGAGCAAAGGCTATGCCAAGCCTTGCGGGACAGGACCGTGCATGCTTTAGCAAGCATTTGTGCGGGCGACGCCTATGACTTAGGCTAACTCTCAGCTTTTGCACCGAAGACCAACTTTCCTTCTCCCAAGCCACGGGACGAAGGACCGAGTGTCATTTTCAAAGCACGCCGTGCACCAACTCTAAGACGACTGTGGGACGTTTTCCATGTTCTAACTCGATTCAAACCATCGGGATTATTTCCTTAGCTATGTGGATGCGTAGCTTTTATTTATCAAACCTAACTTGTGCAAGTAAGAAAAACACGATTTATTATGTGAAGGCAAAGATGAGGAGAGTTCACCGAAACTACCCCACCTGAGCGATGTCTCCGAGCAAGCCGTTGCAAGGCTAAGTCCGAACGCCGTCGGCGTTTCGATTCCTCCGATTGACTTTGCGGGACGGGGCACTACACTCATCTTCTGGGAGTCAGTTTCTCTGCCTTCGAGGATAAGGGAAAACGGCCTGCAACCAACAACCCTGGACGAGAGGCAAAGGGGAAGCAGGCATTGACTGTCAATCCCTCAAAAGGTGCATCAGCACCTACTCAGAAGCCTCCACTTGTACCGAGGCCGAAGGAAGTTTATTCGTTCAATGACGAAGACATCCTGCACCTCTTTGAGATACTGAAGCAGGGTGACAAGATCAAGCTTCCGGACCCTAAGCGTCCCGATGAGGTTGGGAAAGTGGACAACCCGAGGTATTGTCACTACCATCGGTTTGTCGGACACCCAACCAAGGACTGTTATGTCCTCAAGAATTACATCCAGCGCATGATCAATGCGGATGTAATCTCCGTCGACTACGAAGAGAAGACGGTATCGGCCAATATGGTGTCACTCTAATTTGGCACCCTGCCGCCGACTACAACACAGGACGGCGTCGTCCCCATCCCTAAGGCGACAATGGAGGTGGTTAACTTACCACCAACCCGTGACAACGTGAGTGGACTCATCCCACTCACCACATCTCGAGGAGAGATCCTGTGGGTTCACCCCGATCTCGTCTCCGAGGTGACTCAACCGGAGGTACGCCCTACCTCCAAGTCCAAAGGCAGGAAGATCAAGTCTTGCCGCATGGTCTCTTCTTCAGCGGAAGAGGCACTTCCTGTGCAGACGCGTTCACAACAGAACGTCCAACCCGACGAAGCTGCCGTCGAGGTGGTGCCTTCTAGCACAGTCCCTACTGTCCAGGACGAGGGCCCGTCTAAGCCCTCAGCAGCCAATAAACAGAAGCAGATAGAGGCCCGCTTCGATAGGCCTCTGCGAAAAGAGAATGCTTTGGGGCTAGCCAAGCCCCACAACTTCGACATACTGGCGCAACTCGCCAGTACTCCTGCCCGCCTATCTCTGTTTGAGCTCCTTCGTCTTTCCAAAGACTCCCGAAAAGCTCTCTGCGAAGCTCTGAAGGATGCTGAATCCTTTCTCAGTCAGGTCAAGCAGCCGGAAGATCTCCCGATTGTGTACAAGCACTGTCACTGTACGGAGGAGGTTATCCCCAATATAACCTTCACCCAACAGGACATGTTGCTCAAACACAATCGACACAACAGGCCGCTGTATTACACAGGGTACATCGGTTCAGTCAAGGTGAAGCAGATTCAGATCGATCCGGGGTCTTCCCTCAGCATTATCTCGAAGATGCTGCTTTCAATACTGGGGATCCCAATGTACCGACTGGCGCCCTCCAACACGACAATCAGTGGTTTCAACGCTAGCAAAAGCGAACCACTGGGCAAAATACGACTAAAGTGCCACATCGGTAACCTCAGAACCGAGGTCACTTGTTATGTCATGGACGCTGAAGTCAACTACAACATTCTGTTGGGTCGCCCATGGCTACACGAGTACATGGTGGTGCCATCCACGCTCCACCAATGTATGAAGTACGTGTTCACCAACAACGTCATCCGTACGGAGTTTGCGGACATCAACCCCTTCGAAGGGATTGAAGCCTACTTCACCGATGCCGACTTATACAAGTCACCTGACGAGGAGGAGGCCAATGATGCTGATGACGAAGCAAAAACAGCAGCAGAGCCGGACATGGAGCCTGAGGTCACTCCCGATGCTCCTTTGAAGATCCGACTCAAAGGCAAACTGCCTCAGAAGTTGCCCCCATGAGCATTAAGCTATCCGGGAAAGCACCAGCTGCTCCTGAAGCTCCCCTGAAGATACGACTCAAGGAAAAGCCCCCTCAAACATCGGCTCCTCTTGTGGAAAAACTACAAGGGAAGGCGCCAGGCACCGGAGGCACAGCAGAGGCACCTCTGAAGGTGCGTCTTAAGGGCAAGCCGCCGCCATCCCAGCCGCCGGAGAAGGTTCATGTAGTCCTTTCGGACTCCCAGATCAACGCTGTGGTAGACCCTCCGATCCTACTACGGTGCTTACAGATGAAGAGCTGAGGGAATATATCTCGGCCGATGTAGATGCCCCATCTCTCGACAATGTAATCCCACGGGATAAAATCTCGTATTTCATCATAGAGCGTCTTTTAATTATTCTAGTCTTCCACATTGGAATGCCATGTATATATTAGATAACGCTCTACGGTCGTTACAAACACAAATAACGACCGTCCACCATGTAAATCGAGTAGTCCCGTCCCAAGGGGTCTGTTACATAGTCCTACCACGGAGTCGAGACGAAGGATCCATCATCTTCGGCAAGGTTGAGCGTCATCAAGACCTCCCGCCACTCGAGCCAGAACCAGATGCCAGCAGAATGCAACTCTATCGGTACACGGACAAGGCAAAGTACCTCATCCAAAAGATGGGTTACGACCTAAAAAGCGACAAAGGCCTGAACTACGGCAAAGGTCGACGTCTCCCTCTCCGGCTTCCAACACCTAAAGGAAAGCCGCAGGACTACTACAACAAAACTCGACGGGGGGTAGGCTATGTCACGCCGTCGTCAACTCCAGAGAGTTCAGACGCAGAGGAAGTTGAACATTCTCACTCATCTGAAGCATCAACGTGGGATTCCGATACCAGTATCGGATCTGTCTTCAAGAGAGTGCTGTCAGCCAACATGACATCTGCACAATCTCAAGAAGAAGAAGAAGAAGACCGAGCGCTAGAATTCTTCGAAGAAGAACCCTGGGCTCAACGCCTGGGACAACAATGGGAGTCTCGTTTTGAATTACGTGAACCTTCCACCGAAGACGAAGTCGAGCAGATCGACCTTGGGGATGGATCTTTTTCCAAACCCATCTTCGTCAGCAAAAGCCTCAAAGGAGAAGACCGAGAATCTTTAATCCAGCTAGCTAAAGAATATATCGACGTCTTCGCCTGGAGCTACGAAGATATGCCGGGACTTGATCCCCAGATTGCGATGCATAGGTTGAACATCTTGCCTGATGCCAAGCCTATCAAGCAACAATAGCGGCGCTTCCGTCCGGACATCATGAACGCCATCGATCGGAAGGTAGACAAACTCTTGACTAGCGGCTTCATCCGTGAAGAGCAACACCCAGATTGGGTAGCCAACATCGTCCCCGTCACCAAGAAGAATGGAAAGATACGAGTCTGTATCGACTTCCGAGACCTCAACTCTGCTTGCCCGAAGGACGAATTCCCGCTTCCAATCACCGACGTGATGATCGACAACACGTGTGGCTTCGAGCGCATGTCTTTCATGGATGGGTATTCGAGCTACAACCAGATCAAGATGTTCCCCGATGACGCAAAACATACGTCATTCAGGACTCCAAAGGGCATTTTCTACTACACAGTGATGCCCTTCGGCTTGAAGAATGCTGGTGCGACATACCAACGTGCTATGAGCACCATTTTCTGTCAGCACCTTCGCAAGACAGTCAAATGTTATGTCGACGACATCGCAGTCAAGAGCCGTCTCAAAGGAGATCACCTGCAAGACCTCAAAACAGTCTTCGACCTCATGCGGGCGCATCAACTCAAGATGAACCCCGCTAAATCCTTCCTTGGGATTTTAAGCGAAAAGTTCTTGGGCTTCATCATCACGGCGAAAGGCATTCATGTCGATCCAGAGAAGACCAAAACAATTCTTGATATGGACCCTCCGAAGAATATTTAAGAACTTCGAGGCCTACAGGGACGTCTGGCGTACATCCGGAGGTTCATAGAAAACCTTTTCGGCAAATGTCAACCCTTCACCCAGCTCATGAAGAAGGGAGTCTCTTACGTCTGGACAGAGGAATGCCAAAAGGCTTTCGACGACATCAAAGCCTACCTGACGAGCCCTCCAGGGCTGGTGGCACCCGTCGCTGGCAAACCATTCCTGCTCTACGTCCGTGCCACGGATCATTCCCTCGGCGCCCTGCTAGCTCAGAACAGCGACACAGGCTATGAGCAAGCAATCTACTACCTCAGCCGAACCCTGATCGGGGCCGAACACCGGTACAACCCCATTGAAAAGGAGTGCTTGGCTCTAGTATTTGCCATCCAAAAGACTCGTCATTATGTCTCGGGCCAGACAATTCACGTCATTTCCCGAGTCAATCCGCTCAGGGTCCTCATGACGAAGCCAGGATCACTGAACTCCCGGCTAGCCACATGGACGATCTTGCTAACGCCATACAACATGGTGTTCGTTCCACAGAAGGCTGTTAAGGGTCAAGCTCTGGCCGACTTCTTAGCTGCATACCCCATCCCGGAGTCCTCAAGACTCTATGAAGACATTCCGGATGAGGTCCAAGAATCAAACGTCACCGAAGAAGGCTCCGTCTGGCGGATGTTTTTCGATGGCGCTTCAAGAACAGGCCCCAAAGGCTAAATCGTCGCAGGAGTGGGGGTGGTACTAGTCTCCCCCGATCAGCTGGTCATCCAGCGTGCTTACTCCCTTTCGAAGCCGTGCTCCAACAACGTGGCCGAGTACAACGCGCTCATTATGGGACTCCAGCTGACACAACAGCTGGGGGTAAAACATCTGGAAGCCTACGGCGACTCAAAGCTCGTCGTAAATCAGATCAGAGGGCAATACGAGATTCGCCATAAAGATCTGATCCCCTACCATGAAGTTGCATTGAACATCATTTCAACCTTTACTGGGTTTTTTATCGAACACGTACCTCGTCTACAAAATCTAGAGGCCGATGCTCTAGCTGGCCTCGCAGCCTCTTTGGCGGCACCCCTCGGGACTCAACACTACGTCACGGTAGTGGGTCGAGACTTGGTCTGCCCTAAAAATAACTTGCGCTCACAAGTGGCCCATGCCATGTCAGCGGGTGCCGGTGTTAACGTTCGGGACTGGAGATTCCCGTTCGTCGACTTCGCTGTCTACGAAATTCTCCCAGAGGACCCGAAAGAAGCTGTCTCGGTCAGGAGACGCTCTCTTCGATTCTACTACGATACGGCTACTAAAATGCTGTACCGACGCTCCTACGATGGACTTCTCCTTCGATGTTTGTCTAACAAAGAAGCAGCTGAAGCCCTTCGAGAAGCTCATGATGGAACCTGCGGGGCCCATCAGCCCGGTCCTAAGTTGCAGGATCGACTGCGACACATGGGCTATTACTGGCCAACCATGGCCGCTGACGCTGTTGGATATGCTAAAAAGTGCCATGCGTGCCAGCTTCACGCAGACTTCATTCATACGTCGTCCGAACCACTACATCCTACAGTCGTCTCCTGGCCCTTCGAAGCTTGGGGAATGGACATTGTGGGACCGATCACCCCTCCTTCATCGAGAGGACACCGCTTCATCCTAACAATCATCGACTACTTCTCCAAATGGGAAGAAGCAGTTCCTCTGGTAGAAGTGAAAAGCTCCAGGGTGATCAGCTTCATCAAGCACCACGTCATCTACCGTTTCGGGGTACCCCAGAGGATCATCCACGATAATGGTCCTCAGTTCATCAGCCATGTCTTTAACCGATTCTGTGACAAGAATCGCATTCAAAATGTGGCATCAACCGCCTACAATCCGGCAGCAAACGGATTGGCCGAGGCGTTCAACAAAACTATCGTCAGGCTACTCAAAAAGGTCATATCATCTAACAAACGCGACTGGGACGAAAAGCTCGGCGAATGCCTTTGGGCCTACCGCACAACGGTACGGACCCCGACAGGCAACACACCATTCTTCTTGGTCTACGGAAGCGAAACGGTACTGCCTCTCGAGATTCAGATACCCTCACTCCGCGTAGCAATCACAAACCAACTCACAGAAGAAGACAATCAACGTCGTCGTCTGCGGGAACTGGAGGCACTTGACGAAAAGCGTCTCCTAGCTCAACAACGCATCGAACTCTACCAAGCCCGTATATCACAGGCTTTCAACAAGAAGGTCAAGCAAAGGACTTTCCAAGTTGGCGACCTGGTTCTGGCAGTCAGGAGGCCGATGGTGTTGACTCACAAAACACCAGGAAAGTTCGAGCCCAAATGGGAAGGACCTTTCGTCATCGAGACGGTATACTCAAACGGTGCATACCGTCTCGCCAAACCCAATGGAGACTTGTTCATGATGCCCATCAACGGCAAGTTCCTAAAGAAGTACTACTCTTGACATCCTTCAGACATGTGCTTCCACCAGAGGATCTGTGGACCCAATCATCAGGGCTCACAGGTAATTTCCTTCCACAAAATCATACGCTTCCGGAACCCAGTTGTTCCGTAGCATCCTCCAGTAGAAGGACAACCACGTCCACATCACCTCTGAGTTGTCCTCCTATACCCTACAAGGCAGAATCTTACACCCCGTAAGACTACGCTATCCTTCATGTTTACCACATCCATATTACCTCTGAGTAAACATCCCGTACAGACAACCTCCGCATTGCCGTACATCGATCGCAGAACTTCCACGTCCACATTACCTCTGAGTAGTTCCGTGCATCTCCCAGAGTCATTCCTACCACGTTCATAACACCTCTGAGTAGGAAGATTCTATCATTTGAACCCCATATTTGCCACGTCCACATTACCTCTGAGCAAATACATTGGGTCCTTCAAACTTATTATCTGTATCTGAAACCAAGGTACGCAAAAGATAATAGGTCCACACAAATCATCAAAGTTCATGACAAACAAAAATGAACGCATCGCAGGAAATGGTGTACTTCTTTATTTTTTTAAAAAAGAGAGAGTAAAGGATTACACTATTGTCACGCCCCGATTCCGTCGAATCGATAGTCGTCCCCCGGGCGTGATGCCGTGCGAACCTAAGTTGCGTTCGCACAAGGCATAGTCATAAGGTTATCCGATACACAACATCAATTTAGAGTACGCAGAGAAATTGAATAACACATTTGAAATGGAAATAGACTTTTCATTGATAATATGAACTTTACATAGACTTCTTTTTACAATCATTGCCGCGCGGGCTACAACATGACTTCGATTTACAAAATGAACGCCGATGAGATAGTCGTTCCATACATTACACCCTTTTATACAAGCAAAAACCAATACATATTTCCACCTGCTATGGCGGGAAGTCGAGTCGACATTTTTCTTTGGACTGATGTGCGGGTCTTCTTCAAAAGGAAATCCAGAAAACAAGCCTTCTCACGGACGAGGCTTCAAAAGAATGCACGCCGCCTTGAGCTTTAGTTGGCACGCCCTTCGTAGTTTGGGGTACCTGCGTGGAGAGCGAGGATCAGTATATTACACTTTGTACTGGTGCGTGGCTATTTAAATTCCAAGCTCTCATTTGGTTGAAGAGTTTATATGACTTAGAGTATGAATGTTTTTAGCCATCCTAATGCATTTCCAAACAAGTAATGACAAGCATAGTGAACTTTACGTTGAAACTTACCCCGGCGGACTGCGTCGCGCCTTATGAAACTTACCATGTTCTTTCCTTCCAATTTTATCTTTTGCATATTAAGTGCTATACTTCGTGTGTTGGTCACTGGCTCCCAGAGCCATTATGGACTCCTTTTTGCTTTGATTAGACGAGACCCTTTCAGCGCGAGTAGCGAGCCCCGCTGCAAGTCCTCGCCTAACGTTGTGCCCAGCACAGCTTTTGTATTTGTTTCCTTTCTTGGCCGCAACGGTCCCGTGGCCCCGGGTTGCCGTTCGGGGAAACTCTACCTTGTCGACAAGTTGTCCAATGACCGTGCAAAGACCATTTTTCTTCTTTTTTTAGTTATTAAGACATAGCCTACCATTCTTTTGAAAACTCATTTCATTTTCCCGTGTTCGTGCCTTTCGTGCCTTTTTGTGCCTTTCGTGCCTTTGCATTTATCTTTTTATTCGTACCAACACTATCGATTTTTACTTAAGAAGGGGGTCAAGAAGAGAAGGGTCAGCCACTCACCTTGAGTTTACCTTGGCGAGCGAACTTGTTGGTCGCGCTAGACGTCGCCTACGCGATTACCTGAAATCGCACAAGCAACCGATTAGAACACTGCATTATTCAAAGAGTTCGATAGGAAATGCGAGTTCGAAATGCAAGCCATGAAAACCATCGAAAACATCCACGAAACGCATTCAGAAAACAAAGCCAAAACCAACGCAAGCGGCGTGAAAAGCAGAGCAACGGGAGGTCTCTCCCGACTCAGCCGCAGAGTTAATCCTCGAGGCGCAACCCGCTGAATATGGGACTTGGTTCCGAAGAAGACATTCCATAACGAGGAATGGATCTTAATTCAACCGTTCCCGTTCGATCGACTCGGTCGATCCCGACCTATCGGTCCCGGCCGAATCGATAGTGACAGTGTTCCTTTCTCGCGCACCCCGTGAACAGAGTACGGGGCACGATGTAGGGACGGGGTACTACACCATAACCAACTAAGAAAAAGTTTTGTCCTCGAAACTTAAGAATAGAACCTACCTCTATGAAAATAATGAAGGGAACTTTTCCCTCATCTCTGACTCGAGTTCCCATGTCGACTCCTCTGCCGCATGGTTCCTCCAGAGTACGCGGACGAGAGGGATCGCCCGATTTCGAAGTAACTTATCCTTGCGTTCTAAAATTTGAACTGGCGCTTCGACGTAGGATAAGTCAGACTTCAGCTCTAGCTGGCCAAAATCCACCACGTGGCTAGGGTCGTGCACGTACTTCCGCAGTTGGGAGACGTGGAAGACATTGTGTACACCTTCAAGCGCCGGTGGTAGGGCAATCTTATAGGCTACGGGGGCGACCCGCTCGAGTATTTCGAACGGCCCAACGAATCTCGGACTCAGCTTCCCCTTCACGCCGAACCGAGTAACTCCACGCATGGGTGACACCTTCAGGAACACGTGATCGCCTACACAGAACTCAAGCGGTCTTCGATGGGTGTCGGCATAGCTCTTCTGCCGACTCTGTGCAATCTTTAGTCTTTCCCGAATTAGCTTGACCTTCTGCACTGTCTGTTCAACCAGCTCCGGGCCGAGTATCTGCCGTTCCCCGACTTCATCCCAGCAAATGGGCGATCTGCACTTCCGACCGTACAAGGCTTCATACGGCGCCATTTGGATGCTGGACTGGTAGCTATTGTTATATGCAAATTCCGCCAACGGTAAGTGGACGTCCCAGCTTGATTTGAAGTCGATTGCGCAGAGCCGTAGCATGTCTTCGAGAATCTGATTAACGCGCTCCGTTTGGCCGTCAGTCTGTGGATGGTAAGCTGAACTGAACTGCAACTTGGTACCTAGCGCCGACTGAAGGCTACTCCAGAATCGCGACATGAACCGTGAATCCCGGTCAGAGACGATGGATACTGGAACTCCGTGCAGCCGTACGATCTCGTCAAGATAAATCTGCGCCAGCCGATCAACGCTCCAAGTAACTTTAATGGCAATGAAGTGCGCTGACTTGGTTAATCGATCGACGATGACCCAGATGGCGTCGCTCCCCCGTGGTGTCTTCGGCAGGCCAACAATAAAGTCCATCGTGACATGATCCCATTTCCACTCTGGAATGGCAAGGTTCTGCATCTCCCCGCCCGGTCGCTGATGCTCAGCTTTCACCTGCTGACAGGCCATGCATTGTGACACGAAGAGCGCCACATCTCTCTTCATCCCGTGCCACCAGAAGGTCGTACGGAGGTCCTTGTACATCTTGGTACTGCCTGGATGCAAGGTATATTTCGCGTGATGCGCCTCCGACATAATCTCCTTTCGTAGTTCAGAATCATCTGGAACACATAGTCGGCCATTCAATCGCAGCGCGCCGGTCTTGTCTTCCGCAAAGTCGGTCACACTACCTGTTGAAATTTGCTCGCGCATTTTCTTCAGGTACGGATCATCCTTCTGAGCGGCCATGATCTTTTCCAGCAAACTCGGCTCTAACTGCAGCTGCGCCAACCGTATATCTCTGAATCGAACCCGGAGATCGATGCCCATTTCTTCGAGATCTTGTAGTAGTCTGCGGTCAATGGATAGCGAGGCAAGGTATTTCCGACTCAGAGCGTCCGCCACCACATTTCCCTTACCCGGAGTGTAGTCGATCGTCAAGTCATAGTCCTTGATTAGTTCGAGCCAGCGCCGCTGTCGTAAGTTCAGTTCCTTCTGGGTGAAGAGATACTTGAGGCTCTTGTGGTCGGTATAGATCGCGCACGCCATGCCATATAGATAGTGACGCCACAATTTCAACGCGAACACAATCGCCGCTAACTCCAAGTCGTGCGTAGGATAGTTCTTCTCGTGCGGCTTCAACTGTCTGGAGGCGAATGATATCACCTTGTTCCGCTGCATGAGCACACATCCCAAGCCCTGGCCTGAAGCATCGCTGAATATCTGGAAACCCTCTGGCCCATCCGGAAGTGCGAGTATGGGTGCCGAAATCAGCCGCTGTTTTAGCTCTTGGAATGAAGCTTCACAGTCATCCGACCACTCATACGCGACTCCCTTTTGAGTGAGGCGAGTCAGTGGCGATGCAATCTTCGCGAAGTCTTTCACGAAACGTCGATAGTATCCCGCCAAACCAAGAAAGCTTCTAATCTCGCTAGCAGACGCAGGCCTCTTCCAATCAGCAACGGCTTCCACTTTCTTCGGGTCGACTGCAATGCCTTCGGACGAAATGATGTGACCAAGGAAGGACATGCTGCTGAGCCAAAATTCGCACTTACTCTGCTTCGCATACAACTGGTTCTCTCGAAGTGTCTGGAGCACGGTCCGCAGATGTTCTGCATGCTGCGCCCTGTCTTTCGAGTAGACGAGAATGTCGTCAATGAAGACTACCACAAATTTATCAAGGAATGGTCGAAACACCCGATTCATTAGGTCCATGAAGGCGGCAGGGGCGTTCGTCAGGCCGAATGGCATCACCAGGAACTCGTAGTGGCCGTACCGAGTGCGAAAGGCTGACTTTTGCACGTCGTCCGACTTGATCTTGAGCTGATGATAGCCTGAGCGGAGATCAATCTTCGAAAATACCGAGGCGCCTTGCAGTTGATCGAATAGGTCGTCTATACGGGGCAATGGGTACTTGTTCCGGATGGTGGCCTTGTTAAGCTCTCGGTAATCGACGCACAGACGCATGGACCCATCCTTCTTCTTCACGAACAATACGGGCGCTCCCCACGGTGAAACACTAGGCCGAATAAACCCTCTATCGAGTAATTCTTGTAACTGGGTTTTGAGTTCCTTCAGCTCGGCGGGGGCCATTCTGTACGGGGCCTTTGAAATCGGTCGAGTATCGGGGAATGTATCGATGCTGAACTCGATCTCTCGGTCGGGGGGCATGCCGGGTAGCTCGTCAGGGAACACATCGGGGAATTCTGCCACAACGTCGGTCTGACCTACGTTTGCACCTTCCTGTCGCATGTCTCGGACGGACGCCAAGTAGCCTTCGCACCCAGAATGCAGCATCCTCCGAGCAGAGATTGCCGAGATCAACATGCAGGTCGACGACGCCTCACCACACGAAAAGCAGAATTCAGGCACTCCTGGTATGCGGAAAGTGACCGTCTTCCTGGCACAGTCTATGGTTGCGTTGCACGGCCCGAGCCAATCCATCCCCAGAATGATATCGAAGTCATTCATGTCTAGGACCATCACGTCCAAACCGATCTTTTGACCGTCGATACAGATAATCCCGTCGGTGCAGGCTGAATTAGTGAGTATTGGTGTGCCCGAAGGTGTGCTCACGCTAAGGTCGAGGTCTAATGATACTAACAGAAATTTGTGCTCGGCGACAAAGTCCGCCGCTATAAAACTATACGAAGCACCTGAATCAAATAGTACGCGAGCAGGCACATTATTAAAACTAAGTATACCTGTCACGACCGTGTCTGAGGCAAGCGCTTCATCTCGAGTTAAGGCGTAGACGCGTCCTTGTGCATTCGGACGCCTGTCTTGATGGTTTGGTTGGGCAGGCTGAGCAGGTCGAGGCACCTGCCCTCGATTCTCTTGACGGTTTTGTTGGGGAGGGACATTGTGATTCAGTCGGGGATTCTGGCAGTCTCGGGCATAGTGACCCCTCCGCCCACAAGTATAGCACTCTGCCTTGGCAAAGCAGTGGTCGGCGGTATGCCCAAGCCGATTGCAACTCTTGCATCGTGGTAACGGGTTCTTGCCTTGGTAGCCGCTAGTGTGTGGACGCTTTGACACGTGATCGTTGCCTCCCATGTAGCCAGGACGTTTGTGATTGGAGCGGTGAGCAACGTCTTCGGCACCGGAAGAATGTAGGCTCTCAAGACGGAGAGCGTGATTTAGAGCCTCGCCCGTGGTCTTGTACTCCGGGACGCCGACGTGCGCACCAATAGATTGTCGCAGTCCCACTTCGAACCGTCGCACGCGGCACTCTTCAGTAGGCAGAAACGCACCAGCGAACTTGGACAATTTGTTGAACTCTGCGGCGTACTGTTGCACGGTCCTACTCCCCTGCTTCAATGACATGAATTCGTTTTCCTTTGCTTGGCGAACGGCAGACGGAAGGTACTTGAGTTCGAAGGCCTTGCGGAACGTAGCCCAAGAGATCGGCGCGGTGGTCTGGTCCGGTCGGATCGCTCGCTTGCGTACGGCCCACCAGTCGTGCGCGTTCAACCGTAGTTGAAGTTGTGCGCAGGCGACTTGCTTTGAGTCTTCGATGCCGAGGAGCTCGAAGTGGTCTTCTAGTTCTTCCAGCCAATCGATCGCAATGGAAGGACCCTCGGTGCCGCTGAAAGAGGTGCGACACGCCTTCTTGAATTCTGACACTTCGAAGTTGTACTTCTTTGGTGCCACAGGTTGAAGCTCGGGCTTCGCCGTGTCGACTTCAATGGGTGGAATCGTCGGCACGGTGGCAGCAGGTACGGTGATGGTAGGTGCCGTCGCAGAATTCCCGTTGGCCGCAAACGTCTGAACGATCTGCTGCAGTGTATCCATCTGCTTTTGTTGAAGTTTGATGTGCGCATCGAAGCGAGCTTCGAACTGGGCCTGTCGTTCCTCTACTCGTTGATGTCGGCTCTCGGACTGGTTCCGCTGCGCCTCCATCATGCGCAGCATCCTTTCGATTGTATCGTTAGAAGGTCCGGCCTGCCGACGATGCGAGCTACTAGAGCCACTGGAAGCGCTCTGTTCTTGCTCGGCCGTGGGTTCCGCCACTTCTGCGATACGAAGGCAACGCATCAGTCTCAAATTATTACGGACTCATTGTATGGAACAACTTATCTCATCGTTGCGTGGTCAATGGTTTAAAACTCTAGACGCGAGGCCAAAGGATGTAAAGCCGTGCTCTGATACCATTATGTCACGCCCCGATTCCGTCGAATCGATAGTCGTCCCCCGGGCGTGATGCCTTGTGCGAACGCAACTTAGGTTCGCACGGCATCACGCCCGGGGGACGACTATCGATTCGACGGAATCGGGGCGTGACAACTATCCCCAGCAAGAGTTGTAAAAATACAAAAAGGCAGAGACTACAAGCCCTAAATATCCCCAGGGTTGGCGGAAAGCTCTGTAATTCGGCATTTCAAGTCTGCCGCCCGAGTCTCCACAGTCGCCAAGACTCGACGTTCAGCTTCTTGACGCATCGCTTCGACAGCCTCAGCAGAAGTTTCATTCTCGTGCTTCTCATCAAGCTGCTGTCTCTGCTGAGCCATGGTAAGAGCTCGGAGAGTGAAAGCTGCTTCCTCCTTCTTGAATGCTACGTGTTCAGCCTGGACACGTTCAGCGTCCAATAAGAGTCGGGCCCGCTGATCCTCAAGGCGGTGCATCTGTGCGTCAATCTCCGCAATATTTGCGTCCAACGCAGCTCGCGTCTCCACTGTCTTCCGTGTAGACTGAGATAACCGCTCCACTGCAGCTTCAGTCTCAGACACTTCGCGTTCCCAGACACTCATAGTGGCCTGGTAGGAAGACACAGTCTCGACGAGCAACTTCTCCTTCTCCGTATCTATCAGGAAGGAGAGGTTATTCCGCTGGATGCGCCCTAATTCAGAAAGCCGCTGGTCCAACTCAGCCACCGTGGCTTCCAGAATGTCGGCCATATGCTCGTGGCCCGGGTGAATACGGATCAAGTTGATATGAGGCAATGCCAGAGTTCTTGCCGTCGCAAAGCTCCCCTTGGCGTCCGTCACTGCCGACGCCCCCCTCTGCAGCATTTTGTACACTGCCTCAACGATGAATCTCACATATTCATCTGCGTCCGCCAGCACCTGTGGTGTCATGACAGGAGTTGGAGGAGCTACCCCAGTTGGCAGATCGCAAGAAGACCCGCCAACCTCAACCTGCGAGGCTTGAACCTCGGCATCAATAGGCTCTTTATCAACAGGGGCTGGGCTATTAGCCCGAGGAGCCAAGGGAGCAGAAGGAGCCGGCACAGGTGTCGAGATAGTACCCCAAGTGGAAGGAGCAACAGAGGGTTCCATCACACCCTTACCCTTCCCGAACTTGGAAGTACCATCGATGTCAGCGACCACCTCTCCAGTCCCCAACGCGCTATCAACAGCCAATACCTCCCCTGGTAGAACGGAGAGATCAACACTTGTCTCCTGACCTACCCCAGGAGTCGGGACCGTCAGACGAGTCTCTTCATCAAATCCCTCTACAGGGACAGGATCTGTCACTACCTCCTGATTGGTAGCCACCTCAGCTTCCGCCGCTGAGTCTGGGGTAGGGCTTGGCAATGATGCAGCCGACCTCCCTTCATCATAACAAGGAGGGGAATCAACCCTCTCCTCTGTTTCAATCACATCTGTTGCCCCCGCAACAGGCTCTTGCAACTCTGGAGCAACGTCATCCGAAGACGACGAACTCCACCCCACATCATCACCAGGAAGCCTCGTGTCTGCTGAACTCTCGACATCCAAGGCCCCAGCCACGGCCTTTATCATCTCGGAAGCTGCTGCATCCTCAGTTTTCCTTCTGACATAATCCGGGGATGCTGGAATCTCCACTACAACAACATCCTCCGGATTCTCCTTCATAGGAGACATCATAGTCGGCGGTATGCGCACTTCAGACGAACCCGCCATCTCCTTTGGCCTGCTCCCACCAGATTTTGGAGTACGAGGCTTTCTTTTTAACGGCTCCTGTACAAAAGGGAAGCATTGATTACATAAAATGTTGAACCCAAACAAGACTATATGGGGCATCCTTACCTCTGCACATGCTGAATCCGATGACACCGTCGATGACGATGTCTTCTTTAGCTTCTTTGACGCAGGAGATCCAGCCCCTGCATCTGCACGTCGTTTCGGTTGATCAACCGAAGGTTCAGCCTGACCCCCTGGGGGTGCGATGGGGGCACCGTGATGACCCACCCCTGGCGGACGGTGTGGTCGAGCCCTAGCCAATACATGCCCAGTTACCGCTAACGGGGTGCCTGCAACGAGACTCGTCTCCCTATCATACCCGGAACGCGCGGCAGCCATAACACAGTAAAACTTGGCGGCTAAGTAAAGAATGGGCGGCCGCGGATCCTGGACAGGCAGTGTAAAGCGAGCTCCAGTACATCCAGCATTATAGTAATGCCAAGCTCGTGCGCCATCTAGCAAACTTCCAGCATACCCCAGGGTGATACTGGGATTGTCCAACATCAGCTGCGTATAACCGAATTGACGTGCAAAGCGGCTCGGTAAATACGGTTCCAGGAAGCACTGATTTCTGTTCCGGTACACCAGGTAGGATGGCCGAATACTCTACAACCAGCGGAATTCCCACGGAGGCAGAGCGGTGGCATCTTCACCTGAATCCCTTAAGTCTTTGTTGGCCTCAAAATCTAAGAAGATCGGACCAACTTTGGTGATCTCCCATCCCTGAAGATGGGATAAAACCCTTCTGCAAACGGGGACGCCAGTGTGCGACCAACTCCTCTGGTGGAAACGGCGGAGGAATGCATCTCCGGTCCTGTAGTCTTCTTCTGAACCCGGACTCATTACGTTGGGATGGTGAAAAATTAACCACCCCATCAAATAGTGAAACGGCAGTTCAGTATGCGGGAAGTTATCTTTTCGACCTCGGTCATGAATCACATTTTCCGCGAACTCGCGTAAACCTCGCAATAAATTACATACCATCGCGGGGAGTAGAGCCAAGCGCCGGCCAAAGACCAACTTCACAGCTGGCAGGATCAAGTGCCGGGTCACTCTCTCTACAGAGCCGGATCCGCCCGGGAAGACATAATCCCGAAGCCAAACCATGAGATACGCGACCAATACTGCTTTTGACGACATTCAATGAGCAAGATACCAGAAACAGTTGTAGGAGCGTTCATCAGACTGCTGGTTCTCATTTTCCCGAGGATTCTTCTCATCTAACCTGCTCATCTCAGAGAGCACTTCGCTACGAGAGAGCGCCGGCGGAGTAGAGAATTGCGAAGGATCCCCCTTGTCTTGCCTAAAGACGTAATCTCTCCAAGCGATCACATGAGGCTGCAATCCGCCCTTGTCCCTCTTCTGCATATAGTAATGATGACTAGCCACTTCCTTAAAGACGGCCGTCATCTCCTCAGCCTTGTCCTCCAGGACTTGAAATTCTTCGTTGGTCGAAAAATACTCTTCATAGGGTTCCGATCCCCAAGGGAGCTTTGATACCTCATACATCTCATGAAGTGCGAGCCCTAACTCCTCCACCGGAGTAAAAAAGGTCCAGGTATGGATATCAAACATCTCCAAGAGTGCGAGGAACATATGCCTGTTGATGTCAACACCTGCCTGGGTGGCACAAATCGCTGCAGTCAGTCCAATTTCTCGAAGCTCAATCTGGAACCGTGACAAAACTCAGAGTGTCAGTTTATCCCATTTATAAGCATAATGACACCAACCCTCTACCCGAAACTCTCCTTTCGGGTATGAGCGTTCCATCAACAGCATGCGATGTGCAAAAGTCAAGGCACTATGGGCAAATGTATCAAGGGGAACATCACTGTAAATGCTCCCAGGGCGTAGAGTCCGCTAGGTGAAAGAAGACCCAGACCGCACTGCGGTCAAAGTATCTTTCTGATCGAAGGATGAATCAATTTTGATGATGCCAGTCACCGCCCCCTGAGAGGGAGTAAGATCCCAAGACATCCTCCTCTTGGAAGCGAGACGACAGAAAGCCATCAATGGCCATTGACGTTCAAGTTGCTTAATGGTCATATGTACTCCTTTTGCTGTGAAAAACCAGTCTTCCTTGACCTTCAATACTGTTGCTTCAGTAGAAGTAAGGCGGTCCCCAAACAGGAACTCAGGGGCTTCAAGAAGGTCACTTTATCAGATGTGGCAGATTTCAAAACTCCATGCTCCATCATCCGTTTGAGGAACCCATACTGCTGTTCCCGGATTTGAGTCATTCTCTCAGGATGCTGGTCCAGCATAATAGCAGCTTGAGCAGGGTTCATCACTTCCTCATTATAATCTACTCCCGTCTGGCAGAGGGCAGCGTCCAGGAGCACTATATTCAAGAGTGGGATAGGCATCGACACTAGCAAAGATTCGAAAAATGTTAGAAATAACAAAAGAATCTGAGCCTCATCAAAAGTGCATAGCGCGTTCGAAAGCTTCGGCGCATCATCAGGGTGTAAACCCATGCGCATCAGCAGCGGAGCTTCGGCGCGTCATCAGGGCGTGTGCCCATGCGCATCAGCAGTGCTTCGGCGCATCATCAGGGTCTAAACCCATGTAAGTCAGCAGTAGATCCTCGGCGCATCTTCAGGACTTAAACCCATGCGCGTCGGCGGCCAAAAAACCTTGGCATATCATCAAAAGACTCAAGGTCTATGTGCGTTGGTGTACATAAAATAAAACTTACCAACCACCTCCGGCCGAACTTCGATAGGCCGACGGGGAACATCGGCCGCTGTAGCTTTCACAGGTTCTTTTCCTTTGTCCTTGCCAGCACCGCCGCGAGGAGTCTTGGGAGCCATTTCTTTGAGAGAAGAAAAGTTAGGGTTTTTGAAGAAGAACTCTAAAGAAAGCAAAAGCAAGGAGAAGAAGAACTCTCTCTCTCCATCTCTCGCCTATTTATAGGGCTTGGTCGCACGCGTGAATCAATGATGTGTGATCTCAGCCGTCGCCTCGGGTTCTGTGAAGAGATAACCACAAATAAAACCAAAAAAGATCATCATTAATCTTTTTTAGGTTACCGAGGCGTCATCATTTGTACTAACTGAGCGGAGCATACGCCCATCACTGATGCGCAGAGTATCTATGCGCCCCGACGGTCATACGCCTCCACCACCATGCTTCTTATTCAAAGTATTCCAAAACTTATCCAAAAGTTTTGAAAACTTTGAAGGGGGTCTTGTAGAAGCATGGAATTTCAGAACCAGAAAGTCTATGCGCCAGACTATATGTGCCAGAGCTTGGACAAAGTGCTTCACAGCAAAAAGCAACAAATATAGACATTGAAAGAGGACTTTTTATTTAACATATAAAAGTCTATTACATGTCTAAAGAGAGATTGTACAAAGGAGAATTTCTACAAAGAAAGGATCCTAAGTCTACAGCCAGCAACCATCATGCGCCCTCAAGTAGGCACAGCAATCAACATGCGCCCTCAGCCAGGTGCATCCCACCATGCGCCCTCAGCAAGGCGCATCCTTTTCAGCAGCTCAGTTATGTGCATCCCCAGTTATGTGCATCCCTTCAGCAGTCCAATTATGTGCCGCTCTTCCAGCCCGGCTCACCTGATAAATGCTTCGACTAATGAAGCATTTAACCCTCTGGCTGGAACCAAGAAAGAGAAGAGCACCGCAAATCTGTGGCCAGGGGAGGCTTCGAAAGAGCCTCCAAAGACGAAGGAAGACCGTGATCGAAACCACGGCTAAAGGAGCAGCTTTCAACACAACCAGAGTGGGCAACGCCCACTTTGAAGGAAGAAAGAGCCTAGCACCGCCATTCCGATCTACGGCTCTTCCGGAATAACGAAGACGAGGCCCGAGCATCCTTATCTTTGGATGCAACAGGCACCTTCCGCCTGCCTCGGAAGCCCTCGACTCCGTCTTTTGGATGTAACAGTCACCTTCAAGTGCATCAACGAAGACACTGCGCCGCATCTTCACCCTCGGGAGCATCTCGTCAACAGAATGCATTCGAGTACACAAGTTCATGTCGGAAAGACGTGAGAGAACGAGAGGCCAACCCTCTCTCCATACCACTATTTATAGGCCGGGCAAATCAAACCCATGCGCCAAGTGAATGGCTCTCCGAATTCCGTGCAATAAATTTGTATTAAATGGATGAACCGGACGCTTCGAATTCAGCCAAGTCAAAACGGCTATTTAAAGCACTCGAAGAACGTAACAGTTGCACCATCAAGGACGTCTCACGAAGCGGATGCGACGGCCAGACCACGTATCACACAGACGCGCCCTTCTATATCAAGCGCATCACACAGACGCGCCCTTCAGTACCAAGAGCATCATAGGGATGCGCCCCCATGTGTCCCCATACGCCTAGTGGAACGCCAACCGACATGCCAATTCAGCTGTCCATCGAATGTCACAAACATTAAATGCTGAACTGACAGAGTTGGCAGCACGCCTCCCAAAGTCTGAGCAGTCGGCAACTTTTTCAGAAGACGAAGCATCGCCAACGTCAGCATCATTATTACTCCCCTCCGACGGCTACTGCCACGTGGCCGCCTAACCATCTCGCATGCGCCTCCGCGGCCATGCGCCCAAACGTGTATACGCCACAAAAGCTGTACGCCTCAGACTTTTCACTGATCCCTAAAGACAGAAGGAAAGTCACTGTCACAACTCTGCATGCGCCTCAAAAGCCATGCGCCCCAGACTTCTCCCTGATCCCAAAAGACAGGAGTAAAGTCACTACTGAAGCTCTGCATGCGCCTCAAAATCCATGCACCCAGAATGGTTCGTGACTCCTAAAGGTTACGAGCCAAAGTCTCCTCATGCGCCCAATCCTAGGCGCATCCTACCAGATCATTCCCCCCACCAAATCCGAGATCTCCGAGCCATGGGTCGACGACACGTGTCCTTTGACTCAACTCATCCAAGATCTCAGCAACAGAAAGATCTTCTTCTCCGCTACGTGCCGGTTCACAATAGCAATATGAAGAAGTCAACCCCCTCGATCAGGGCGCATCGTCTATGCGTCTTTATCAGCAATCAACACGTGGCGTCTCCGCGTACAGGCGCATCCTACATGCGTGCATGAGCAGCCAGCCTGCAAGACTATAAATAGAGGGATCATTTCCTTCTTCTACACACACACGGACCAATCTACGTACATACATATCAACATCCATAGCGAACAGACAGAGACTTCGTACCACCAGAGAGGCAGATACAGACACTCAACGTCTTCCTCCTCTCAGCAAGCTCCAGCACCCAGAGCAATCCAGACCTTCAGAGAACCGATAACCGTCGTCAGATCGTCAACGGAGTCAACGCATTACCACTCACTCCATTGGCACAAGGAACCCAGATTAAACAAAAGTGTACTCCTAGGACTACGTCTAAGTCCTATATTGTAACACTGTTCTGTTTGTATTAAAATTTACAATTAAAGAATTTTAATGGCAAACACTGTTCTTCTTCTCCACTCTTCCGAGAAGAAGAACCATGGGAAGCCATTGCTTCCAAGCTCCCTAAATCCTTCATTTCAAGTCCAAATCTGGATTTTCATAAGTCGAAATGGGGTAGAACGAAATTCTCTACAACATGGAACCATCAAAACTTGAAAAATAATAAAGTTACTAGATCAAAACCTAAGAAATCCAAAAATACATTAAACTTAAATCTACATGAAATGAGCCATGAAAATTGAAAATGCTAAGTACTAAAGTATCTAAGAATCTTGAGGGGAAGACAATGGAATAGCAAAAATGGAGATCTATCAAGAAGCAAGTTGGCACTTGCATATGCGGCTAGGTAGGTGGGAAAAAGTTTATGAGGAAGAAGAAGAGTAATGGTAAAGTAATGAAGAGAGAGAAAAGGGAATGGGGCTTTAAATGAAGGAGTGGTGATAGGTGGGGAGTTGGGTTCATGTTGAACCATCCAAGGCCAAAAAATAAACCAACTCGGGCCGAACCCAAAAGCAAAGCAGAAAGTAAAATGCAGAAAGATAATTAGCGAAAAATTAAAGGAATTTAAATACAGAACAATATATGATAAATATTAAATAAATATATTCCAGCAGTACATGTATTTAAAATACGTATTCTGGGAACGGGAAGTGACATCTCTACCCTCCTTAGAAAAATTTCGTCCTCGGAATTTCAATTCCAAGCAGGATAGAAACATCAAAGCTAAACTAATCTAAGTACAAGTAAATTGAGTAAGCAATCATTCTACAATGTCAATAGCAAGTAATATATCTATGTTGAACATTCTACGACATCAAGCAATTCTACTCATAAGGTGACAAGCATGAGAAGTTGAGACAATCAAGGTATACAGAAAGAGATATACCTTGTGAGTCAAACAGGTGCGGATACTGTGATCGGATATCATCCTCACGTTCCCACGTTGACTCCTCTAAAGAGTGATGACCCCAAGCAATCCGGACAAGGCTAATTGTTCGGTTATTGAGTATCTTCTCTCTTCGGTCCAAAATAGACACAGACTGTTCCTCGTAAGACAGGTTGGTACCAACAACCAGCTCAGAATGATCAAGGATATAGCTTGGGTCCGATACATACCTTCGTAACTGAGATACATGAAACACGTCATGCACCTCTCGTAACAAAGGTGAAAGGGATAAACGATAAGCAACATCATCTATCCTATCAAGGATAGCAAATGGGCCCACGTATCGCGAACTCAATTTTTCGCGAACGTAAAATCTAATGACCCCACGGGTAGGTGAGATCCGCAAGAACACATGGTCCCCAACAGAAAACTCTAGCGGCCTACGATGCTGGTCCGCCCAATGACGATGCCGATCTTGCGCAACTCGAAGTCGTTCTTTAATTTCCTTAACCACTTCAATTGTCTGGACAATCATTTCTGGGCCTAGCATCTTTCTCTCCCAGATATCATCCTATGCTAGTGGCGACCTACACTTCTTACCATATAGTGCTTCAAATGGCGTCATCTGGATACTGGCTTGATAACTATTGTTGTATGAGAACTCGACTAAGTGCAGGTGGCTCTCCCAAGATCCTCCAAAATCCAGAGTGCAAGATCGCAACATATCTTCCAAAATCTGAATTGTTCTTTCTGATTGCCCGTCCGTCTGTGGATGGTAAGCCGTACTAAATTTTAACTTAGTACCCAAACTATAATATAAGCTCTTCCAGAAATACGATATAAAACGGGTATCTCTGTCTGACACAATACTGACAGGGACTCCATGCTGCCTGACTATCTGCTGCATATATAATTCTGCCAATTTTTCTGTAGATTGCCCTACTTTGAAAGGAGGAAAATGTGCCACCTTTGTAAGACGATCTACTATCACCCAAATAGCATCTTTACCACTTTGTGATCTTTATAAACCGGTCACAAAGTCTATTGTAATATGTTTCCATTTCCATTCCGGAATATGAAGCGGTTGCAATAACCCAGCTGGCCTCTGTTGTTCTGCCTTCACTTGCTGACATACCAAGCAACGGAAAACGAATCTATCTATCTCCCTCTTCATCCTGTTCTATCAGAAATGCAGCTTGATATCTTGGTACATCTTGGTCCCTTCAGGGTGTATAGAATACTGAGAACTGTGAGCTTCTGTCATAACCTCCTGTCTGATATCTCCACTAGGCACACATAGACGTGATCCAAACCTAAGTGTACCATCTTTATGAATTTGCATCTCCTTTCTGAGTCCTGACTCACATTCTGTCCTAAGCTTCTGAATCCTCGGGTCCTGTGCCTGAGCTGCCTTGATCCTGTCTACTAAGTCAGATTGAACTTGTAGACTCGCCAGAATTCCTACATCATTAGGAAGTATAACCTCGATGCCCATCTCCTGAAGGTCTTCTAAGATATGCTTCTGTGTTGTCAACATAAATGCGCCGTCTCTCCTGCTGAGAGCATCTGCTACCACATTAGCCTTGCCTGGATGATACTGAAGCTCCATGTCATAATCCTTGATCAACTCCAACCATCTTCTCTGTCTCATGTTCAGTTCCTTCTGAGTAAAGATGTACTTCAGACTTTTGTGGTCTGTGTATGTCACATCTCGATTCCGTAGAATCGATAGTCGTCCCCCGAGCGAGATGCCGTGCGAACCTAAGTTGCGATTGCACAAGGCATAGTCATAAGGTCATCCAAAACACAACATCAAGTTAGAGTACGCAGAAAAATTGGTTGACACATTAGAAATAGAAGTAAACTTTTTCATTGATAATAAAACTTCATTTACATTGACTTTATTACAATTATTGTCGCGAGGGCTATAACATGACTCGACTTACAAAATGAACGCCGATGAGATAGTCGTTCCATACATTACATTCCCTTTTTACAAGCAAAAACATAACACTTTCTGCCTGCTATCGAGGCGAGTCGATTCGTCATCTTCTTTTGGACTAAGTACGGGGTCTTCTTTAAAAGGAATCCAGAAACACAAGCCTTCACACGCGGACGAGGCTTCAAAAGGGTTCACTTCGCCTTGAGCTTTTAAGTGGCACGTCCTTCGTTGTTCGGGGTACCTGCATGGAGAGCGAGGATCAGTACATTACACTTTGTACTGGTACGTGGCAAGTTAAGTACCAAGCTCTCATTTGGTTGATGAGTTTATATGACTTAGTTCATGAATGTTTCTAACCATCCTAATGATTTTCAAGCGAGCAATGACAAGCATAATATAATTTACGTTGGAACTTATCCACGACGGGCCGCGCCGCGCCTTATAAGACTTACTATGTTCTTCCCTGTCAATTGTTATCATTTTTCATACCAAGTGCAATATTACGTGTGATTGGTCACTGACACCACAAGCCATCCTGGACTTATAGCTTTGTTAGTCGGGGCCCTTTCAACGCAAGTAGCGAGCCCCGCTGAAAGTTTCCGCCTAACCCGTGCTATCATCCTGTCACGACCCGCTCCCAATTTTGGGATACGAGTACGTGGCCAAGTCCAGTCTACGCCACAGCATCGGCGGTAGTACGCTGTCTATGATAACAATGGTCCACAACAAGCACAACACGTATATATATCATCCACAACTAAGCCAGCAAAAATTACTAAAATATCCAATAGTCTCAATATTATAAATATGAAAAATCCACTACAACTCGGAAAGTCTCGGGAACAACCCGGATAACAAAAAATAAAATAGACAACTAACTCCATAACTATAACTACTAACTAATGCGAATCCATAAGGAAGAAAATATGCTAATTCGCATCAGTGCTGGAACCGGGTACGCCAGTGACGTCATGGTCGCCAACATACTCACCGTAGACCTCGGGGCAAATCTCTTCGTCTAAAGCTGAAAAATAGTTATCCAGTCAGGATTGGAGCAAGATCACCATAACACTACATTACACAATATAGTATACAAGCATGAAGGAAAGATAAAAGGAATTTAACTGAAGATAAGTATAGGCATGATATTGTATGATAAGAAAGTACCTTTGAGACGTGATAACAATATGAAGGTAGACTTTGACATACCACTAAGACATGATGACAATAAGAAGGTAGACATGACGAAAGAAGAACAATAGACGATAGAGTAACAATAATTAAGTCACGTGTACTGTGTGTTTTAGAATACCAACTTTCAGCATGTAGACGGCTTGGGATATCCGTCAGTCATACGTGTGGTGCATGACTGATATTATGCAATCAATGTATAGGGGGTCTGTATTCAATTCGTCGACCACATGCTTACTTGTTATATTCCCCCGCCCGACTCACTCATAATACATGTCTACTACGATAAACATTAGCAATACGATAAACTGTAATCAATAGAAAACAATGAGTAAGACATGAACATGTATGTATATCCAACCGATTCTAACTCTCGTGCACAATAGTAATCATGAACAATGACAATCATGAACCAAAGGGAGTAATAGTGAACAAACGACCCGAAGATACATGCAGTATAAAATAAAGGAAACATAGGTCATAGTGATACTTGCCTGCTCCGATAGATGATAAAGTCACAACTCAAGACGTCGTAGCCCGATCTACCCTGACACAAAATAATCACAAGTTAGATCAACGATTCCCACTCTAAAAATCTTAGAAAGTGGCTAATGGGTTAAATCAATTAATACTATTCTAATCCTAGAATAAATCATATAAAATCCTATTTTAACCTATTTAATTCTGAAATAATAATCTACACACAAATATTTGGCCAAGGAAATTCACGGTTCCAAATTCGGGACTCGTGGCACGCAAACCGAGACATACTGTTGACTAACTAGTCAAACATTATGAATTCAAAGTTTGAGCGTGCAACATGATAGATTTTAGCGTCATGAGTGCACTGGAATTGACCGTGCCACAAAATCACGATTTGGTCAAAAGTTATCGCCATTATGGCTAACTATGACCAAATCAATGAACCGTTGACCAAATCTGACTTCTATGAATAAAATAAAATACTAGATGAAACTCTAAATTTCTGGAAAAATTATATGTTGTAGAGCTCAGTGTCAGCTTTCCAAAACTTCAAACGGATCACAAAACGGAGTTCGGGATCACTCGAAATCTCGAAAATCGTGCGACATATTGATTTTTGGATAACCGACACTCAATTAATTATCCAGAAATTCGAGATCAAAACTAAAGAAAATAAAATATATATTCAGAAACCTAACCTCAATACGCTTCCAACAAAAAAAACGGCGCACAAAAAGGACGTCTAGATCAACAGCAATCGCTCCGCGAAGTCGAAGATCTCTCCCGAACTCTTCCACAAAAAAACTGCTGAATAAAATAGGGTTTTCGGAAAACCTAATAAACTAATATATATATAGAGAGAGTTAGCGGCTGCGGCTTGAGGCGGTGGCTGAGAGCCACGTGGCGCGATCTGGTGCGCCCGCCGCCAGGATCCTACGGTCCAGAATAAGCTGACTCGGCTCAGCTCCGAGCTTGGCTCGGACTTGGAATCCAACTGCGGCTCGGACACCCAGCCATCCGCACCCGCGCTGACGGGTGGGCCCGCACCCCGCACGCCAGCGGCTGACGTGTGGGCCCCCGCTCGGCTGACTGGGTAAATGTTTTGGAAAATAGGTTTTAAATTACAGAAAATTAAATAAAAATTCAAGAAAAATCCTAAAAATCCAAATAAATCCCAGAAAATTCCTAAAAATTCCTAAAAAATTCTAGAAAATATTTTAGGGGTTCTAGAGCCCAAATAAATTATTTGACCTCAAAAATACCCTTGGGTGCTCTCACAGTAAATCCTAGAAGCTTAGAAAATTAATAAAATCATATATAAAATTCTCTAAAAATCTCCATAAAATCCTGAAAATTCTAAAATGGTGAGATAATATACTAGGGACTATCTAGGGGCCCCAGAGACTATATACAACCTAATTTCCTTATATCTAACCTATAGGCTTAGACAAAAAATCTTACGATCCCAAATCAACAACCTAGTAAATAATTGATTCTAACTAAAATAATAATAAAAATCTCCAAAATAGAAAATAAATTCTTGGAACCTAAATGCTACAAACTATCCCCCTTAAAAGATTTTTGTTCTCAAAAATCAAAATATCATAAATAGCATAGTATAATACCTAACTCTTACAAGCAATAATTTCTTAAGCTAAGTCACGGAGAGATAATGGCTAGGAACATAAGGAACTAACAACTAACTAAGCATGCATACCGACTAAAACTAAAGAAGGCTCTACGAACTCGGTACTCTCTGCTGTCGATCCCTCGGGTTCGGGAGTAGCAAAAGGGTTAGCTACCCTTTTCCCTTTACGGATCGCACAAGCCATCCTGGACTTATAGCTTTGTTAGTCAGGGCCCTTTCAACGCAAGTAGTGAGCCCCGCTGAAAGTTTCCGCCTAACCCATGATATCATCCAGCACAGCTATACCGTGTTTCCTCCTAGGCCGAGTCGGTCCCGTGGCCCCGGGTTGTCGCTCGAGGAAACTTTCTCATTGTCGACAAGTTGTCCAATGACCGAGTTAAGACATTATTCAGTTATTAAGGTATAGCGTTCGTTCTCTTGAAACTTAATCATTTTACCATGCTCGTGCCCTTGCATTCATTCTTTCTTTCGCAACAACACTATCGATTTACTTAAGAAGGGGTCGATAAGAGAAGGGTCAGCCACTCACCTTGAGTTTACTTCGGCGAGAGAACTTGTTGGTCGTGCTAGACGTCGCCTACGCGATTACCTGAAATCACACAAGCAACCGATTAGAACACTACATTATTCAAGGAGTTCGATAGAAAATGCGAGTTCGAAATGCAAGCCATAAAAACCATCAAAAACATTCACAAAAACGTATTCAGAAAACAAAGCCAAAACCAACGCAAGCGGTGTGAAAAGCAGTGCAACGGGAGGTCTCTTCCGACTCAGCCGCAGAGTCAATTCTCGAGGCACAATCCCGCTGAATATGGGACTTGGTTCCGAAGAAGACATTCCATAACGAGGAATGGATCTTAATTCAACCGTTCCCGTTTGATCGACTCGGTCGATCTTGACCTATCGGTCCCGACCAAATCGATAGCGACAGTGTTCCTTTCTCGTGTACCCCATGGACAGAGTACAGGGCACGATGTAGGGACGGGGCACTACACCATAACCAACTAAGAAAAAGTTTTGTCCACGAAACTTAAAATAGAACCTACCTCTACGAGAACAATAAAGAAAACTTTTTCTTCATTTCTGATTCAAGCTCCCACGTCGACTCTTCGACCGAGTGGTTCCTCCAGAGGACGCGGACAAGGGGAATAGCATGGTTGCAGAGAAGTTTATCCTTGCACTCTAAGATTTGTACCGGCTCTTCGACATATGATAAGTCCGCCTTCAGGTCCAGCTTACCCAAATCCACAACATGGCTCGGATCATGCACGTACTTCCGCAATTACGATACGTAGAAAATGTTATGTACCTCTGACAACGCAGGCGACAAGGCGATTTTGTAAGGTACCGGGGCGACTCGTTTCAATATTTCGAACGGACCAACAAATCTTGGGCTCAATTTCCCCTTCGCACCGAACCTTGAAACTCCCTGCATGGGCATGACTTTCAAGAATACATGGTCGCCTTCCGAGAACTCGAGGGGGCGTCGGTGTATGTCGGCATAGCTTTTCTGTCGGCTTTGTGCTATCTTCAATCTCTCTCGTATTAACTTGACCTTCAGCACGGTCTGCTCCACCAGCTCCGGACCAAGTATCTGCCGTTCCCCGACTTCATCCCAGCAAATGGGCGATCTGCACTTCCGGCCGTACAAAGCTTCATACGGTGCCATTTGGATGCTAGACTGATAGCTGTTGTTGTATGCAAACTAGGCCAGCGGTAGATGGACGTCCCAACTTGACTTCAAGTCGATCGCACAGAGTCGTAATATGTCTACGAGAATTTGGTTCACCCGCTCTGTTTGGCTGTCAGTCTGAGGATGATAAGCTGAGCTGAACTTCAACTTGGTCCCCAATGCTGAATGAAGACTATTCCAGAAGCGCGCTATGAACCGTCCATCTCGATCAGAGATAATAGAAACTGGGGCCCCGTGCAGCCGAACTATTTCATCAAGGTATATCTGAGCAAGACGGTCGACACTCCAAGTAACTTTGATGGCAAAAAAGTGCACTGACTTGGTTAGTCGATCGACAATGACCCAGACGGCATCGTTTCCCCACGGCGTCCTTGGTAAGCCAACAACGAAGTCCATAGTGATGTGATCCCATTTCCACTCTGGAATGGCGAGGTTCTGCATCTCCCCGCCCGATCGCTGGTGCTCGGCTTTGACTTGCTGACAGGCCATACATTTTGACCCAAAGAGCGCTACATCCCTCTTCATGTCGTGCCACCAAAAGACAATACGGAGGTCCTTATACATCTTGGTGCTGCCATGATGCAAGGAATATTTTGCATAATGTGCCTCCGACATTATCTCATTTCTAAGTTCTGCGTCGTCCGGTACGCATAGCCGTCCCTTCACGCACAACACTCCTGACTCGTCCTCTGTAAAGTCGGATGCTTTCCCTGTCGATATCAGCTTCCGCATCTTCTCTAGGTATGGGTCGTCCTTCTGTGCAGACTTGATCCTCTCCAGTAGGCTTGGTTCCACCCGCAGTTGTGCTAGTTTCACGTCTCTGAAATAAACTCGGAGTTCGATGCCCATTCCTTCCAAGTCGTGCAGCAGTCGATCGTTGATGCATAACGAAGCTAAGTACTTCTGGCTCAGCGCGTCCGCTACCACATTTTCCTTGCCCGGCGTGTAGTCGATTGATAAGTCATAGTCTTTGATCAGCTCGAGCCATCGCCTCTGTCGCAAATTTAATTCTTTCTGGGTGAAGATATACTTAAGGCTTTTGTGGTCCGTATAAATTCTGTACGCCACGCCATAGAGATAGTGATGCCACAGCTTCAACGCAAACACAATCACCGCTAATTCTAGGTCGTGCGTGGGGTAGTTATTCTCGTGCAGCTTCAACTGTCGGGAAGCAAAAGATATCACCTTATTTTGCTGCATGAGCACACACCCCAAGCCCTGGTCAGAAGCATAGCTGAAGATTTGAAATCCCTTCGTCCCTTCAGGAAGTGCAAGTATCGGGGCCGAAACGAGCCATTGTTTGAGCTCCTGGAAGGAAGCTTCACAGTCGTCTGACCACTTGAATGCGACTCCTTTCTGGGTGAGGCGAGTCAACGGCGATGCGATCTTCGCAAAGTCCTTTACGAAGCATCGGTAGTATCCCGCCAAGCCTAGGAAGCTTCGAATTTCGCTAACTGATGCGGGCCATTTCCAATCAGCAACTGCCTCGACTTTTTTCGGATCGACTGCGATGCCCACGGCGGAGATGATGTGCCCAAGGAATGAGACGATGTTCAGCCAGAACTCGCACTTGCTCATCTTCGCATACAACTGATTCTCTTGAAAGGTTTGGAGTACCGTCCGCAGATGCTCTGCATGTTGTGCTCGATCCTTCGAGTAGACGAGGATGTTGTCGATGAAGACTACTACGAATTTGTCAACGAACGGACGGAACACCCGATTCATTAGATCCATGAAGACGACATGGGCGTTTGCCAGACCAAACGGCATTACCAAGAACTCGTAGTGGCCGTAACGAGTGCGGAAGGCGGACTTCGGCACGTCATCTGGCTTGACCTTGAGTTGGTGATAACCCGATCGCAGATCAATCTTCGAAAATACCGTTGCACCTTGGAGCTGGCCGAACAAGTCGTCGATGCGGGGCAGGGGGTATTTGTTCCGGACGGTGGCTTTGTTCAATTCCTGATAGTCGATGCAGAGCCGCATCGATCCATCCTTCTTCTTCAGGAATAGCACGGGCGTACCCCACGACGAGACACTCGGACGGATAAACCCTCTGTCGAGTAATTCTTGTAGTTGTTGTAGCATTTAGGTTCCAAGAAATTATTTTCTATTTTGGAGATTTTTTTTTATTATTTTAGTTAGAATCAGTTATTTACTAGGTTGTTGATTTGGGATCGTAAGATTTTTTGTCTAAGCCTATAGGTTAGATATAAGGAAATTAGGTTGTATATAGTCTCTGGGGCCCCTAGATAGTCCCTAGTATATTATCTCACTATTTTAGAATTTTCAGGATTTTATGGAGATTTTTAGAGAATTTTATATATGATTTTATTAATTTTCTAAGCTTCTAGGATTTACTGTGGGAGCACCCAAGGGTATTTTTGAGGTCAAATAATTTATTTGGGCTCTAGAACCCCTAAAATATTTTCTAGAATTTTCTAGGAATTTTTAGGAATTTTTTGGGATTTATTTGGATTTTTAGGATTTTTCTTGAATTTTTATTTAATTTTCTGTAATTTAAAACCTATTTTCCAAAACATTTACCCAGTCAGCCGAGCGGGGGCCCACACGTCAGCCGCTGGCGTGCGGGGTGCGGGCCTACCCGTCAGCGCGGGTGCGGATGGCTGGGTGTCCGAGCCGCAGTTGGATTCCAAGTCCGAGCCAAGCTCGGAGCTGAGCCGAGTCAGCTTATTCTGGACCGTAGGATCCTGGCGGCGGGCGCACCAGATCGCGCCACGTGGCTCTCAGCCACTGCCTCAAGCCGCAGCCGCTAACTCTCTATATATATATATATTAGTTTATTAGGTTTTTCGAAAACCCTATTTTATTCAGCAGTTTTTTTGTGGGAGAGTTCGGGAGAGATCTTCGACTTCGCGGAGCGATTGCCGTTGATCTAGACGTAGACCTGTAAATGGACCGGATTTGGAGCGGATCGACCTAAATCCGGATCCGTTTAAATTTAGAAAATTTCGATCCAAATCCAATCCATTATCCGCTGGATCATTGATGACACAATCCAAATCCATATCCGATGGATTAATGGATATCTGATCCGTTACCTTGATCCGTTTATAACAAATAATCTCAAAAGAAATCTATCAAAATAACGATTTCATCAAAATTTGAATTACATGATGACCAAAATATTTCTTAAACCGATAATCAAATATAACTAAAATACTAAGTCTCCAACCATACTTAATTGATGTTTTTGGATAAGACTTAAGAGTACAAAAGGAAACCAAATATCTGTATCACTGTACCTAGAAAAAACGTTTAGGTATCCTAAATTCCTAATACAACTGTTTAAAGTTTAAAATTATAATATATTTAATAATATATTTAATATAATTAATATTTAATTAATGGATTTGGATCATTAATGGATTGGATCAACCTAAATCCATATCCAATCCAACTAATAAATGGATTAATGGATTTGGATCATTAATGGATTAACGGATCAAATTTTCGATCCAAATCCGTTTAAAAGCCATGGATCTGGAGCGGATCATGATCAAAATCCGGTCCATTTACAGGTCTATCTAGACGTCCTTTTTGCGTGCCGTTTTTTTTGTTGGAAGCATATTGAGGTTAGGTTTCTGAATATATATTTTATTTTCTGTAGTTTTGATCTCGAATTTCTGGATAATTAATTGAGTGTCGGTTGTCCAAAAATCAATACGTCGCACGGTTTTCGAGATTCCGAGCGATCCCGAACTCTGTTTTGCGATCCGTTTGAAGTTTTGGAAAGCTGACACCGAGCTCTACAACATATAATTTTTCCAAATATTTAGAGTTTCATCTAGTATTTTATTTTATTCATAGAAGTCAGATTTGGTCAACGGTTCATCGATTTGGTCATAGTTAGCCATAATGGCGATAACTTTTGATCAAATCGTGATTTTGCGGCACGGTCGATTCCAGTGCACTCATGACGCTGAAATCTATCATGTTGTACACTCAAACTTTGAATTCATAATGTTTGACTAGTTAGTCAACAGTATGTCTCGGTTTGCGTGCCACGAGTCCCGAATTTGGAACCGTGAATTTCCTTGGCCAAATATTTGTGTGTAGATTATTATTTCAGAATTAAATAGGTTAAAATAGGATTTTATATGATTTATTCCAGGATTAGAATAGTATTAATTGATTTAACCCATTAGCCACTTTCTAAGATTTTTAGAGTGGGAATCGTTGATCTAACTTGTGATTATTTTGTGTCGGGGTAGATCGGGCTACGACGTCTTGAGTTGTGACTTTATCATCTATCGGAGCAGGCAAGTATCACTATGACCTATGTTTCCTTTATTTTATACTGCATGTATCTTCGTGTCGTTTGTTCACTATTACTCCCTTTGGTTCATGATTGTCATTGTTCATGATTACTACTGTGCACGAGAGTTAGAATCGGTTGGATATACATACATGTTCATGTCTTACTCATTGTTTTCTATTGATTACAGTTTATCGTATTGCTAATGTTTATCGTAGTGGACATGTATTGTGAGTGAGTCGGGCGGGGGAATACAACAAGTAAGCATGTGGTCAACGAATTGAATACAGACCCCCTATACATTGATTGCATAATATCAGTCATGCACCACACGTATGACTGACGGATATCCCAAGCCGTCTACATGCTGAAAGTTGGTATTCTAAAACACACAGTACACGTGACTTAATTATTGTTACTCTATCGTCTATTGTTCTTCTTTCGTCAAGTCTACCTTCTTATTGTCATCATGGCTTAGTGGTATGTCAAAGTCTACCTTCATATTGTTATCACGTCTCAAAGGTACTTTCTTATCATACAATATCATGCCTATACTTATCTTCAGTTAAATTCCTTTTATCTTTCCTTCATGCTTGTATACTATATTGTGTAATGTAGTGTTATGGTGATCTTGCTCCAATCCTGACTGGATAACTATTTTTCAGCTTTAGACGAAGAGATTTGCCCCGAGGTCTACGGTGAGTATGTTGGCGACCATGACGTCACTGGCGTACCCGGTTCCAGCACTGATGCGAATTAGCATATTTTCTTCCTTATGGATTCGCATTAGTTAGTAGTTATAGTTATGGAGTTAGTTGTCTATTTTATTTTTTGTTATCCGGGTTGTTCCCGAGACTTTCCGAGTTGTAGTGGATTTTTCATATTTATAATATTGAGACTATTGGATATTTTAGTAATTTTTGCTGGCTTAGTTGTGGATGATATATATGCGTGTTGTGCTTGTTGTGGACCACTGTTATCATAGACAGCGTACTACCGTCGATGCTGCGGCGTAGGCTGGACTTGGCCACGTACTCGTATCCCAAAATTGGGAGCGGGTCGTGACAAGTTTTTATGGTGGCCCATGCAGGTCTCGAACCTTTAGTTCCTTCATGGGTTATATCCACAACCGACACTCAAATAATTATTCAGAAATTCGAGATCAAAATACCAGAAAATAAAATATATATTCAGAAACCTAACCTCAATACGCTTCTAACAAAAAAATGGCGCGCAAAAAGGACGTCTAAATCAACGGCAATCGCTCTGCGAAGTCGAAGATCCCAATCCAACTCTCCCACTAAAAGCTGCTGAATAAATTAGGGTTTTCGGGAAATTTAAACAACTATTAATATATATATATAGTCGGCGGCTGGCTTAAGTCGGCTGAGCGGGACACGTGTCTCCATCGTGTGCATCCCGCCCAGATCCTGCGGTTGGGAAGTAAGCCGGCTTGGGATCGGCTAATCCGAGTCTGACTCGGATTATAAGAGTGGCTCGGAGACCGAGCTATCCCGCACCCACTCACTGCCACGTGGGGCCCGCCCTCCCGCTTCCAGTGGCTGACGGGTGGGCCACCCTGGCTGACTGTGCATATATTTTTAGAAATAGGTTTTTAATTACAGAAAAATTAAATAAAAATCAGGAAAAATCCTAAAAATTCCAAATAAATCCCAAAAAAATTCTAAAAATTTCTAGAAAAATATAAAAAATATTTTAAGGGTTCTAGAGCCCAAATAAAATATTTGACCTCAAAAATACCCTCGGGTGCTCTCACAGTAAATCCTAGAAGCTTAGAAAATTAATAAAATTATATATAAAAATTATCTAAAAATCTCCTAAAAATCCAAGAAATTCTAAAATAATAAAATAATATACTAGGGGCTATCTGGGGACCCTAGGGACCACATATGTCCTAGTTTTACTATACTTAAGCTATAGGCCTAGGTACGCACCCTTGTGATCCCAAATCAAATCTCTATTTACCTACGATTCAAACCATCATATAAATGATAATAATAAAATAAATAAATAAAATTAAAAAAATGCTCTCTAAAATTAAAAAAAAATTTGGGAGACAAGTGCTACAAACTATCCCCCTTAAAAGATTTTTGTCCTAAAAAATCAAAACATCACAAATAGCATAGTATAATACCTAACTCTTACAAGCAATAATTTCTTAAGCTAAGTCACGGAGAGATAATGGCTAGGAACATAAGGGAACTAACAACTAACTAAGCATGCATAATAACTAAAACTAAAGAAGGCTTTCAAGGAAACATATTTAAGTTACCTATGTCTTGGGATTGAGTCAAAGCCACAAATGCTTGTCCTTGACGTTGTGCTCCTACAGACTGCTGTTGTGAAACTGGCCTATGAGCTGGTGCTGCGGGGCATTCTCGCACTTGGTGGTCTGGTGCTCCACAAAGGAGACAAAGTCCTAACCTCTTCCAACAATGGTCCCACTTGTGTCCTTCTCTTCCACAATAATTATACTTAGGCTTGGGTGGGATAGGCTGTTGTTGTGGCTGGGATGATACCACCCTAGTTGGAGGTTGATACTGGATTTGAAGGGTCTTCTGAGAATTATTAGGACGTTTTGATGAATATACATGTTCATGACATACTCATTGTTTCCTATTGTTTACAGTTTATCGTATTGCTAATGTTTATCGTAGTGGACATGTATTGTGAGTGAGTCGGGCGAGGGAATACAACAAGTAAGCATGTGGTGAATGAATTGAATACAGACCCCCTATACATTGATTGCATAATATCAGTCATGCACCACACGTATGACTGACGGATATCCCAAGCCGTCTACATGCTGAAAGTTGGTATTCTAAAACACACAGTACACGTGACTTAATCATTGTTGCTCTATTGTCTATTGTTCTTCTTTCGTCAAGTCTACCTTCTTATTGTCATCATGTTTTAGTGGTATACCAAAGTCTACCTTCATATTGTTATCACGTCTCAAAGGTACTTTCTTATCATACAATGTCATGTCTATACTTATCTTCAGTCAAATTTCTTTTATCTTTCCTTCATGCTTGTATACTATATTGTGTAATGTAGTGTTATGGTGATCTTGCTCCAATCCTGACTGGATAACTATTTTCCAGCTTTAGACGAAGAGATTTGCCCCGAGGTCTACCGTGAGTATGTTGGAGACACTGATGTCACTGGCGTACCCGGTTCCAGCACTGATGCGAATTAGCATATTTCCTTCCTTATGGATTCGTATTAGTTAGTAGTTTTAGTCATGGAATTAGTTGTCTATTTTATTTTCTGCTATCCGGGTTTGTTCCCAAGACATTCTGAGTTGTAGTGGATTATTTCATATTTATAATATTGAAACTATTGGATATGTTAGTGATTTTGTTGGCTTAGTTGTGGATGATATATAATACGTATTGTGCTTGTTGTGGACCATTGTTATCATAGACAGCGTACTACCGCCGATGCTGCGGCGTAGGCTGGACTTGGCCACGTACTCGTATTCCAAAATTGGGAGCGGGTCGTGACAGTTGTGTCTTTAGTTCCTTCAGTTCTGCAGGGGCCATTATGTACGGAGCCTTCGAGATCGGCCGGGTGTCGGAGAATGTGTCGATGGTGAACTCTATTTCTCGATCGGACGACATGCCGGGTAGCTCATTCCGGAACACGTCTGGGAATTCTGCCACAATGTCGGTCTGACCCGCGTTTGCACCATCATGTCGCATGTCTCGAATGGAAGCTAGATAGCCTTCGCACCCGGAATGCAGCATCCGTCGAACAGGTATTACAGAGATCACCATGCAGGTCGACGACGCCTCACCACACGAGTAGCAGAATTCAGGCACTCTAGGTATGCGAAATGTGACCTTCTTTTCCGTGCAGTCTATGGTTGCGTTGTACGACCCGAGCCAATACATTTCCAGAATGATGGCAAAGTCCTTTATGTCTAGAACTATCACATCCAGACCGATCTTTTGACCGCCGATACAGATAATTCCGCCGACACAAGCTAAGTTTGTGAGAATTGGTGTGCCCGAAGGTGTGCTTACGCTAAGGTCGAGATCTAATAATATTACAGAAAATTTGTGCTCGACAGCAAAGTCCGCCGATATAAAACTATGCGAAACTCCTGAATCAAATAACACACGAGTAGGCACATTATTGAATTTTAGTATACCTGAAACTACTGTATCTGATGCCAGCACTTCATCTCGAGTCATGGCATAGACGCGGCCCTGAGTGTTGGGGCGACGGTCTCGGCCATTTTGCGGTACGGGTTGAGTGGACGAAGGAGGTCAAGGTGCCTGTCCTCGATTCTCTTGACGGTTTTGTTGTTGTGGTGGTGCGTTGCGATTTTGTCTTCGAGCCCAGCAATCCGCCATTTGGTGCCCCCTTTTTCCGTAAAAGAAACATCCTCCCTCGAAGAACGCACAGTCCCTTTCAGTGTGCCCGTGGTGGTTGCACTTGGTGCAGGGAGGAGATAGGTTCTGCCCTTTATTGCCGTCGTTGTTTGGACGCTTTGATGCGTAATTGTTGTCTCCCGTATAGCTAGGACATTTGTGATTGGAGTGGCGCACAACGTCGGCAGCACCGGAAGGATGCATGCTCTCAAGGCGGAGAGCGTGATTTAGAGCCTCGCCCACGGTCTTGTACTCTGGGACCCCGACATGGACACCGATAGAGTTTTGCAGACCCACTTCGAACCGTCGCACACGGCACTCCTCTGTAGGCAGAAACGTACTAGCAAATTTAGACAACTTATTGAATTCTGCGACATATTATTCCACTATTCGGCTCCCTTGCTTCAACTGCATGAATTTATTTTCCTTCACTTGACGAATGGCTGACGGGAGGTACTCGACTTCAAAAGCCTTACGGAACGTGGCCTAAGAGATCGGCGCTGTGTTATTGTCGCGTCGGATTGCTCGCTTATGCACGGCCCACCAGTCGTGCGCGTTCAATCGTAGTTGAAGTTGTGCGAAGGCGACTTGCTTTGATTCTTCGATACCGAGGAGCTCGAAGTGATCTTCCAGCTCTTCCAACCAGTCGATTGCCATAGAAGGGCCTTCGGTGCCGCTGAAGGAAGTGCGGCACACTTTCTTGAATTCTGACACTTCAAAGTTGAACTTTTTTGGTACTGCAGGTTGATGCTCAATCTCCTCCATGTCGACTTCAATGGGTTGGACCGCCGGCACGGTGATAGTAGGTGTGGTGACGGCAGGCACAGTTACAGAATTTCTGTTGGCCACGATTGTTTGGACGATCTGCTGCAGGATATCCAGCTGCTTTTGTTGAAGTTTAGCATGTGCGTCGAGGCAAGCTTCGAACTGGGCATGTCGTTCCTCTGTCTATTGATGTCGGGTCTCAGACTAGTTCTGTTGTGCCTCCATCATGCGTAGTATCCTTTCGATGGTATCGTTAGAAGGTCCGCCCCGTGAACGACGAGAACTACTAGAGCCGCTAGAAGCGCTCTGCTCTCACTCGGCCGCGGGTTCCGTCACTTCTGCGATACGAAGGCAAACGCATCAGTCATAAATTATTACGGACTCATTGTATGGAACAACATATCTCATCGATGCAAGGTCAAAGGTTTGGAACTCTAGACGCGAGGCCAAAGGATGTAAAGCCATGCTCTGATACCATTATGTCACGCCCCGATTCCGTAGAATCGATAGTCGTCCCCCGGGCGTGATACCGTGCGAACCTAAGTTGTGATCGCACAAGGCGTAGTCATAAGGTCATCCGAAACACAACATCAAGTTAGAGTACACAGAGAAATTGATTGACACATTTGAAATAGAAGTAAACTTTTTCATTGATAATAAAATTTCATTTACATTGACTTCATTACAATCATTGCCGTGCGGGCTACAACATGACTCGACTTACAAAATGAACGTCGATGAGATAGTCGTTCCATACATTACATCCCCTTTTACAAGCAAAAACATAATACTTTTCACCTGCTATCGAGGCGAGTCGATTCGTCATCTTCTTTTGGACTGAGTGCGGGGTCTTCTTCAAAAGGAATCCAGAAACACAAGCCTTCACACGCGAACGAGGCTTCAAAAGGGTTCACTTCGCCTTGAGCTTTTAAGTGGCATGTCCTTCGTGGTTCGGGGTACCTGCGTGGAGAGCGAGGATCAGTACATTATACTTTGTACTGGTACGTGGCAAGTTAAGTTCCAAGCTCTCATTTGGTTGATGAGTTTATATGACTTAGTTCATGAATGTTTCTAACCATCCTAATGATTTTCAAGCGAGCAATGACAAGCATAATGTAATTCATATTGGAACTTACCTACGGCGGGCCGCGCCGTGCGTTATGAGACTTACCATGTTCTTCCCTGTCAATTGTTATTATTTTTCATACCAAGTGCAATATTACGTGTGATTGGTCACTGACACCACAAGCCATCCTGGACTTATAGCTTTGTTAGTCGGGGCCATTTCAACGCAAGTAGCGAGCCCCACTGAAAGTTCCCGCCTAACCCGTGCTATCATCCAGCACAGCTATACCGTGTTTCCTCCTAGGCCGAGTCGGTCCCGTGGCCCCGGGTTGTCGCTCGAGAAAACTTTCTCCTTGTCAACAAGTTGTCCAATGACCGAGTTAAGACATTATTCAGTTATTAAGGTATAGCCTTCGTTCTCTTGAAACTTAATCATTTTACCGTGCTCGTGCCCTTGCATTCATTCTTTCTTCTGCAACAACACTATCTATTTACTTAAGAAGGGGTCGAGAAGAGAAGGGTCAGCCACTTACCTTGAGTTTACTTTGGCGAGAGAACTTGTTGGTCGTACTAGACGTCGCCTACGCGATTACCTGAAATCGCATAAACAACCGATTAGAACACTACATTATTCAAGGAGTTCGATAGGAAATGCGAGTTCGAAATGCAAGCCATGAAAACCATCGAAAACATTCACGAAAATGCATTCAGAAAACAAAGCCAAAACCAACGCAAGCGGCGTGAAAAGCAGAGCAACGGGAGGTCTCGCCCGACTCAGCTGCAGAGTCAATCCTCGAGGTGCAATCCCACTGAATATGGGACTTGGTTTCGAAGAAGACATTCCATAACGAGGAATGGATCTTAATTCAACCGTTTCCGTTCGATCGACTCGGTCGATCCCGACCTATCGGTCCCGACCGAATCGATAGCGACAGTATTCCTTTCTCGTGCACCCCGTGGACAGAGTACGAGGCACGATGTAGGGACGGGGCACTACAATGTACATGTCCACTCGATCACCATATAAGTAATGCCTCTATAGCTTCAAATCAAATACTACTGCTGCCAACTCCAAGTCATGGGTTGGATAATTCTTCTCGTGGTCCCGAAGCTGCCTAGATGCATACGCTATTACCTTTCCATGCTGCATGAGGATGCACCCAAGTCCTTTACCTGACGCATCACAATATACAGTAAAATCTTCGGGTCCAACTGGCAATGTAAGAATAGGCGCTGATATCAACTTCTGCTTCAGATTCTCAAATGATGCCTGGCATTCTTCCGACCAAACGAATGGCACATCTTTCCGTGTTAAGCGGGTCATGGGTGCTGAAAGTCTCGCAAAGTATGATACGAACCTTCTATAATATCCTACCAATCCCAAGAAACTCCGCACATCAGCTACGGTCTTGGGTACTGGCCAACTCTCTACTGTTTCTACCTTCTTGGGATCCACTGCTACTCCAGCTCCTGATATGATGTGTCCCAAGAATGAAATTCGATCCGTCCAAAACTCACACTTGCTGAGCTTGGCATACAACCGGTTCTCCCTCAGAACCTGTGACACTTTTCTGAGGTGATCTTCATGCTCTTCTTCACTAGCAGAGTATACGAGAATGTCGTCAAGAAATACACGACAAACTGATCTAAGTACGGCACAAAGATGCGGTTCATCAAATCCATAAATATTGTTGGAGCATTGGTCAAACCAAACGGTATTACCAAGAATTTATAATGCCCATACTTCGACCTGAATGTTGTTTTAGGAATATCCTCCTTCACTTGATGATACACTGAAAGAAGATCTACCTTGGAGAAAACTCTAGCTCTACTCAAGTGATCAAACAAGTCGTCTATCCTGGGTAGTGGGTACTTGTTCTTTACTGTTGCCGCGTTAAGCTCCTGTAATTGATGCACAATCTGGATGACCCATCCTTCTTCCCCACAAGTACCACTGGTGCTGCCCATGGTGATATGCTAGCTTGGATGAACTTCTTCTCCTTCAGTTCCTCTATGTGCTGATATACCTTGGCCTGCTCTGAATCCGCTATTCTATAAACTCGATCTGATATCAGTTTAGTTCCAGGTGCCAATTCTATGCTGAACTCAATATCTCTAACCGGTGGTAGACCGGGAAGTTCTTCAGAAAATACATCTAGAAACTCTTCAACTACCTTCGAAACTGGAACTTCCTCCATTGTCGTCACTACTCCCTGCTCTTGTTGAGTTGCCACTGATCTGACTAAGGTGAACTGCTTCTTGCCTAGAATATCTAAAGATACACTCCCTCTACGACAATCTATTGTCGCATGACTGTCTTTCAGCCAGTACATGCCTAAGATAACGTCAAAATTTCCAACAGGAAATTCTATCAACCGGGCGGGTAAGGAATACCCACAAACTACAATGCTACACGCTAGAATAACTCTACTAACTCCTACGAGCCCATTACCAGTGAGTATATTCAACCTCCCTGGCAATGCCTCGAACTCCATTCCTAGCCGTGTCACAAATTGTGCAGATATAAATGAGTGTGATGCTCCCGAATCAAACAATGCTATTACGGGATATGAGGCGACGAGAATGTTACCTGCCACAACATATCCCGATGCCAATGCCTCTTCCAAGGACAGAGTGAATGCCTGCCCTCGACCTCCTTGTTGGTTTCCATGCTGCGGCCTAGCCTGGTGCTGCTGCTGGCCCCTGCCTTGGTGATGCTGGGATGGTCGGTGTTGGTGCTGCATCGGCGGTCCCTGCTACCGAAATATCTGAGCCTGCGACATGAACGGGCGCTGTGCCAACGGTCTCACCGCCACTGCTGGTCCTCGATACTGGCCTGCCCCTGGTGCTGGCAGAGCAGAAAATTGTTGCACTGGTCCTCCTGACCTCGAATTCATAGGACAGGTAGTAATCCGATGATCTGGACTTCCACATATTAAATATTGCCCGTTCAATGTCCGGCACAAATCTCTAGTGTGCCCTACATTCCCATAATAAGTGCAGCCCGCCGGGGGTTGCTGGTTCTTCCTCTGTTGCTGTTGTTGCTGCTACTGCTTTGGTGGTGCTGGTCCTCGTATTGCCACATCGTGAATGCGAATACCAAGGGACGGTGCTGTTGTTCGGGGTGCTACTCCCCCTCCTTCTTCAATCTGACTGTGGGATCTCTTCTGGCCTCCAGTCCTTGCCGTGATCCTCTGAATGGTGATCTCATGCCTTTGAGTTGCCGTCAATACTTCGTCAAAAGTCTGATAATTGTGCCCCTCTATCAATTGCAAGAGCTTAAGATGAAACCCTTGCTGGAACCTCATAGCCCTCTGGCTCTCCGTTGCTACCATCTCTGGGGCGAACCTACTCAATCTGCAGAACTCCGTTGCATAAGCATATACCGTCTTGCCGGCCTGCTTGAGGTTGATAAACTTCTGATGTAGCTCAAACTGTGCCACAACTCTATAGTATTTGGTCTTGAACCCTGCAGTAAAATCGTCCCAAGCAATAGGATGTCTGATGCCCACTTCATCTGATTCCCACCAATCACGTACGAGATCCTGAAGTAACAACTTTACCTGATCCACACGTTCTTCTGCCGGCACCTTAGCGGCTGTCAAAATGGCCTCAATATCCTTAAGCCATGCATATGCTGAGATGGCATCTTTCGTGCCCTCGAAACGACGGGGGTTGTACTTGCAAAATCTGGTTGATGCCCCAGAATCTGTCCTCGCCCCTCTTTCCAAAGCCGTTTGCAATCCTTGGTTGAGTAGTACGTTCTGCTCTTGCAAACGAGCATGCATGCGCTGCTGGACTAACATCTGATGTTGCTGAGTAGCCATCATCCCTCTCATGATCTCCAGAAGGGTTGGTGTGTCCACTTCCACAGGGGTAGGTGGAACTATTGGTGGTGTAGGAACCTCCGGATACTGCGGTCCAGCTACTGGTTCCACTATCACTTCTTCTTGGATGGTCTCTTGAGGTAGTTCTGGTCCTTGTTGCTGACCAACCTGGTCATGTTGCCCATGTTGTTGTTGTTCAGTTCTGACAGATGCGGACAAGGTGTCCCTAAGGAAAGGGACAAAAGAGCAATCAAACGACCGGACATGAAGGATCAATAAAGCTGAAGGATACGGGAATGTCAAGCTAGGGTTGAGAACAACGAATCATGAGATCAAGGGAGAACATGTGTGATTGAGACATCCTATAAATCAAAATATCCCACAAGTCTGAAATCAGACCTGCATAGGCTACCACTAAAACCTTATCGCGCCCCAGAACCAGAATACTGGAGAGCGGAGGAATGACTCAGCCAGCTACGTATTACGGGTAGATGAATACCGTATAATACGATCAATACTGTCTAAAAGACAAGGGGGTGCATACTACATGAAAGTCTCACTATGGTCACTTCACATCTATTGTCTCAATCATTCAAACAAGAAACAGAAATGGAGAACATATAAGATAAAGCAGTAAGGCGTCCCAAACGCTCAGTCAAAATGTTCTTGATATCTGGCTTTACAAAACATAGCCAGATGATGAAGCAAGGTATACATAATTGTTTATCAGCTGCAGCCTGACTTAGTTACAATTATGCAAAAGTAATTACAAGACAATCCGACTAACAGGTCGGTGCCAAACGGCAAGTATAAAGTAAATAACAAAACGAGCGAGGAGGTAAGGAACCCACTCGAGTCCTCCTGCGATCATACCTCTAGTATTGACCATCTTGGAGGTGGAAGTAAGCTGAGTCCTCGGGAACCGACTTTAAATCTGGCCATGCAAAACCAGAGAGGTTAGACCTCTAATAGTAAGTACTGTAAGAAAGAACGATATGAGGAATTAGAACCAGTAATAAGAGAATATGGTATATAGATCTCTGCTTGCTACTGGGATTCACATAACATCACGACACTTCGAACCAACTTCCCAACCAAATAAGGACAGAAGTTGGCCCGTCATATCCTGACATTCTGATCATCTCAGTTAGTTAACAGAGTAGGTACAGTACACAAACAAGTCAACTTAAACGGCCATGCAACTACTACGGCTTGCTACGGTGAGTTCCAAGTTATCCTAGAATTATGCAATAAGGATTCCTTAGTTCTTACTATGTGCAAGCAAGGCTAGTCTATCCAATCAATCAATTACGCCAATCATGAATTTGATGAGTCCCAGCGGGACGCCCGTCATCAATATACAATATACAATAAATAATATAAGCAGATACCGCTCCCTGTCCGTGTGGCAGATTTGCAGTATCTGTGGGAACCAGCCGGCCTGTCGGGCACTAATAGTCCCAAAGAGGGCTGCCATATAAGAACTCGGGAATCCATCCTCTCCATCCAATCATTATTTAACTTAATCGCCTCTATGTTAAGTGAAATCTCATGCCGTGGATCATGGTCATTCAGAATGAGTACTTTGTACGGGGTACGGTATGCACAACTCTACAACGATACCCGTACGGTTAGGTTGTAGGTCTTACATAGCGTAATGCGACAATCAAAACTAACCACGGAATAATCATGCCATGACTATAAAGTACACATGCTGCTTTTGTAGAAAAATAAATAAATAAATAAATAAATTGAAGCCTGCATGTGCATGTATGCCAATATTTGGTATCAGCCAGTCGATTACAATAGTTCATAGTTAATATGAACGTGTCTCATTCATTCAATTCAATAAGACGACTAGCCAGTCTCTTAGTTCCAACTAGGAACGCATGATCAATTATTACTCAAGATACAATCCATATAAATTAATACCAAGATAACAATAAATGTTATTCAATGCCAATTTGAAATAAGAAAACAATTAAAGGAAATAGGGACAGCAATAGATGGATGCCTATTTATGCAATCGGGTTAGTCAGGACCCTTCTACACGGCCAGGGTAAAACAAGTCCCATACAGCTCGGGATGATCAAGTCTAGATGCGGCTGAGAATTATCATATGCGGCTAAGAAATATTATATGCGGATAAGAAATATCATATGCGGCTAGGGTTGGCACGTGCGGCTACAAAACTAACAAGTCATGCGGCTGAAAAAGTACAGCCCCATGCGGCTGGACAGACCAAGTCTATGCGGCTAAGAATGTACTGGGCCTTATGCGGCTGGAAAGACATGTCTCATGCGGCTGAAAAGAAACTCATGCGGCTGGAAAATTCCATGCGGCCGAACAGTTCAGAGTTCACGCGGTCAGAGTAAAGTTATATGTGTAATGTCCCGCTCCGCACGGTGCATTACGATGAGTCGTTGACTCGAAGAGTTGCGTTGACCCAATGAAGTATCGATGCGAATCGATACAAGAGTTACGTTGGCCAAAGGTAAGCTTTGAGTCGGTTGGAATCTATGAATCGAATCGATGCAAAGGATAAGTTCTGTTTGAGCAAGTGCTAATGTTAGTTGATCTGGTGTGCAGGCTATGCCTTTATGCTGGATTACGGATCGTGGTATGGGCGCGATAGGCCAAGTCAACCGAGTAGTTCAAAGGAATGGCTAAGTCTAAGAGTTAGCTATGTGATCGAGTTATGGAAGCGAGACGCTTCAATCGACGAAACGACAAGGCGTATCGGCTTAAGGTGGACGGGTTCTTGACTTTCTCTCCCTATTTCTTCACGTCTAATAAAATATGTTATGGTATGCGTAAGATGTTATCGAGTTAGCGAGCGTGGCTCGGCGACGAAAGTCCAAGTATGTGTCGAACAGTAAGATAGAACATTGAACAATCAAACAATTGAAGCGACGTGCATCAAGTGCACAGGTCGCGATAGGACATGATGGTAGAACATTGAAAGACAACATCGAGATGTGCATCATGTGCATGGCTCCGAGAATATTGAACTCTAGGCGTAGAATATTGATTATGGTGCTGAGCGTGCCTTTGTGCACTTAAGCTACGAAATGACTAAGTAAATAAGGAGGTAGGCTATGCGAATAACATTATGAACGGGACGCGTGAGTATGAGTACGAGATGACTAAGCCGTTGGGCGTCGTGCATCAATATAGATGTGTTGGAGCATAACGCCGACGGAGCTCCCCATATGAATGGCGGATCATGTTATGAGACGCGAATATATTTATGGTGCGGGACTATGTTTATGGAACACGAGATTGGTTGGACGATATGACTTATATGCTATGGTACGTATTGCATGGTCAATGGACTCGGATGGCCCGTGCACGGGTACGGCTTCCCTCGAACGGTTATGCCGGGACGCTGGGACCGTTCGGCCTAGAAGGGAATTATGTGTGGTATTTATGGTGCACAACATTCGGGCGGATTGCGACCATCCAGTGTTGTGATAAGCTATGATATCCGTAAGTTTGGGATCCTTCAGATACTGGGCTAGCAACCCGTATCGAAGTGATCGTAGGCTTACACATATGAGATGCCAAGTCCATTACGGTGCAAAACACCGTGACCTTCATATAGTTAGGGCCGATGGGCTGAGATGAGAGCTGGGTGCAGGCACAGGGCCTGCCACCCATTATGTATATGTTTACTTTTATGATTGGTCGGTTGCACGAATCGTGTGTTTGCTTATGTTAAGTTCTAACCACTGCAGGCTAAGGAAAATGGGACGGGATGTGCACGATCACTATGTTTATGTTCAGATTATGTTTAACTGTATCTGCTGCAGGAACACGGTATCGGACACATTTATGATAAGTCGCTATGCTTGACTATTGCCATGAAACTGATCCTAAGGCTAAATAGAAAGACCACAAAGTAAGATGCATGTTTCCCTAAATGGTTAAGTGTTTGGTTTGGGTGCGAGCGGGTCTTGATCAGTGCGAAGCGAGGATGAAAGCACTAATCCTCCACTAGTTTATGTACAGGCTCAGGTTATGATCGGCTCGGGACGGAGCTTGGCTTGGACGTGCCGAGGCATGGGGTCCTTGGCGTTCAAGATGAGCTTCCGCATAGGCGTTCGGACTTGCGACATGGAGATGTTCGGCCGAAGACAACTTGGTGGCTATAAAGAGGCATAATGTATAAAATAATGTAATCCTTTGTGAGCTAGAGAGATCATGAGCGTTGTAGCCAATTGGCATTTTATGTTGGGCTATTCAGAGCCTTTGTAACCTTCAGTTCAATATGAATAAAAGAGATTCTTGTGTTATACTTTGTTTCCTTCTGCTGCTTATGTTATCGATTTGAGATAGTTCTATGTGAACCTGTTATCTTGCCCTGCACGAGCGCAACTCCAGGCTCGTGCGGCATCACGCCCAGCAAGGACGATAATTTGGGTGAAATCTAGCAAGGACGAGCGATTTCTCGGGTCGGGGCGTGGCAAGTTGGTATCAGAGCGGTTCCATCCTTTGGACCGTACACGAATCTCTTTGACCCTCAGTTGCTTCGTTATCGAATTTAGTTGACTCTAAGTTGTTTCCGCAACCGCATGGCTCATGGATCTGCTCGACGCTATATTGGATGTTCTATACAATAAGTCTATATTAAGTGCGTACGTCTGCCATAAGTATGTCATGACTATCACGCTATCTCCGGGTGCCATCGAAGAGTGTTGGTTGTACGAAGTGCAACGAGTTATGGAATGCTGGTCGTACGAAGTGCAACGAATGTGGTGATGTTGGTTGCACGAAGTGCAATGATATATGTGTTGTTGATCGCACGAGGTGCGAGGAGTTATGTGTTATCGGTCGTACGAAGTGCGAGGAGATATGTGTTATGGGTTGCACGAAGTGCAATGGATCGATATATGAGGCATTGCGTGTTATGTGACTATGGGAATGGTTATGTATCGTTGGTTGCACGGAGTGCAGCAAGTCGTGAATCGTTCGTTGTATCGGTGCAACGAGTCGATATGGTATGACGCGTGTTGTATGGCTATGCGGATGGATAGCGATATGTTAAGCGAGATTGAATAATGACCTTAAGTATCGAGAATGAGTTGTTGCACGAGTTGCAACGAGCGGGATTCGAAGATCGCGGATGCGATAGTAACGAGTCGAGTTGGTCGCTAAGTCGAGTTCGAGTAGGAGAACGTTTATGTTGGCCGTATGTCGCGTTGAGCTTTTGAATAAATGAATGTTGCGGGTATGATCGGTATGGTCTCCATGATACGGTTAGATCGAATGTATGTCAAACTTGAGCTAATGTTAGAGCTGGGATCGGAAGGATCGCCATACGGGATAGTTGATTTGGAGAATAGAAGTCGGACCTATGCGAAGTGTGATGTCGAGTAATGACTCGATTTTGAGTGGTATATGTAATACCAATTATGCGAGCAAGTATAGCAAGGTATGGTATCGATAACGATAGGCTCGATCCTGAGTGGTATATGGAATACCACTTAGCGATAGCTATGTTAAGTCGGTTGGTGACTTATGATAGGTTACGTCGAGACAATTATGTTGTTACGATATGTTTGTCCTCAACGGACGGAGTAATACCGAGACTTGAGTGGGAATGACTTGGGAGAAGTCGATGCCAGTATGCTTCGATGAATTGAGTTGAACGACTATGCGTGAAGTCGTACCTATGGATGATACGTCAGACGAGGATTCGTTAATTGTAAGTCGAATGATAGGCTGAGCATAGCGAAGAAATATTACGTTGAGGAAATGGTCGACTCGGTCGAATTTACGTTGAGTAGGTACGGAGAAATCGTACGAACAGATTTGAGTTAGCGCGATGAGTCGGTAGCACGATTTGGAAGTGCGAGTTAAGGATATGAGAATGGATATGTGAATTTGAAATTGTGTCACGACGATGTTAAGTAGTTACAACTGAATGGATCTTGATAAGTGCGAGACTTGATTCGTATTTGAGTTCGGATAATGGCAATGATTTCAACGGGTTTGAGCTTATGAGAAAGGAAGATGTTCAAGTTATACATATCGATGATGGTATTGAGGCGTATCAAAGACGATATGCAATAACTCGGGAATACTCTGATCGAATGAATGAAAATTATGTTGAGCATTGTTGTTGGATGAATAAGATGCAAGTTAAGTTGATGGTAGTTTGGATGATAACGATAGGAATGCTTCGTAGAATTTGAGAGTCGATGGATGTTACTCGGAAGAAAACGAAAGTGCTTGATTGCTTCGCGGATCACCACTATGTTGACATTCTTGTCACGACCTGCACCCATTGTGAGGGTACGAGAACGTAACAACGCCCAGCCTACGCCGCAGTGTCGGCGGTAGAGCGCTGTTCTAGGTCAACATACATCTAACTATATATATCTAAACAGTTTATACTCCCCGAATGGGGGTGACATAACAGTAAAACTCAATCACAACTAAGGAAGAGATAGCACGAAATGAAATAGAACTCAAGGAAGTAAATAGATGAAATAGCAGTAGTCTAAGATAATCCCAGCAATATCCAACAGTACAAGGTCTCAAATAAAAGAATATATACAACTCATAACTCCAAATAAAGTCTAACTAAGACATGTCTCAAGACTGCATAAAGTAAGATAAGCCTAACTAGTCTAGTCTAGGCAATCGGGGTGATCTCCTCAGCTAGAGCTGGGTCCTCCTGAGGGTCCAGCTCGTAGGTGTCATCTAAGGCTGCCCCGTAGTAAGTGTCCAGGCAGGCCTCCTCCTCGTCCTCTGTAATATTTTCAACAGGTCCAGTCAGGACAGGAGCGAGTACAGTACATCTCAACAATTCATAGCAGGTTAGAAAATATAAACATGCAGTAAAGTAAGATACAGGTACTGAGAGAAGTGCAGTATAAAAACAGAGAGAGAACTGTAATAGAAATATCTACTATACATAGAGAACTAGCAGTGACTAGTGAGTCAGAGTACAACATGAACATGTAAATGGCATATGAAATTCTGATAAGACACTATGGAAGAGATTCTGTTAAGATACTACTTGGGTATTATTCACATATCCATTTCTACTCCCCCGTACCCCCAATCAATACACAAGGATCCAGCCAGGTTATGTTATATGATGCTATGTAACAGCCCCCGAAGGGTAGTAGACCCCGAAGGTGATACATAGTAGTCCCATAAATGGGATAAGGATTCTAGGAAGACTCTACGATCATAAGAGTATATGTCATAAGTGATCAAAGAACCAATGAAGCATATGATACGTCATGTAAGTGAAACGCACAGAACATGTAGTACCTGATGCTCCCTAAGGATAACATCTCAAGAAAGGATCCATATAGTACCAATCCGTGTGACCAACGTGACAGTACAAGTAAAGTAATCTACTGCAGGAAATAATTCTAAGCATGATATAAAATGATCAGAGAATGTACTCGCCTGTAACTGAGTGTCCAATACGAAAAGTACCGCCCGAGGAGTGGTGTCTGGCTTCTAATCAGAACAGCACAAGTCACAACAGGTCCAGAATAGTAAAATAGAGTCCTACTATGCATTCTATATGATTCTAGGTCAATCTAGGCCAAAGTCAACTCTTGGTCAACTCTGGTCAACCCTAGAAGTCAAACTAGGTCAACCAAGTCTAATTAAGTCTAAACTAGGCTATTCAAATCTATACTAGCTAGCAAAACCCCTAACAAGGCTAGGCAAGCCTATACTAGCTATATCACAATGTAGCTTAGCTAATTCTAGAATTCCTTAGTAAGTTACAACCTCACTATTTCACCCATAGCTTAACACCATAATATTACACTACACAATCTAGGCTAATTGCAACTCCTACATCATTAGCTAGCAAGGAAGCATAGATATAGATATATATGCACTCATACAATTACCCACATATATTGTATATGCCTAAACATGCAAGGTTAGAAATATAGAGAAAGAGAGAGAGAGCTAGTGTGTATGAAACATGAGTGTGTGGGCAGGAAATAACAGAAAGGGGGTGTGCTTGTGTGTGTTAACATGACATGGTGTAAGTGGTAGGGCAATACAAGAGTGTGTGTATACTGGAATTCAAAGTGTGTGTGTGTGTGTATTGGGATACATATCAATGTGCAGGAAACACCACAGTGGAAGAATAAGAGGGACTTGTGTGCATTGAGTGTTTGCAGGAATTAACATCAATGAAGAGTGTGTGAGCAGGTAACAGTGCAGGAATCATAACACAGTGAAGAAAGTGAACAAATGAGCTCTTGTGTGCAGGAAAATAAATGTGACAGTGAATAACATAAGACAGGGGACATGGCCCAAACCCAGGTTACACAAAACCTGGAATCAATCTCAGTTAGAAAGAAGGGAAAGGAAATCAATTCATTGTTCTCTAAATCTCAGTTTAAGTAGAAGAAGGAAAGAAAGTCAATCCATTTCCTCCTCCTAACCACAGTTTTCAGATTAGCCCCAAACAGTGAATACAACCCCAGATTTCAGTTAAACCTAACAGTCATATAATCCAGATTTAGATGGGAATATTGAATTTGAAATGATGACAGTGTAATGAAAACAATGAAGAGCTATCTAGTGCAAAACAGTAGCATGTTAATACACTCTGTTTAAGGACTGCACATCCATATAATTCAACCCAACACCTTAGTCTATCATGACCTAATTCAGATTAAGAACAACTATGCCACATTACATTAAACTTACTTAGAATCAAAATCAAGTTGAAGAACATTAATCAGTAAACTAGTTCATAACTTATATTATGACACATAGGCTCATATAGCAGTCCACAACCCATCAACCAACACCAAATTTGACCATGGCAAGATAATATGTAGGAACATGTTTAGAATCAAAACTCAGTAATCAAATCACCATTACAGGGTTAAAATTATTAAACAACATCAATTAGAAAAACTGGAAATGACAGGAAATCAATTTACAGTATCAGAACATGGTTAATGAGAATCAATTAGAAAATCAACTAAACATGAATCTAATGCTTGGCAAATGAAAACACCCCTCGTGCACAAGCCCCACAACTCATCTCGTGTCACCCATAGCCTGACACGGCGTGTCCATAACCAGAAATCAAAATTACATACACACAGTGCACTGTTTCGTGCACACGTGCACTTGTGTCGTGTGTACGACACAAGACACAAAGGGATCTCGTGGTGACACATATGGGTAGCCCACCTATAGGGCTACCTCATGGGCCCACTGGCCTGTGTCCACGAAGTGTCAGGGTCGAATACGAGACCCGTGTCAGTGGGTGAAACCACAGTGTACTGTCTCAGGCAAATCCCCGTGTGGGATCAAAATCTCACTCGACACGACACGGGGACACGTGGGACTTGACACATGGCGTGTCAGTCAGTGCCCCTTGCCTTGTGTCGAGTTTCGTGTCCAATAGTTGTGTGTCGTGTCCGCTACAGGGTCCGAGTAGCAGGGGATCCCTGTAGCAGCGCGCGAGCGTGTGCGCGTGCGTGTCCACACCACCAAAACGACACAGGACGATACGAAAACCAAGACACAAACACAGGAATCCCTAAGCTAGATCTAAAACCTATTTCCTATTCAAAAACAATAGGTAAACTGGATCGACATGCCCTTTGTGGCATTCTGTCGAACACCATGGCTAGTGTACTGATACGTGTCCAGAATGGACACGAATCCTCCGGTACCAAGCACGAATCCTATCCAAACCCTAGGAGGACCCTTAGGGCTTCCTATTCATGAAGACTAATTGAAATTTCATAGAGATTTGAAGGAGTTACCTCTTGTTGAACTTTCAATAGAAACCCCCTATTCAATGCTCTCCACTTGATGACCCAATCAATCCAAAACAACTACACACTGAAATGAGAGCTCAACAACAGCAATAACAATCCTATTAGAACCTATTAGAACAATTTAGAAAGAAAAAGGAATAGGAAATGAGCTCTAGGAATTAAATGACATAAAAACTCACCTCCTTGAAATTAGGGCTCTTCCTAAGAAAGAGGCAACCCTAGATTTGGGAGGGGTTTTATAGTGGGGGAATCCCTAGGTAGAGAGGTGTGGCCGGCCACTAGGGTTTAGGGTTAGGGCTTAGCCAAAATTATTGGGCCTTGGGCCAAGTTACAAGGGCTAAAGTAGATTAAACTTAATCAAGGTTCTAAAACCATAAGTCATGACTTGTGACTTCCTAATCCTCTTGCTAAAATGACTAAACCAAGTCCTAAGCTAGGTTAGACTAGAGTTACTTGGCCTAACCATGACCCACTAACTAGGGTTAGCTTCTAGGTAGGTCTACAAAGTCAACACTAGTCAAAAGTCAACCTAGTTCAAATAATATCAAAATAATTCCTAAAAATTCCCATAAATTCTAATTAATTCTAATAAATTTTATTTACCCCAAAAATGACAAATTTACCCTCAAACTAGAAATATGGTAGTGACAAATCTACCCTCCTTAAAAGAATTTTGTCCTCAAAATTGAAAGGCGAAATGCAACTGATGAGAAGGATAGAAAGTATACCTCACGGTCCAAAAAGATAGGGGTACCGCTCGCGCATCTCATCCTCCCGCTCCCAGGTAGACTCTCCTGGAGAATGATGCCTCCATGCGACGCATACCAAGGGTATCACCTGGTTCCTCAGAACCTTCTCCCGTCGATCCAGAATCTCCACGGGCTGCTCTGGATAGCTGAGAGAAGGCCCAACCTCAATCTTCGAATGATCGAGCACATGGCTAGGGTCAGCCACGTACCGTCTCAACTGTGATACATGAAATACATTGTGGACCCCCACAAGTGCAGGCGGCAAGTCTAGCCTGTAAGCCACGTCACCGACTCTTCCGCTGATAACGAAAGGGCCGATGAAGCGCGGGCTAAGCTTTCCGCCTCCACCAAAACGTATCATACCACGAGTCGGAGATATCCTCAAGAAAACCTGGTCTCCGACCTAATCACAAGCAAGGTCTCAATTATATAAATAACAAACATGATCAAAAATCACAAAGAAATACCCTAAATCTAATCCTACTCTAATCTGTACCTCAAACTCCAAGGGCCTCCGGTGGCTATCGGCCCAGTGCCGATGTCTGTCCTGCGCCACACGAAGTCTGTCTCTGATGAGCTTTACCTTCTCGGCCGCATCCACAATCATCTCTGGCCCCAGCAAAGCTCGCTCACCAACATCATCCCAGGATAAGGGAGTACGGCACCTACGCCCGTACAGAGCCTCGAAAGGTGACATCTTGATGCTGGCCTGGAAACTATTGTTGTAGGCAAACTCCACCAAATGAAGATGATCCTCCTAGGAACCTCCAAAGTCCAAGACGCACGTCCGCAGCATATCCTCAAGGGTCTGAATAGTCCGCTCTGACTGTCCGTCCGTCTGGGGGTGGTATGCAGTACTAAACTTGAGCTGAGTGCCCAAGCTGGTCTGCAGACTCCTCCAGAAATAGGAAGTAAAACGGCTATCCCGATCCGAGACGATGCTGACCGGAACTCCGTAGATCCTGACTATCTGCCGCATATACATCTCCGCCAGCCTCTCTGTAGACGTACTCACCTTGAATGGCAAGAAGTGGGCTGATTTGGTCAACCTGTCAACGATGACCCAAATCGCGTCTTTTCCTCCTGGAGTACGCGGCAATCCTGAAACGAAGTCCATCGTGATATGCTCCCATTTCCACTCGGGAATGGGCAGCGGCTACAACAATCCACCGGGCCTCTGCCTCTCTGCCTTGACCTGCTGACAGACCAAGCACCTAGCTACGAAGCGAGCCACCTCCCGCTTCATTCCTGACCACCATACATGCTCCCGCAGATCTCGGTACATCTTGTTGGCACCCGAGTGTATAGAGTACTGAGATCTGTGGGCCTCCTGCATAACCTACTCTCTGAGCTCTCCGCTGGGCACACATAACCTGGTACCGTGCCTCAGGACACCATCCTCTGCAAGTGTAAACTCAGGATCCCCTACTCCTATACTGATCTGCTCTCTGATACTCTGCAAAGCCACATCCTCGAACTGGGCCGTCTTGATCCTGTCTATCAAGTCCGACTAAAATCCTCCATAGCTGTATCTGCACTCCCGGCACGATCACCTCAATCCCAAGGCTCTCCAAGTCGGCAAGCAAATGCCGATCCATGGTCAAACACATGGCTGTCGGATACCTACTCAAGGCATCGGCAACCACGTTGGCCTTCCCTGGATGATACTGCAGTGCAATGTCGAAGTCCTTCATCAACTCCAACCATCTGTGCTGTCTCATGTTCAACTCCTTCTGAGTGAACACATACTTTAAGCTCTTGTGATCTGTGAAGATCTCCACCCTCTCACCATACAGATAATGCTTCCACAGCTTCAGAGCAAAAATCACTGCTGCCAGCTCCAGGTCGTGGGTAGGGTAGTTCTTCTCATGGGGACGTAATTGCCTGAAGGCATAGGCAATCACCTTCCCGTGCTGCTGTAACACACAACCCAGCCCCTTCCCTGAAGCATCACTATAAATAGTGAATCCACCTGATCCTGAAGGCAACGTCAGAATCGGAGCTGTCGTCAGCCGCTTCTTTAACTCATCAAAAGCTGCCTGACACTCCTCTGACCATACATACTTAGTATCCTTTCGGGTCAACCGTGTCAACGGCTCTGCAATTCGGAAGAAATCCTGCACGAATCTCCGATAATATCCTGTCAGCCCCAGGAAACTCCTGATCTCTGCAACTGAAGTCGGCGCTGTCCATGCCTCAACTGCCACAATCTTCTTTGGGTCAACTGAGATACCATCCCCAGTCACCACATGCCCCAAGAAATCCACCCTGTCTAGGAAGAACTCACATTTGGAGAGCTTCCCGTAAAGCTGCTCCTTCCTGAGAGTCTCCAACACGATCCTCAAATGCTCCTCGTGCTCCTCCTCAGTCTTGGAATACACCAAAATGTCGTCAATAAACACCACCACAAACTGATCCAGATACTGGTGGAACACCTTGTTCATAAGGTTCATAAACACAGCTGGTGCATTGGTTAGCCCAAACGGCATAACTAAAAACTCGAACTGTCCATACCGCGTCCTGAAAGCGGTCTTGGGAATATCCTCCCTCTTCACCTTCACCTGGTGATATCCCGATCTCAGATCAATCTTGGAAAATACCCGAGCTCCGCTCAACTGGTTAAATAGATCGTCGATCCGCGGCAGTGGGTATTTGTTCTTGATCGTGAGGTTGTTGAGTGCCCTATAGTCAATACACATGCGTACTGACCCGTCCTTCTTCGGCACGAACAACACTGGTGTACCCCATGGCGACGAACTCGAGCGAATGAAGCCCTTGTCCTGTAGCTCATCCACTTGCTTCTTCAGCTCCACCAGCTCGCTGTTGTTCACCCGATAGACATGCTGAGAGATGGGTTCCGCTCCTGGAACCAAGTCTATCGAGAACTCTATGTCCCTGTCTGGTGGCAGTCCTGACAACTCCTCTGGGAAAACATCCATATACTCTGCTATCAAGGGGTGTGGAATCGTCTGCTCCTCGACCGAGACTCCACAAAAGACTCCGCTGCTCTGCTCTGCCTGACGTCTGGAGTACTCGAACTCTGGCTCCCCCGGCACTCTGAACAGAACTCTACCCCCTCTGCAATCAATGCTGGCATGGTGCCGGCTCAACCAATCCATGCCTAGTACTATATCGTAGTTCGGCAATGGCATTACGAGCAGGCTCACCTCCAACTCACGGCCTCCCAAAACTACTCTCCGACCCTTACAAACATCACTCACGAGGATAATACCACCCCCGGTCGTGATCTTGTAAGTCCTAGGCAACAATTCAGCTATGATACCGTGTCTAATCGCAAAAGATACTGATATGAAGCTACGCGAAGCACCGGAATCAAACAATGCAAATGCTGGACTGGAGTCAAGAAGAATCGAACCTGCAATCAGCTCTCCAGTCACCTCTGCCTCTCCAGCTGCCATGGCGAAAGCTCGTCCCTGCTGGCCTCCCCTGGCCTGCTGCTGGTGCTGGACGAACCTCTGCTGCTGCGTCGGCAGGACTGGTCCCCTCTGCTGGCCTGCTGGAGCTCTGGCTCCTCCTCCCGGGCCTGCTCGTGCTATGCGGTACTCCCTCATCTGATGGTCTGCTGAACCACACAATAGGCACAGGCCTAGCCTCTTCCGGCACTCATTGAAGACGTGCCCAGGCTTCTTGCAGTAGGCACAAGTGGCTCCCTGTCTCTGACCCTACTGGTGCTGTCTCGGCTGCTGCTGCTGAACTGGCCTCTGCTGGATCGGCTACGGCTGAAACTGCCTCAGCTGCTGATGCTGAAAGTGGGGCCTCTTGGCCTGGCCCCCACTGCTGCTGCCTCCAACTGGGTCTCTCCCTTTCTTGAGCCTAAGCTCAAGATCATCCTCAGCTAACAGGGCCCCCGTCAAGATCTCCTCGAACGTAGCATCTCTGCTGCCCTTGGTCAGGGACTTGACCTCCTTGAGCAGACCCTTCCGGAACCTCTGGGCCTTCGCTGTCTCGCTCAAGCCCTCCACGAACCTGCCGAGACGACCAAACTCTCCAGCATACTCCTCTACTAAGAGGCTCCCCTGGACCAAGCTCTCAAACTGCGACTCTAAGGCTCTGACTGCTGAATCTGGGAAGAACTTCTTCTTAAAGAAGCCCCTGAACTGCTCCCAAGTCTGCCCCGGTACCCCCACCCTGGGGTCTGACTGATACCAGGTGCGAGCAAGATCTCGTATCCGGCTAGCTGCGGCCTCGATCTGAAGGTCTGCTGGTATCCTGGCCAAACGGAAGATCTCCTCCATATGCTCGATCCACTCGTCGGCATATAGGATCCCCTCTGTCTCCAGAAAGTCTCTGGGGCTCATCTTCTAAAACTGCTCGATCCCCGGTGTCCTCGGCTGCTGCACCACTGGTCGAGCTGCTGCTGTCGTGACGGCCAACTCCATGCCTCTGTCCTGCCGAGCCTGCTGTCGGTCCATGAACTGCTAGAAATATGCGAACATCTGAGCTGCGTCCACGTGTCCTGGAGGCGGTGGCGGCAGGAAAGGATCCTCTGGAATGACCGGGTCCTGCCTCCCAGTCGGTGGATGCATACCCCCTGCTGCGACTGCCGAGGTCTCAACACGAGCTGAGGTGGCAGGAGCTGCAGTCCCTTGGCTTCGCCGTACTGGCTGAGAGGTAGCAGTCCCCTCTATAGCATCCTCATGGGTGGCACGCTGCAATCGAGTCTCTACCATCCTGAAGATAGACAAACAAGAGTATCAATTTCTGAGAAAGAAGCGAAATAACAAAGACGGACAATTATAATTCAAAGGATCAGCTGACAAAGGATTTAGATGGCAATAAAAGAAATTTTCCTAAAGTGATTGAGTATCTTAAAATTAATGTCCTATATCCTATAGCAGGCTGCAGTGATACTCTAGTTCGAGTACCACTACACTTCTAGTCTAGACCTGCATGGGCCACCACTAAAAACGTGTCACGACCCGCACCCACTGTGAGGGTACGAGAACGTAACAACGCCCAGCCTACGCCGCAGTGTCGGCGGTAGAGCGCTGTTCTAGGTCAACATACATCTAACTATATATATCTAAACAGTTTATACTCCCCGAATGGGGGTGACATAACAGTAAAACTCAATCACAACTATGGAAGAGATAGCACGAAATGAAATAGAACTCAAGGAAGTAAACAGATGAAATAGCAGTAGTCTAAGATAATCCCAGCAATATCCAACAGTACAAGGTCTCAGATAAAAGAATATATACAACTCATAACTCCAAATAAAGTCTAACTAAGACATGTCTCAAGACTGCATAAAGTAAGATAAGCCTAACTAGTCTAGTCTAGGCAATCGGGGTGATCTCCTCAGCTAGAGCTGGGTCCTCCTGAGGGTCCAGCTCGCAGGTGTCATCTAAGGCTGCCCCGTAGTAAGTGTCCAGGCAGGCCTCCTCCTCGTCCTCTATAATATTTTCAACAGGTCCAGTCAGGACAGGAGCGAGTACAGTACATCTCAATAATTCATAGCAGGTTAGAAAATGTAAACATGCAGTAAAGTAAGATACAGGTACTGAGAGAAGTGCAGTATAAAAATAGAGAGAGAACTGTAATAGAAATATCTACTATACATAGAGAACTAGCAGTGACTAGTGAGTCAGAGTACAACATGAACATGTAAATGGCATAGGAGATTCTGATAAGACACTATGGAAGAGATTCTGATAAGATACTACTTGGGTATTATTCACATGTCCATTTCTACTCCCCCGTACCCCCAATCAATACACAAGGATCCAGCCAGGTTATGTTATATGATGCTATGTAACAGCCCCCGAAGGGTAGTAGACCCCGAAGGTGATAGACCCCGAAGGTGATAGACCCCGAAGGTGATACATAGTAGTCCCATAAATGGGATAAGGATTCTAGGAAGACTCTACGATCATAAGAGTATATGTCGTAAGTGATCAAAGAACCAATGAAGCATATAATACGCCATATAAATGAAACGTACAGAACATGTAGTACCTGATGCTCCCTAAGGATAACATCTCAAGAAGGGATCCATATAGTACCAATCCGTGTGACCAACGTGACAGTACAAGTAAAGTAATCTACTGCAGGAAATAATTCTAAGCAGGATATAAAATGATCAGAGAATGTACTCGCCTGTAACTGAGTGTCCAATATGAAAAGTACCGTCCGAGGAGTGGTGTCTGGCTCCTAATCAGAACAGCACAAGTCACAACAGGTCCAGAATAGTAAAATGGAGTCCTACTATGCATTCTATATGATTCTAGGTCAATCTAGGCCAAAGTCAACTCTTGGTCAACTCTGGTCAACCCTAGAAGTCAAACTAGGTCAACCAAGTCTAATTAAGTCTAAACTAGGCTATTCAAATCTATACTAGCTAGCAAAACCCCTAACAAGGCTAGGCAAGCCTATACTAGCTATATCACAATGTAGCTTAGCTAATTCTAGAATTCCTTAGTAAGTTACAACCTCACTATTTCACCCATAGCTTAACACCACAATATTACACTACACAATCTAGGCTAATTGCAACTCCTACATCATTAGCTAGCAAGGAAGCATAGATATAGATATATATGCACTCATACAATTACCCACATATATTGTATATGCCTAAACATGCAAGGCTAGAAATATAGAGAAAGAGAGAGAGAGCTAGTGTGTATGAAACATGAGTGTGTGTGGGCAGGAAATAACAGGAAGGGGGTGTGCTTGTGTGTGTTAACATGACATGGTGTAAGTGGTAGGGCAATACAAGAGTGTGTGTATACAGGAATTCAAAGTGTGTGTGTATGTGTATTGGGATACATATCAATGTGCAGGAAACACCACAGTGGAAGAATAAGAGGGACTTGTGTGCATTGAGTGTTTGCAGGAATTAACATCAATGAAGAGTGTGTGAGCAGGTAACAGTGCAGGAATCATAACACAGTGAAGAAAGTGAACAAATGAGCTCTTGTGTGCAGGAAAATAAATGTGACAGTGAATAACATAAGACAGGGGACATGGCCCAAACCCAGGTTACACAAAACCTGGAATCAATCTCAGTTAGAAAGAAGGGAAAGGAAATCAATTCATTGTTCTCTAAATCTCAGTTTAAGTAAAAGAAGGAAAGGAAGTCAATCCATTTTTTCCTCCTAACCACAGTTTTCAGATTAGCCCCAAACAGTGAATACAACCCCAGATTTCAGTTAAACCTAACAGTCATATAATCCAGATTTAGATGGGAATATTGAATTTGAAATGATGACAGTGTAATAAAAACAATGAAGAGCTATCTAGTGCAAAACAGTAGCATGTCAATACACTCTGTTTAAGGACTGCACATCCATATAATTCAACCCAACACCTTAGTCTATCATGACCTAATTCAGATTAAGAACAACTATGCCACATTACATTAAACTTACTTAGAATCAAAATCAAGTTGAAGAACATTAATCAGTAAACTAGTTCATAACTTATATTATGACACATAGGCTCATATAGCAGTCCACAACCCATCAACCAACACCAAATTTGACCATGGCAAGATAATATGTAGGAACATATTTAGAATCAAAACTCAGTAATCAAATCACCATTACAGGGTTAAAATTATTAAACAACATCAATTAGAAAAACTGGAAATGACAGGAAATCAATTTACAGTATCAGAACATGGTTAATGAGAATCAATTAGGAAATCAACTAAACATGAATCTAATGCTTGGCAAATGAAAATACCCCTCGTGCACGAGCCCCACAACTCATCTCGTGTCACCCATAGCCTGACACGGCGTGTCCATAACCAGAAATCAAAATTACATACACACAGTGCACTGACAGTGCACTGTCTCGTGCACACGTACACTTGTGTCGTGTGCACGACACAAGACACGAAGGGATCTCGTGGTGACACACATGGGTAGCCCACCTATAGGGCTACCTCATGGGCCCACTGGCCTGTGTCCACGAAGTGTCAGGGTCGGATACGAGGCCCGTGTCAGTGGGTGAAACCACAGTGTACTGTCTCAGGCAAATCCTCGTGTAGGATCAAAATCTCACTCGATACGACACGAGGACACATGGGACTTGACACATGGCGTGTCAGTCAGTGCCCCTTGCCTCGTGTCGAGTTTCGTGTCCAATAGTTGCGTGTCGTGTCCGCTACAGGGCCCGAGTAGCAGGGGATCCCTGTAGCAGCGCGCGAGCGTGTGCGCGCGCGTGTCCACACCACCAAAATGACACAGGACGACACGAAAACCAAGACACAAAGACAGGAATCCCTAAGCTAGATCTAAAACCTATTTCCTATTCAAAAACAATAGGTAAACTGGATCGACATGCCCTTTGTGGCATTCTGTCGAACACCATGGCTAGTGTACTGATACGTGTCCAGAATGGACACGAATCCTCCGGCACCAAGCACGAATCCTATCCAAACCCTAGGGGGACCCTTAGGGCTTCCTATTCATGAAGACTAATTGAAATTTCATAGAGATTTGAAGGAGTTACCTCTTGTTGAACTTTCAATAGAAACCCCCTATTCAATGCTCTCCACTTGATGACCCAATCAATCCAAAATAACTGCACACTGAAATAAGAGCTCAACAACAGCAATAACAATCCTATTAGAACCTATTGGAACAATTTAGAAAGAAAAAGGAATAGGAAATGAGCTCTAGGAATTAAATGACATAAAAACTCACCTCCTTGAAATTAGGGCTCTTCCTAAGAAAGAGGCAACCCTAGATTTGGGAGGGGTTTTATAGTGGGGGAATCCCTAGGTAGAGGGGTGTGGCCGGCCACTAGGGTTTAGGGTTAGGGCTTAGCCAAAATTATTGGGCCTTGGGCCAAGTTACAAGGGCTAAAGTAGATTAAACTTAATCAAGGTTCTAAAACCATAAGTCATGACTTGTGACTTCCCAATCCTCTTGCTAAAATGACTAAACCAAGTCCTAAGCTAGGTTAGACTATAGTCACTTGGCCTAACCATGACCCACTAACTAGGGTTAGCTTCTAGGTAGGTCTACAAAGTCAACACTAGTCAAAAGTCAACCTAGTTCAAATAATATCAAAATAATTCCTAAAAATTCCCATAAATTCTAATTAATTCTAATAAATTTTATTTACCCCAAAAATGACAAATTTACCCTCAAACTAAAAATGTGGTAGTGACAATTCTTGTCTTGAACGAGTGCAACACCAGCCTCGTACATGCGTCACGTCAAATTAGAACGATCATTCTGCGTGAGCACTGGTATGGTGATTCATCCAGCGGAGATGATCGAACTTGTGAGGCGTAGCAAATTTGATATGGACTTGTGATTTGATGCAAAGGCAAAATTGAGGATTGTGCGATATTGTCAACGGTAGTGCCTAAGTGACTCGAGTAGTAACGACGCATCAGTTGTACGGGAGTAGCCAATTGTGGATTTGTAAGTTACGTCGAATTGGGTAAAGTTCTATTGGAATTGTGGGGAATTGATTTGGCTTCGTGATAGGATATAGTACGGTTCGTTGTAACTGTCCCTCGTTGATGATCTTCAATTATCGAGCGTAGTTTCGGGGCAGATGACCCTAGAAGACTTGACCGCCAAATCAAGTGAATGTTGAAGTCCCATAGGATGACCCTAAAGAAGTCGTATAATAAATATTGTTGAGGATAAGGAATTATCGAGTATATGTTGAGGAACGTACTTAGCATAGCGATGCGGTAAGGCAATTGCAAGGATTCCGCAATACGCGAGAGCAATGAATAGTAGAACGACCCTAAGAGTGTGTCGTAGATCAGTTGAGTAACGATTAGGTTATGTGTGTTGAGCGCACGATTTAAGTTATGGAACGAACTAGTCGGGATTGTGTCAAAATTGAGTAAAGGATTCGTACTCGGTCGAGAATAGGAGATGGGCGTATCGTAAGAGACCTTGGGTCGGAAAGATTGTTGCCTTTGAGCATCGTAGACTCAAGTTGACCTCTGTGTCGGAAGAGATTAAGCACGATGTCTGGATAAGTTACCTAGCGGGGGTAGCCCCAGACGCGACAAGTATATGGTTCGAGAACATGGATCGTATTGGGATAGTTATGTGCGAGACTTAGTACAGATGGTAGGCAAAGAAAATGGAGACATGTGGACTTAGTCCATGTCGTTAAGGGCTAAATGTTATGAATGATTGGATGAAAGACTTGGGTTATGCGAGAGATAGGAAACGGTTGGACGAATAGGCGTTGCGGAGAATTGTTGCGATCGAATGCGCAACGGCTTGATGCAATGCGAATGTTAGGTGACCGGCGAGAAACTTATGAGATCGAAGTTACGAGTCTGAATCAAGTTATGTGCAGAGATGTTTGAAAGAGGATCGCGTGTTATAGGATGATGCATACGAGAAGTAGTATGAGAATAGGTGCTAAGATTTGACCAAGTGTACGGAATGATTGGTGCTTGAGGATTTAAGTTGAACTTGTTAGTTGTCCCGATATCCTACAACTGAGCTTTGCTGAAATGCATATATTGGTGGGACGCCTAAAATATGTGTATGATCCAAACTAAGTTGTACGATTCAACGATAGTAGCACGAGATCGTGAAACGATCTATGCGGGCACTTGGATTAAGTGTTGGTTTCGGTTCGAGGACAAACCTGATTTTGAGTGGTATATTATGTAATATCCCGCTCTGCACGGTGCATTACGATAAGTCGTTGACTCGAAGAGTTGCGTTGACCCGATGAAGTTTTGATGCGAATCGATACGAGAGTTACGTTGGCCAAAGGTAAGCTTTGAGTCGGTTGGAATCTATGAATCGAATCGATGCAAAGGACAAGTTTCGTTTGAGCAAGTGCTAATGTTAGTTGATCTGGTGTACAGGCTATGCCTTTATGCTGGATTACGGATCGTGGTATGGGTGCGACAGGCCAAGTCAACCGAGTAGTTCAAAGGAATGGCTAAGTCTGAGAGTTAGCTATGCGATCGAGTTATGGAAGCGAGACGCTTCAATCGGCAAAATGGCAAGGCGTATCGGCTTAAGGTGGGTGGGTTCTTGACTCTCCCTCCCTATTCCTTCACGTCTAATAAAATATGTTATGGTATGCGTAAGATGCTATCGAGTTAGCGAGCGTGGCTCGGCGACGAAAGTCTAAGTATGTGTCGAACAGTAAAATAGAACATTAAACAATCAAACAATTGAAGCGACGTGCATCAAGTGCACGGGTCATGATAGGGCATGATGGTAGAACATTAAAAGACAATATCGAGATGTGCATCATGTGCATGGCTCCGAGAACATTGAACTCTAGGCGTAGAACATTGATTATGGTGCTGAGCGTGCCTTTGTGCACTTAAGCTACAAAATGACTAAGTAAATACGGAGGTAGGCTATGCGAATAACATTATAAACGGGATACGTGAATATGAGTATGAGATGACTAAGCCGTTGGGCGTCGTGCATCAATATGGATGTGTTGGGGCATAACGTCGACGGAGCTCCCCATATGAATGGCGGATTATGTTATGAGACGCGAATATGTTTATGGTGCGGGACTATGTTTATGGAACACAAGATTGGTTGGACGATATGACTTGTATGCTATGGTACGTATTGCATGGTCAATGGACTCGGATGGCCCGTGCACGGGTACGGCTTCCCTCGAACGGTTACGCCGGGGCGCCGGGACCGTTCGGCCTAGAAGGGAATTATGTGTGGTATTTATGGTGCACAACATTCGGACGGATTGCGACCGTCCAGTGCTGTGATAAGCTATGATATCCGTAAGTTTGGGATCCTTCGGATACTGGGCTAGCAACCCGTATCGAAGTGATCGTAGGCTTACACATATGAGATGCCAAGTCCATTACGGTGCGAAACACCGTGACCTTCATATAGTTAGGGCCGGTGGGCTGAGATGAGAGCTGGGTGCAGGCACAGGGCCTGCCACCCATTATGCATATGTTTACGTTTATGATTGGTCGGTTGCACGAATCGTGTGTTTGCTTATGTTAAGTTCTAACCACTGCAGGCTAAGAAAAATGGGATGGGATGTGCACGATCACTATGTTTATGTTCAGATTATGTTTAACTGTATCTGCTGCAGGAACACGGTATCGGACACATTTATGATAAGTCGCTATGCTTGACTATTGCCATGAAATTGATCCTAAGGCTAAATAGAAAGACCACAAAGTAAGATGCATGTTTCACTAAATGGTTAAGTGTTTGGTTTGGGTGCGAGCGGGTCTTGATCAGTGCGAAGCGAGGACAAAAGCACTAATCCCCCACTAGTTTATGTGCAGGCTCAGGTTATGATCGGCTCGGGACGGAGCTTGGCTTGGACGTGCCGAGGCATAGGGTCCTTGGCGTTCAAGAGGAGCTTCCGCATAGGCGTTCGGACTTGCGACATAGAGATGTTTGGCCGAAGACAACTTGGTGGCTATAAAGAGGCATAATATATGGAACAATGTAATCCTTTGTGAGCTAGAGAGATCATGAGCATTGTAGCCAATTGGCATTTTATGTTGGGCTATTCAGAGCCTTTGTAACCTTCAGTTCAATATGAATAAAAGAGATTCTTGTGTTATACTTTGTTTTCTTCCGCTGCTTATGTTATCGATTTGAGATAGTTCTATGTGAACCTGTTATCTTGCCTTGCACGAGCGCAACTCCAGGCTCGTGCGGCATCACGCCCAGCGAGGACGATGATTCGGGTGAAATCTAGCGAGGACGAGCGATTTCCCGGGTCGGGGCGTGACAATATACGGCCAGGATGTAATACTCATGCGGTCAAAAATGGACGGGGCATATGCGGCTGGAAATAACCAAGCTTATGCGGCTCAGAATTTCATGCGCCCAGGCACTCCATGCGACAGAAACTCCATACGGCCAGACACTTCATGCAGCCGAAACTCCATGCGGCCAGACACTTCATGCGGCCGAAACTTTATGCGGCCATACACTTCATGCGGTCGAAACTCTTCATGCGGCTAAGGAATGGTATGCGGCCAGGAATGCCATGCGGCCAAGGAAGGCTTACCGCATGAAAACTCATGCGGTCAAGCACTATTCTTCTTCTCCATTCTTCCGAGAAGAAGAACCAAGGGAAGCCATTGCTTCCAAGCTCCCTAAATCCTTCATTTCAAGTCCAAATCTGAATTTCCATAAGTCGAAATGGGGTAGAACGAAATTCTCTATAACATGGAACCATCAAAACTTGAAAAATAACAAAGTTATTAGATCAAAACCTAAAAAATCCGAAAATAAACTTAGATCTACATGAAATGAGCCATGGAAATTGAAAATGCTAAGTACTAAAGTATCTAAGAATCTTGAGGGGAAGATAATGGAACATCAAAAACGGAGATACATCAAGAAGCAAGTTGGCACTTGCCTATGCGGCTAGGTAGGTGGGGGAGAGTTTATGAGGAAGAAGAAGAGTAATGGTAAAGTAATGAAGAGAGAGAAAAAGGAATGGGGCTTTAAATGAAGGGGTGGTGATAGGTGGGGAGTTGGGTTCATGTTGAACCATCCAAGGCCGGAAAATAAACCAACTCGGACCGAACCCAAAAGCAAAGCAGAAAGTAAAATGCAGAAAGATAATTAGTAAAAAATTAAAGGAATTTAAATACAGAACAATACATGATAAATATTAAATAAATACATTCCAGCAGTACATGTATTTAAAATACTTATTCTGGGAACGGAAAGTGACAGTATGAAATGTGCCAAAATTCAAGTAGGGAACTAGGAGGCGTTCGATTTATTAGGTGCGTTCTGAAATTAGCTATAATCGAACCTAACTGAAATAATAAATTCAACTTGGTCTAATGGACTGGTCCAAAATTGGTATCGTGGATAATTTATATTAAAAAATATAAAATTTTATATGTTTGTTGTTTTGAAGTTGCGTCCAAAGTTCGACTAGTTTTTGAATTATTAAAGTTGAATTTTAAAATAAATACATAGAATTATTATTTTTAAAATATACACATTTTTAACGATAAAAAAATATAATTGAAGATACTTATAATTGTATAAGTTTTATTCAATTTTCGAGTTTTGGACCGAAATCAAAAGTATTTTCAAAATCGAACTGAATTGTTTTCAAACTGAATAGAATATCTTATTCTCGATTCTGTTTGATTTTCGGTCCAAAATTGAATATTGAATAAGAATAATGCTCACAAAACCCTGAACTTCCAAGCTATTAAAGTTAATATAGACATCTAGGTAATTATGAGAGTTGCATTTTGGTCTTCCTAAATAGTCTTGCATGCAATCTAAAATAATATATATAATAATTTATACTATTATATAATAAGGAAAATTGAGACTTTACCGTGATTTTTTTTTTTAAAATGCCCTTTAATTAAAATTGTTTATTAAATTTAACATGTATACTTATGTAATAGTATGAAATACGTGCAATGCTTATATATAAATACGTTTGTTGTTTTGAAGTCGCGTCCAAAGTTCGACTAGTTTTTGAATTATTAAAGTTGGATTTTAAAATACATACATAGAATTAGTATTTTTAAAATATACACATTTTTAATTGATTATATAATTTAATTGGTTATATAATTTAATTGTTTTAAAATATACACATTTAAAAGTAGATTTCACCGTAAAAAAATTTATTCCAAAAATACCCCCATCTATATTTACTAACTAAAATTGTTCATTATATTTAATATGGATAGTTATGTAATTATGTATAGAAAAGAAAAAATTAAGGATGTTGTTTTCTCTTTCCAAGTATTATAAAATACGTGCAAGACACGTGCATATACTACTAGGCCTCATTTGGTTCACGAAAAGGAAAGGAAATCAATTACTTGTTCTTTTTCTTTTCTTGAAAAATTGTAATTTTCATCCATTTTTTTTCCTGGTTTTTCGAGAGGACAAAGAAATTTGAAGGAAAACTGAATTTCCTATAATGGTAAAGTAAATCCTTGGTTGGATGGGGGGACCACTTTCCCTTTTTTTTCCTATGGAAATCATTTTCCTTTCCTCCTAATTTTCTTTGACATCAAAACATAGGAAATGAATGACTTTCCTTTCCTAACCTCATAATTTCGCCAACCAAATGAGGCCCTAGTATAATGTAAAAAGTACGCTTCACCGTGAATTTTTTTTCTTCCAAAAATAACTTTCAATATACTAACTGAAAAAATAGATGAAATAAATTTCATTAACAACCATTTAAAAGATGCATTCTTAAGAAATTAATGTACTACGAAAATCGAAAGATTCATGCTACTTGCTAAATTCTAAGTTGTTACCACGAAATTCGAAGGGGGAAGCCATAACCTATATATATATAATTAAAAACAACAAAGTTAAACAAACTCATCAACATCATAAACTCCAAATGTCTTTTAATCTTCATAATTGTAATATCTCTACTATTATAAGGGGGCTTCAAAACGGCTCAAGATTGAGCCGTCTAAGCTGTATGTATATCATCAACCATTTAATTTAAAAAATTTAAATTATGTAAAAAAATGTTGAAAAAAGTTTAAATTTGTTATATATGTTCAACCTGGAAAATCAAACTCAACCAAACAAGAAGAATGCCTCTCACCTTAACCATATGAGTTAGAAGAGATATTTAACTATAATTGGATAATATTCTTGTTATACGTTATTATACGTGCAAAGCACCCGCATTTACTAGTATGAATAACAAATACGTCCAACACACGTGCATACATACTGGTTGATATATATACAAGGAAAAGATAATAGAACTCAGATTATGTATTAGCCCTTTAGCCCCGGCCCATTAACGAGCCTAATTTTATAACTCCCTTCTGAAATGCCACAAAAAGTAAGGGTGTATTTGCTAACATATACGACCCCTGATTAACAATTAAATTATCAGAGGGGCTTTTGCATATAACATACACGACCCCTGATTTACTAAGGGCTTTTCCATTCGAGAATTTGAAGCCTTCGTCCGCCCATCAACTGTTCGACCAAATTCCGCAGTAGGAACCGAATTCTCCATCGGAGAGGCTCGAGGGAGCAAAATGAGCGCTCTCTCGAACATGTTCTCGATTCTGGACTTGGGCGACGGAGACGACAAGGAGCAGATCGAGGCGCTCTCCTCCGCTTCTTCGAAGGACGTAGTCGGTGCTTCCAAAAGATCAGGTCAGGATTTTTGTAGCTTTTCGCTTCGTTTTGATTGATTATTTTTGTGGTTAAACTTGATATTAAACATAAAATATATGATTCATCGTGAGTAATGTGCAGTGTTACTTCTTCTTGTTTGAATTTGTGCATCGTCAATATCTTGGGAACAAGTTTTGCTAAAATGGAGTTGGGCTTATTTTGGAGTTTGGTGTTTTGGAACTAGGGTTTTGGAGAGAGTATTGAGGTTTTGTATATAAAAGAGAGAAGGAACAGGAGTTGAGAATGGAGTTTCCAAAAGTTCAAGCAGATTGGTGTTTTGCTGACTCCAGTTTGGATGGTGTTTTGGAGTTAGAAACGGAGTTTTGTGCAACTCCAAAAACACTCACAAACGCGCCACGGTTTTGTTATTCGGAGATTTAAACTCCACCAAACCCAGTTTTCTTTTCCAAACTGCGTCCACAATTAGGTTTATTTTGGATGATGAAACATCGTCGACAAAACTGGAGTTATATTTAAGTGGGAAGGCGTTTGGAGTTAGTATCGGAGTTTTGCAAAAAAGATGGAAGGAAATGGAGTTTAGAATTAAGTTTTACATAAATACCGTCAGTTCTGATTTTTTTTTTTTGCTAACTATAGCTTTGGTGGTGTTTTGGAGTTGGAAATGGAGTTTTATCTAACTCCAACAACACTCCCAAGCGCGCCATTAGTAACTTTAGCGGAGTAGTTTGGCTTATGTTAGATGAAAGCAACAACTAAGAAAAAGAAATGTAAAAGCAATCAGAAGAACTCAGAAATCTAAGGCGATCCCACTCTGTGGGATGCGTCCCGGAACGACCGACGCCAATTTCACTATTAATTCAACACTTACGTAAACCCTCAATATCTCAAAAAAGTGAATACAATCCACTATTCAGAGAGTACAAATCAAAACCCTAATTCCCAAAATTACAAAGCTTACCCCAACCCTGAAGCACAGGATACCTTCTTCTAGAATCTTGAAAGGAACTGTTTCTCTTATCAATCTCTAGTTGTTTATGAAACACTTGTGATTGATATTTGGGCTTGTTGTCTAGTACTCCTTTATTACCAACTCATCTGGGATGAGAAAGATCAGGTCCCGCCTTCAAGAAATTATGCACTTGTGTTATTCAGAAAAAGTTTGGTGATAACAACAAAAGGGCATTTATCTGTGAAGTCGATCATGTGCTATTGATTGTAAACGTTGGGCCCTTTTTCATTGCCCAGAATCTCATTCTTGAAAGCATTGTTTTCAAACTGGACCCATGCCTTTCAAAAATCATATTTTTGCTATTACACATATGATGATTAGGTATTGATTATCATAAAGCACATAATAGTGACTGAATGCAATGTTATTAGGCTGTATCTAAGTGCATTGCATCGGGGATATGAGTACGAATTTGCTTGATTAAATGGGTGCTTTGTCAGTACTCGTCTCTTATTGAAATTATGATATTGGCCTACTTCCTGATATTTGTAATTTCATGGGCTGTGGGCAACACAATCCTCCCATCCCAAATTCATGTAGCAACTGTAATGCTGAGATGGATAATGCTCATTGTTTGACAGAGTTGACTGCTTTTCTTGGGCTGCTACTTTCATTTATTAATCAAAGTCATGCAGTAACCGTGCTACAATCATATTCTAGTTTCCAAGCAGATGTTCACTCTTCTGAATTTATCAGTGGTTTCCCTCAAAATATAGTCATATCAGTTCATAATGAAAAAACTCGACAAAATTATGTCTGATTGCAGATAAAAAGAAGACGAATGGTAAATTATTAGAAACAAGAGAGAGTCAGGGAATTGATAAGTACGGAGAGAGAAGCCTGTCTCTGCCTGCAGAAGAATATAAAATGCCTCTTGTCTGGATTGACTTGGAAATGACAGGTAACATGTTCTTTGCTCTTCGACATCCTTCTTAATTTTTGTATATATTAATACAAGTTTCATATGTTGATATAAAAATAAGTGATAACATTTTTATGATGAAACCTCACCCATATATGTATGGATAATAATGCTTTGTTTTAGGATGTTACTTGCAATGTAAACAGGATGGGGGGAGTTCAGAAAGGATCTACTAGCAGCCATAACAATATATGGTTTTACAAATAAAGTTAAATATATCAAGATATTATGTTGTGCATTTGATATTTAGCTATTTCTCTT